>SMDT01001275.1:0-560471 GCA_005392925.1 Aquilaria sinensis
TGGCTGTCGGCGTCCCGGTATAGCACACTGCTCAAATCCTAATCCAAATACCCGGCCTCTCCTTCTACCGCCAGATGCGGTACTAATGATTGCTAGTTCATCAATGGCCTCTATTCCATCCTCTTTTGTTATGGATACATAACTAAACTTGAAACATCCAGGAAGCTACTAAAAGCAAACATGGAAAAGCTTCTCACTCGGATTCGTGCAATTATGATTACTTGAATGAGTATTTTTGGTACTATTATAATTGCGATAGCTCAATTGATCGTAAGACCTTTTTGCTGGTTTACCTGCTTTATTGAGTCAAAATTTGTTTTGTTGTCAGGTCTCCTGAAAGTTTTTCTAACTGATGGCCAATGCGTGATGATGGAGACTTTTTAAATCAACTTATAGTTTGGTACTATTATTATTTGGAATCCCTTACAACTTTTTGGAGACATTTTTTGCTTCTTATTATTGCAATTTAACTTTCTTTTCTTGCCATGTTTGATATGTTTGCCAGGCAAAGAAGGGTAATCTTGAGAGCACTGGAAAATCAAATTTTGTGGAGTTTCGAACATTTTGGCACATATATCGAAGTTTTGATAGACTTTGGACTTTCTACATTCTAGCTTTTCAGGTATTGAAATGAGAAAATTGAAATAAATAACCTATGGGACTTTGCATGTTTTCAGTTGGCTCTGATTAGTCACTAGTACTTATACCATGTAAGGCAGGTTCTTATTATTATCGCATGGAGTGGAGTTCCTCTCATGAAGATTTTCCAAAAAGACGTCTTGTATTCCATCTCTAGTATCTTTATCACAGCAGCCATTTAATTTGCGTTTCCTTCAAAGTACGTTTTTAGAAAATTACTGAAGTACTTGAGGTCATGCATCCAATAAAAAATATGTTCCTTTCTTTAGTTTTAATTCCTAGCCCATCCCATAAACTGGTGGATCCTTTTATGCCTTTATTCCTTAAGATATATAGATATTAAATCTTTTACTATAATTGAATGTGATATTTCTAATGTGGGAATTGATGCAGTTCTTAACCAAAAAGGAAAGTGAATTCCTTTCTCTTATTTAGTGAAAAATCTCTAACATCAACTTAAAAATGCATGTTTTGTTTTTGTCGTTTATAAGGCAAGGGAAAAAAATATAGAATATTAAACAAATATTAGGACACATGGTTAAGCCTTGGCTTTATTAGTAATGTCACATGATGGACCCCTGGTAAATGTTGGCAATAATTATCTTAAGATATATAATAACATGCTAATGGCTCAAGGGACAGGCTTATGCCCGAGTTACTATGCCCATTGGAAGTCAAGACTTACAATAAGGTCAATTCAGTTTGCCACACGATAAGTATTGGCATTGACTTAAGCTATGATAGTAGCTTGGAAAAATTACTAAAGTCTTTTCTAATGTCAAGTTTTACAGTATGTTGCATTGCTTTTTCAGTTTTGCTAGAAATTAGACTTTACAAGCAGTTGTAGCTACCTGCTGCTAGGTTCCACAGCTTAATTTTGCTGAAACACATAAAGTAATTTAGTTCCAATCAAACCAAATTTAATGTAATGTGTTTAGTTGTAAAATGACTAGTCTCCACAATTATCACAATTGAAAAACTAAAAGAGAGTTAGCTATTTTAGAGACACAATGTGGCATGTAAAGTTCCAATAATTCGATAATTTAAGAAAATAATCACTTTTTACGCAAAAACAGTTTTGAATTATTGATTAGTTCAACAAAAAAGGAACACTTTATGACAAAATAATTCTAGTTTCATACTTAAAGGTCCTTCTTCTCTATTAAGCTCCGATAGCATTAACAACTTATGTTAATAAACTTAAGGAGCTAGTAAATTTTTAATAAAATTTGTTCTTCCCGTTAAATAAAAATTGTTAGCTTCGCCATACATTAGTCTTGCTTCTAAAAATAAGCAAGTTACTAGTATTATCATGGTCGACGCATGCAAGTGTTCACTAACTAGTTGATCATTACTTAAATTTGGGTTTTTCAGGACAATGAAAGTAAATTCGATATAATTATAGATTAATCTAGAACATTTATTTGATCACATTGTATTGCATTAATCATAAATCCTCATTTGTTTATTTGTTTCAGAAATGAGTTATTAAAAGTTCTAATGCAATAGTATATGGTTCAACTGAACATTCCCTAATTAAAAGTAGTTGAGTATATTCCTTTGGGTATTTCAAAAAGTGATCGAGTTTCATTTTAATTTTTCTTCACTATTAAGTATTTTAATTTGTTAGTTCATTATTTTAAAAATGAATCATAAAGAGTTGCCATAAAAAAGGGAACATAAAGAAGAAACATAGGTCAGCATCCACAAGAGTTGCACTCAGACACAGTACCAAAAAAATACTTATTATATTTACATAAACAAATTTAAATACATTGGACGGCAATATTTACAATTTAACGTTATAGGTGAGTTCATGGGATTATTAATAATACGTTAAATACATTAAATGCATTTACTTCTAATAAACTTTATCTATCTAAATAATTTATATGTTTGTAAATTTACCAATAATTTCTATATCTATTATGGATTTTAATATTTATAAACCAATAGTTAATGCTTGTGATTAATATTAATATTAACTTGTTTAACATTTTATTCATTTTTCAATTACTTCAAAAAGAGAAATATCATTTTTTTTAGAAAGATTTTAGCAAATCTAATTTTATTTTAAAAATTAGTTTTCACCATATGAAAAATATATAAATATTCTACAGTATTTTGTCATTGCAAAATGTAAATATACTACCTAAACAAATCACTTAAAACTAATTTTTTCATAATTTCTAATTAATCCCGAAAATAGACAAAAAATTATAAAAAAATGCACATAAAAAAACAATTGTAATGGGTAACCTAAAAACTAAATCTCCAACCAAATGCAACACAAAATAACAAATATTGCACATATTTCAAACCAAATTAACACAATATAATCCGAAAATACGTAATTATTGGGGGAAAAAAAATCAAAAAATCCGAAATAAACGCGGTTACCTCAAATCAAAATATTAACTTCCTTCAAACACCTCCAAATCACTTCAATCCTGCAATAAAAACCAACATCTTCAACCCATTATCAACCAAGAAGCTCAAATAGGGAGAAATACATCCAAAAAAATTGAAAAATTCCCGGAAAAAATTAATTAACCTTCAGATCTTGCCAAACGACAGCAGATCCACGAATCTCCGACCTCAAAGAAGATGTTTCCGGTCCCAATCGACGCAAACAAGTGAATGTGTGTGCTGTGCGAGATTCGAAGCGCAGGAGAGAGAGAGAAACGAAACCAGCGCCCTGGAGAAGACGAGCTGCGGTGGGGGGGCATTTTAAAAACAAAATTTCCAACGGCCGTAGCCGTTGGAAACATAAGTATCAAACGCACCGTTTCATTTATTGTGTTTCCAACGGCCAAACCGTTGGTAAATGTACAGGGATTTTTTTTCCCAACGGCTTCAGCCGTTGGAAATATTGCACATGATTTGATCCAATTATTGTAATCCCTTACCAACGCGTGACACTTGGAACTTAATTCCAACGGTCATAACCGTTGGAATATACCAACGTCTCGGCCGTTGGTAACGGAAAAAAAAAAAAACACCAACGCGTGCACATTGGAAAAATTTTACCAACGGCTCCACGCGTTGGTAAAAAAACAGTTGGAAAAGACCAGTTTTTTAGTAGTGTTGGAAGCATACAAGGCCTTTTCTTCCCCAATACACATGTTTCCTGTAGAAAAGGACTTCACCCATAGGCAATATGAATCTCTAGACAGAGCCAATTTCATAAGCTTATGAGCTAAAGTATTAGTCTTTCTAAAGCAATGGAGAACAACCCACTGGCTTTTAACTGCCCCAATGCTTCTGATCGAAACAGGTTGCAACTTCTTATAGTACTTTGACAACTTCCGTAGAATCATATTCAAGTACCATCTAATGGGGTTCAAAGCCAGGAAGAGGCGTTGAAGCAACTTTTGAAGAAGGTAGAAATAACGAATAAACCACTAACGTTTTGCACCCAGCTCGAATTGTCGCTAATGTTTTTTCTCAACCAAATAAATCACTGACATTAGTCAAATAGATCAATTTACTCACTCAATTCTTGAAATATTACAAAACTCCATCATTAACTTTTAAAATTAACAAAATAGCTCAACTTGGTTCAAAACAATTCAAATAGGCCCCTTTCATCATTTATAAAATTCCATATTCACCTTCCACAATTATATTTTTTACTCACAATCTATTCATTGTCGCGTCTAGCTCTTTCAAAGTGTACAATCTCCAATTACCCAAGATGGGATGCCTCCGGCCCACACTTGCCACTCCCGAACGATGTCTTGTTCAAGTTAGAGTTTAATGTAAGATTATGATACAATATGAGGCAGAGTAAGAAGAGAAACATTGTGGCTACTATTAGCAAGTTCAAAAGGATCTCATTTACTATCCAGAAATAAAGTCCAAAGATCGATGTCGGCTTCAAGAAGGTGGTTCAAATGTTAGATTAATAAACTTTAGAGGCGCTGGGAGCAGAAGTATAAAATGTAGGGACTAAACTTGGTATTTTATACTAAGATTCCATTAGATTTAATGAAAATAGTTACAAGAGTGTGTGATTTGAGCCGACTTAGAAACGTCAATGGTTTATTTGGCAAAAAAAAAAAATAGTATGTGAATCATGCTAGCACAAAAATGTTAGTAGTTTATTTGTTTTTTTTGCCTTTGAAGAGAGTATATCGGTCTAGTTGAACAGTTATCAAAACATAGGCTAAGAGCAAGAATCCTTTGGAGGATGAAAGATTATTGTCGATGTAGCTGATCAATTTAAACTTGAAGAAGGTCATTGAACGTACAGTACAACTCAGTGCCTTGCAAGATATTAACTCCATACATGTCTTTGTGCTTATAACCCACAAAAGCATAAGCAAATTGGACATCCTAGATTTGACCTTGCGGCCGACCTGAAAGAAAGTAAATGGATTTCAAATTTTAAACTATGTAACATCACGTCTTGGTGAAAACTAAGAGGGTGAACTCAGCCTTTGTATATTTAAATGTTCAGGGGGTGAGATGGGTCAATTTTGATTTCGAGGTGCTGTTAGGTCCTAAATGTCCTAGTTAACCAAGTTCAAGGACTGAAGGTGCATTAATTTCACTTCACGAACCAGTTAAGCGGGCAGAGGAAGCCGGCTCGGCTAAGCTGTGATCAGGTCTCCCCTGGTTCATGGGCAGATAGAGGAAAATCACAAAAACACGACACGTTATCAAAACCAAACCCCCGGGATGTGTATCTCATAATAGACCAAGTTGTACTATCTATAAAAATAAGGCAGAGCAGAGAAACCCAAATCCCAAAAGATTCCTCTTATTACCAACACCAACCGTATTAGCAGATTCTAATCGAGAGTAGCAGGTGTAGCCAATTAAAGATGTTAAATGGAGTGGAATATTCTGGGTTGATGGCGCCCGAGAGCGTGAACCAAGTGACGGCCACCAAAAAGAGGAAGTACTACAAGAACAAGAGGAGGTTCAGCGACGACCAAATCAGGTCGCTGGAGTTCATGTTCGAGTCGGAGTCGCGGCTGGAGCCCCGGAAGAAGCTGCAGCTGGCCCGGGACCTGGGGCTGCAGCCCCGCCAGGTCGCCATTTGGTTCCAGAACAAGCGAGCTCGCTGGAAGTCCAAGCGGATTGAGCAAGAATACGATGTCCTGAGAGCTAATTACAATTGTCTGGCTTCCAAGTTCGAGGCTTTGAAGAAGGAAAAGCAAGCACTTGTGCTCCAGGTACCCAATCAATCAAATCATCTTAACCTAACCGGTGAATATAATTTTATTGAATTTGTACATGGATTGATCGATGATGGAATTGAATGTTGTGTTTGTACAGCTGCAGAAGTTGAACGAATTGATGAAGAAGTCGGGAGGGGAGCAGGGGCATGGAGAGGGTACACCTAAGATCAGCACGGACAGAGAATCAGAGAACGGAAAACCGATGGCTGCGGAAAGATCAGAACTGGCGCTGGGGGCTGTGTCGGACGACGACAGCGTGATGAAGGCGGAGTTGTTCGGGCTGGAAATGGAAGAAGAGCCTGATCTGATTAGTATGGTGGAGCCGGCGGATGCATCGATGACATCGTCGGAGGACTGGGGCAGCCTTGACTCAGAAGGTCTCTTCGACCAGTCCAGTAGCAGCTACCAGTGGTGGGATTTCTGGTCTTGAAGCCTCCGGCGAGACGGAACATGTTCGGATCATCTAACTGTACCCATCCCTCTGTCGGTTATTTGGGAACAGAGGCTCCGCCGGGGTCATGAAATTGAGTTCACCGAGTTAACTCGCTGAGCCAGCATTGCTGTGGGATGTATGCGCCCAATGAAAAAGGCAGAGAGAGATACTGAATTGAAGTATCTGGGCTATAATCAACCTGGGGGAAATCCAAAAATAATGAAAAACACCACCGCTGGCGATTTGCTGGTTGCCTCGAATTGTTCCCCAGATTCTGCCCTTTCTATGTTTCAATTTGTCTAGTCTTTGAATTCTTACAATTCTCTCGTCAAGTATATAAATAAACCCAAGGACCTGATAACTTATAAAAGAGAAACAAGAAGAATTAAAGGCTGGAGAGGACAGAGGCTATTGTCTTTTGATAAAAACTGCAGACCACTTATATCAATTTATAGACTCAAATCTCAACAGAGTCACTAACTTCTTGGACTGAATACTAGATAAACATGACTAACTTCCCACCATAATAGCAGCCTAAATCCTAACAACTATGATTGGTTCAACAGAAAAATAAACAAGCGAAAGAATCGGGATTACACCAACATTCCTCCAGTCCATTCAGACCAACAATACTTCTCAACTTCACAAAACTGTCGAACTTCAATAGTTTGGTCAAAATATCAGCCACTCAGTTCTCAGACTAACAATAAATCAGCTAGATCATATAGCTTCTTCTTGTCTCAGCTGGAACATGTTCATAAGCAATGGCACCAAACATCTTCAGATTCTTCACACTTGGTTTTACACCACTCCAAGCTTCTATAGGAGTAAGATTTGAAACTCCCTTTGTCGGAGCTCGATTCAAGTTAAGAACAGAACAACCACGGATGTGCCAATCATGGCATCACCACATTCACATCACATTTTATTTTTCTTCTAATTTTTCCCTTTCTTCTTCCCCTTTGCGTTAAAAAATTCTTCCATGTCCTCTTTCAATTTTGGGCAAAAAATTTTGATATGTTCAAAATCATGATAGTACCAACATTCTGTATTACTCCAATTTTTTCCCTGTTCCAAATTTGATCTTCCTCTTGAATTTGTTTTTCTGTTTTCAACTTCTTCCTCACTCCACTATAAATACATTATTTTCTTCATCTTTTTCTTCAAATTTTCTCATTTGATCATGCTCCAAAAGCACAATAGTCACATATTTGATCTTCAAGATTTCTCTTCCAACTATCAATGAAGTCACAACTGACTCATAAAATTTTAATAAAGAATTAATCCAGATTATAGCTCTATCTTCTTCTTTAATCTTTTCACCAATATTCTCCAATTGTGTAATAAGCTTGTTAAACTCATTCAAGTGTACAATCAAGCTATTTCTATCTTTTATCCTCAAATCATATAATTGTCTTTTGAAGCATAATTTATTTGTAACAAACTTTGACATATATTTTCCTTCAAGCTTATTCATCAATTTTGTTAGAGAGGTCTCGTTCAACACATTATACTTGACTTGTGGTGTAAAAGCCAATCCAATCGTACTTACCACTATCTGCTCTATCTTTTTCCACCTCATATCTGTTATAGATTCAGGCTCTATTTTCTCAAACATATCGCCAAGTTTCCATTGAATTAGCACATCCTTCACCATGCATTTCTAAAGACAAAAATCTTTGGATCCATCAAAACAATCAATTTGAAAACTTGATGTCCTAGCCATCTTGAACTAAGCTTTGATACCACTTTTTAGGAAAAAAAATTCTCAATCATCCATCATGTGTGGTGGAACCACAACAAGATCAAACAAGCATGCATGAATTTAATGTGGTTCGGATTTTTACTAGCCTACATCTACAGATGAGAGAAATTCACTTGAACAAAATATAGAGATTACAGTAGAAGTATGCTCTTAGTATTTACACTGGCCTATGGATCCCATACTCACAACTGATAACCTCAATATTTTATCCTCACACAATTACAAGGTATGAGAATCGCAAAAGACTTATCGTCTTAGCCCTCTCTGGTCTCCGGATCTCTTCTCCCTCTTGAAACCCTCATGTCCTGCCTTTTCACCACATTGGTTTTCTTTTCATATTAATACCCAACACAACAAGCTGTTTTATAGGCCACATACAAGCCCAAATCAAGTAGGAAATTAAACCCTAAACAAATAGGAAAACTAAAAACAAACCCTAAATAAACTTAAAATCCTAAACCTATTTGAATTTGAGCCAATAAACTTAACATGATTTATCAAAGCAAGAAGATGATTTGCATAATTTGCCACGGTCTTAGAGGATTCCATGTGAAAATTTCATATTGACATCTTAAGGATTGGAGCCTCACCTTCTTGACTTTTTCCACATTTTTATACGCCAAAACCAAGGTATCCCAAGATTGCTTTGATGTAGTTATACTTGCAATCTTCTCAAAAGCTCCATCATTCATCCCTTGATGTATGAGAACAAGGCCTTCTTATCCTTTCTCTTGTTCTCTCAATGGACTACTTTTTGTGCATCACTTGCACCATTTTACAACTCCTAATAGATTGCAGTAGTTGAAAAACACCTTTATTTGGACAGTCCATCGATTTTAGTTCTTCTCATCCAACATCAGAACCAAAATTTTGCTCCAGTTGTTCATAGTTATAGCTGTGATACCACCGATAACTTATAAAAGAGAACAAGAAGAATAAAGACTGAAGAGGACAGAAGCTATTGTCTTTCTTTGATAAAAATTACAGATCACTTACATCAATTTACTGACTTAAATCTTAATAGAACCAGTAACTTTTTGGACTGAAAAATATATAAATATGACTAACTTCCCACCATAATAGTAGGCTAAAAATGAAAAAGTTACAAAAGCCCCTTAAGGTTTGCCCTAACCTACACTTACCTTTTGTATATTAAAAAACCTACACTTGTTCCCTTCTTTGCTAACTTTGTCAGCTCATCAATTAAGAGAAAAGGAAAAAGGCCTACATTACCTTTCTGCGTTTCCTATTTCTAAATCCAAACACCCAAATTTTTTTGTATCTAACAAAATAAGCATCTTCTCTAATGAGTGATGAGCAACGCCATTTGTTCCACTACTCTCAAGCTTCCAAAATGTTCTTCGAGATTCCAAGGGATTTCCATGGAACTTGTAAAATCCACAAACAATGTCATTAAATTAAACCAACTCAATTTTTTATATTTGAAAATCCAACCATCGAATTCAATTCAAATGTCAAGCTAGTTTGTTGTCTGTAACCTCTTGGAGAACAACATTCTTTAGCCAAACAATTGCTCATCCTGATTTTAACTGCCATATGCTAAACCTACTAAGCTTTTAGCATCTATTGTATGTGTTGTAGATCCTCTATCTTATCTGACGTATTATAAAGAGTTCCTTTTCCCCTTCTTTTGACTTCTCATTGGGCAGCCCCTTCTCTAGGTTAAAATCACTTGAAAATGAAGCAGATTGGTTCCCATTTGTTGGGCTTGACAATCATTTTTTTTTTGTTTCACTTCATGACCATTTTTGGCAGACCTTGCTGCCTAATTCCACTATTTGGCTTTGGTTCCACATGAAGAGGCAAAGGAATTGATGCTGGTGATGAATATGCTAAACTAGAAAGATTCTTAAAAACACCCAAACCAGGAGCTTGATTGCAGAATAGAGCAACCAAGTTAATAGACCAAAACTTTGGAGAAACTATGAGAAATAATTGCAATAAAAAATGTAATACATACCCATTCAGAGAACAAAAAAAAAACTATAGGCTATAACCACTATAGAACAAACCAAGTTGTGGAAGGTGCAACTAGTTTAAAAAAAAATGCAAACAAAATGAATTGAAATTCCCAAACTACATGATCAAGTAAAAAAAGCGAAACCAAATAAAAGAACTTACTTGTTCGTTGTTTGTGCCTTTGAGAAGCCACAATCCGATTACATAAAAACTCTCAACTTTCCAAATTGAATCTTGAAAATGTACGTTCTCCGATAAGTCTTGACACGTTAACCACATCATGGCATCGCATGGTTACCTTCAATCAAAACTATAATTGAAATGGAGATGGAAGAACAAAGAACCATGGTAAATTTGCTGATGTAGCCTCCAATTTTGATAGATGAATATTTAGGGTTTAACCATAATTTGGGGGAAAGGCCAATAAACGGTAAAAATAACGATAATTCAACTTGGAAGCTGATCGAAGATAGGAAATGGATAGGATTTTAGATGGAATTGGAGGATTTTGTAGTGAAATAAAACAAATTTGGGAATGCTCTCCCAATGATGAGGAAAAGCCTTGCATGCAAGTTCTCTGGTTTTCAATGGTTGCGTTTGAATTTTTTGGCATGGTGGGAATATGGTCACTATAATAGGAAGATGCATATTTTATTAGACCAGAAAGTTCTGGGTGCTTGAGCTCAGGAAGAAAAGGTAAAATGATAATTTAGATGTTTTATTCTATTCTCTTAATTGATGAGCTGAGGTAGTTAGCAAAATGGGAGAGTATCTGTAGGTTTTTAAATATATAGGGGTAAATGTGGGTTAGGGTAAATGACAGGAGGTTTCTGTAAATTTTCTGACTAAAAATCCTAATAACTATGACTGGTTAAAAAAACATAAACAAGCTTAAGAGTCATGATGACACCAACCAAGAAGGGATTGATAATTGAATAACATTGAGATACAATCAATTCAGTTGTACCCCGTTGAACAAAGTAAGTGAATATTTTATCTTATATCTTACATGATTTGGATAAACATAAAGATGTCTTTGTGTCTATACCATCATGAACATTTTAGTTTTAGTAAGGAGCAAAAGCACAGGTGATTTCTTGCACACCCAATTGAGTAATTTCAAGTCACACTTTTCTATTTTTTTTTTCTTTTTATTTCTTTACTGGAGAATCACTATATTTTTTTCATGGTTTGAACATTACAATATTTGAAGATGCTGAAATTTTTACTCCTAATAGCTTTATAATTCAGATAGAAGTTTTTTTTACTAATTGATATTAATTGTGGTTGCTTGTGCTCGCAGCCCACTGTGCTTCAGGGGATTTCCATAAACATGCTCTCTTATAACCTATCAATGAGTCTTATGGACTATTGACCAAATCGTTTGGCTTTAATAAGTAAGTGTAAACATGATTTTATGGCCAGCTTTTAAATTCGTACATGTGCACTAGACAAATGCCTCTTAAAGTTGAATAATTTACCATTATCGAACTCGCTGATATGTATTAGTCTCTCTAGTTGGTGGTAATAACATGCAATTCTTGGGGCATTAATGGAACAAAAAAACAAGGCCCTACTAACTGGCCTATGAAAAACCATGGGAAATGCATTAACTGCTTCCCATTAAACTATGCCGAACAGGCATAACTCTTAAGAATAATAATATCAAACCTTGAATTTGTATGGTTCATGTTGCTGGAATCACCATTGTCATTTTTCATTTATTTTGTGTGGATAAACTGAAAAATTAATAGGATGGACCGACTATAGGTAAACCTTTTTGTCTTATAAGGTAGGGCAAAGTGAGAGAATCCAGAGGAGCAGAAGAAGATGTGTGGGAACAAGTCATAGCCAGCTAGATAAATTTTCTTGTTCGATCCCAAGGCAAATCTATACTGAGACTTTCCGGCTTCCACTCCTCAAATTGATTCAGCAATAGCAACAACCATGGCAGGCAGAGCATTGAATCACTGCAATTTCCTTTCGTGTGAGTGCTTTAATAGACTTTCTCAGTCTCTCAGCAGTTCTTACTTTTGCTCTTCTTCATGCTTTGCGTTGGCTGACCTGTACGAGTTCCGGCTTTCTTGGCCATTACATGGTCTCTTTAACTGAGCATTCTTGTGTCCACAACGGGCATCGCTCGTACAAAAAATATAGCTGCAATTTCTACACCCTAGTAATCATCACTTGTTGATTTATGAAACACACAAACACACACTTGAGACATTGTATTTCAGATACTCGTAGCATCGGTACTTGTTGATGTGCCTATAGCTTGCATTAACTGCTGGAAAGCAGGTGTAAACAGTGGACAGATTCTACAAAAAAACCATCTACCGCTACCATTGATAGTGATGTAACTACGGTTGCTGAGAAGAGCTGCACTTCAAAAGATTTGAGAAGGCTACCACTCTTCTGCTGGAAGCCTAGAAAGCTGGATTAACAAACCACTCTTGTCAAACTCGGTTTGGAAAGCAACCCGGAGTGGTGGCCAAGTGGCGGGTCAACTTGTTCAACCGGATAGGCCAACTGCAATGTCCATGCCAACCTTCATATGCCAAGCATGTCCTGCTGTCTGCTGCTATCCAAAATATAGCCTACTTCCATATTTTTTTCATACATAAATCATATAATAACAATTATTATTTCATATTTTATAATAAAATAACATTTAATTTCAATGTGTGAAATAATCATTCAAATTTTAAAGTTAAAATTTTTAATATTCTAAAAGCATGCACAAATAAAAACATCAACACAGGCATTGTCATGGTTATTTTATTTTATTTTTTATTTTGCAATTTTGAGCAAACTAGTAAAACATCAATCCAAGACAATTAAGCTAATGAAGTTCTCAAGCCCACATAATAATTAAAAAAAAAAGTGTCAAGCTTACATAAGTCTAGTTTTACCTAAGGGTATGGGTGTTCTCGAGGCAGGTTTAACTGGGTTATGGTAGAACCTGACCCGCCCCACTATCTTGATAGGGTTGCACATTTTAGTACCTAACATTACCCACATAAAAGACGATTTGGGTCAGTTAAGCATGGCCGAGTTTTTAAAGCCATTTCATAGTAGTGTTTTTCTTTCTCTTTTTGGTTTTACATAGCAACTTTGTGTAAATTTCTTTTGGTTCTTCAAAATATATCTATGCAAAGTACAAAAAGTCTATGGTTTCTTCTTTTTCCCTCTTAATTTTAAAGTGGAACTAGATTATTAAACTTGCAGTTGAAACTCGAACAATCTATCTGAATGCTGCACACTAAAATCTTTACAGCTCATGAATTAGGAACAGGTTTTCAAGAAACAAGAAGTTAATTTTAACAAAAACAAGAATGTTGTTTAAAGTTTGATCAAAAGATCTTCTATATACTTGTTTTGCTAAATTATTATGCATGCTAAAGTTTAATGCATGTGGAGAAAATACACAAATTACTAACTACTAAGTAGTATTGATGTTGTAGGGATGCATGTTAGGGATTAGAAGTTAGAAATTGTAGATTAGAAGTTGATGAGGAAGAAGTCTGCCTCTCTCTTGCAACTTCGTCTTGTTCGATTATCGCCGTTGACCTCCAACCTAATTTGGTCTAAGGATGTTATGTTTGAAACTATGGAAATGGTGGCGTCGGCCATAGAATGGGCCTTGGTAGAGTTGATGAAAAGCGCATCAGATGACCAATCTTATTGTTCAGATCTTAACCTTAATAATTCCATCTCCAGCTGCCCTCCCAATTGTCTTTTTCCTTGACCTCCTTGCCACCACCTCCTTGACCTCCTTGCTACCACTCCTCGCTTTGACCCAACCTCCCTATTGCCCAATTTGCTCATGTGACCTCTTTACCACCCCAAGCCTCCTCATTATTGCTCTTTGGCTCGACTCAACCTCCTAGATGACTTGCCATCATATGCCTTGATCTCCTAGCCCTAAACTCAATTTTGATGGCTAATGTTTGGGAGCTATCTGTGGTGGAGATTGGAAGTTTGAAAGTTCATGGTGGATTTAATAAAATTTGGAATGAATGAATGGAAAGAACACAGTGTTATAGATTGGGCCTGATTTTGGAAAGAAAAATAAATGGAGCAGAATTGGCTGGACAGGGCAGCAATAAGTTGCTTCTGGTATTTTTTTCTTTTTTCTTTTTTCTTTTTTACATTTTTCTTTTTTTAGGCCGAAATACATTCAAATAAAAATACAATTTCAAACAAAATATACCAAAAGAAAAAAAGGGAAAAAAGAGAGGGTATCAGACCTCCATATCCATGGGTCTTATATCACTACATCTTTTATTGGATCATCACAATAACATTCTATTAGCCCATAATGGCCAAAAATGAAAGTTTACTTGATAAATGGCTAAAACCTATTCGTGATCCCCTTACTTTAATGATTATTCTAAAGTGGTCACTTATATCATCTTGTGTCATCGTAAAGTCCCATATCTTTTAACACGTGTCCTACCGCAATCCCTTATGACAATTTTTTCATTATTGTAGAAAAAAAATTAATAACGTGACAACTGGAATGTTGATGCGGCAATCCAAAATGTCACGTGGTATCCTCTTCCATAAAAACAAATGACTATATTGAAAGAATAAAAAAAATTAAACTAAAATTGACACAAACACATAATTTTAGAAACTTAAAATGTTGATTAACTCAAATTCATCTTCTTCCCAAAATCATCATCGGTTCAATCTTTTTCCCTAAAATCATCTTATTTTGTTTATCTCCCATTTGTTTGATCTTATCCTCTGCCACCGTTTTCTTCTCCAATCAGATCCACCATGGTAGTATTGTGGACTTGAGATTGTTGGGAAAAAATCTTTCAATTATCCATCACACATAGCAGAATAACAAATACGATAAAATAAGCATACAATAATTTAAAGTGGTTCGGCTCTTAATGACCGTATGCTACTAATAACCTTAATATCTTACCCTCACACAATTACAAGATATAAGAATCACAAAAGGCTTTTCATCCTAGCCCTCTTCTCCATCCTGAAACCATCACATCTTGCCTCTTCACCACATTAGTTTTTTTTTCATGACTAAATCTTAACACAACAAGCCTTTTTATAGGCCACATACCAACCCAAACCATATCAAAATAAGAAAACTAAATCCCAAACAAATAAAAAAAATTAAATCTTAAACAAAATTAAAATCCTTAACCTTATTGAATTTAAGCCAACATACCCAACAATTTTCACATGGACTCAATTCTTTATCATGAACATAACCATCATGAACACACTATCATGATCACAGACATGAACACCATGAACATCGCCAAAACACGAACACAACTATGAACAAAATGAACATGACTATAAATGACAAACACCACCAAGACACGAACAATAATGAACGAAAATGACCATGAACCGAACATCATGAACACCAACATCACGAGCATCAATACACACAAACTAAGTCTTCAATCTTCAAACTTGTACTGAGCCGCTGGTACTATGTCGCGACCACTGTTTAGTATCCCTAGGGCGATTTCCTAGAGCTACACTAAACAATCCAAACGCTTCACCATGCCAAGTATCGAACTATATACTCTACCATACTTTGAACACACAACAACCTCCATCATGCCAAGAATGCACCACACGGGCCACCATACCAGAACCAAATAGCAAGCTCTGAAACCACTTGTTGGGAAAAAAATTCCCAATCACCTATCATACACAACGAAACAACAAAGATGATCAAGAAAGCACAAATGAATTTAACATAGTTCGACTCTTAACTAATCTACATCCACATATGAAAGAAACCCTCTTGAACAAAGTATAAGGATTACAATAGAGGTATACTCTTAGTGCTCATGCTGGCCTATGAATCCCCTACACACCACTGATAATCTTAATATCTTCATCTCGTACAATTACAAGATATGAGAATCACAAAAAAAAAAAATTTCCTAGCTCTCTCTAGTCTCCGAACCTCTCATCCCTCTTGAAACTCTCACATCTTGCTTCTTCACCATATTAGTTTTTCTCTCATGCTCAAACCTTAGCAAAAAAGGAGCATTGCCCAATCTCCGATTCACGGAATAAGTAAAATAACGTTAAAAGTAGTAGTATTTCACTTGCACCGATAGGGCTCTCACTTATCTTACACCTCTTAAGTCATTTTACAAAGTCGGACTAGAGTCAAGCTCAACAGGGTATTTTTCCCCACTGATTCCGCCAAGCCTGTTTCCTTGGCTATGATTTTGCTGGATAGTAGATAGGGACAATGGGAATCCCGTTAATCCATTAATGCGCATCACTAATTAGATGACGAGGCATTTGGCTACCTTAAGAGAGTCATAGTTACTCATGTTGTTTACCCGCGCTTGGTTGAATTTTTTCACTTTGACATTCAGAGCACTAGGTAGAAATCATATTGTGTGAGCATCTGCAATGACCATCTCAATGCTTCGTTTTAATTAAATAGTCAAATTCCCCTTATTCGTACTAGTTCTTAGTTGGCTGTTCGACGCCTGAGGAAGGCCCCATAAGGGACCGTTCCCAGTCTGTCCCCTAGCTGGCACGCAGCGACCCGCTCTTGCCGTAGGAGCAACTCAAGCAGTCTGCTGACAGTCGACAGGTTCGGGACTGAGACCCCTATACCCAGCCCTCAGAGCCAAGCCTTTTCCCGAGGTTACGGATCCATTTTGCCGACTTCCCTTACTTACATTGTTCCATTGACCAGAGGCTGTTCACCTTGGAGACCTAATGCGGTTATGAGTATGACCGAGCGCGGACTTTAACACAACAAGTCTTTTTATAGGTCACACACAAACCCAAATATATCAAAATAGAAAAATTAAATCCCAAATAAATAGAAAAACTAAAATCTAATACTAAACAAAATAAAAATCTGAAAGTGCATGTAGTAGGAAGGCCAAATCACTCTTTCATATTTCTTTCTTCTCTGAGCTCTCTTCGCTCTCACTTCTTTTTTTTCCACCTCCTCCCCCTCATGGCTCTCCGTTGCATCTGACCTGGACTTGGGGTTTATTTCCTTTCTTATTTCCCAACTTTATTTCAGATCCTTCCTTAATTTTTTTGCAATGCATACACAAAAAAATGTTTTTTTTTTCCAAATGAATTGTTTCTCCTGGGAACACTTCTGCCTGCTCCAAGAAAAAGTTTCTTCTTTTTAAAATATTTTGATACATACTACAAAAGGATTGTATTTGGATTTGTTGTTGTTTTTAAAAACAGTAGTTTTAAAATTCCAATGCTATTGGAGGGGTGAAGTGAAAGCTTCTTGGAGATTACTCTTGGTATTTTTTCTTATGAGCCAAAAAAGCTTCTGTCCCAATGGATACTGGTGCTCAACGTCAGATAAACAAGGAGGTTTGAGAGCATTGTCGACAAGGAAGATGAAAGTTTTCTTAGTGATTTTTTGGT
Organism: Aquilaria sinensis; assembly: GCA_005392925.1. Taxonomy (NCBI): domain Eukaryota; kingdom Viridiplantae; phylum Streptophyta; class Magnoliopsida; order Malvales; family Thymelaeaceae; genus Aquilaria; species Aquilaria sinensis. Next base: position 17,423 of record SMDT01001275.1, read on the forward strand.
AATCTGTCATTGGGATAGAAAATTAAGGGTGAGAAGAGGAACATAATACTTAAAGAAACTAGATTCATTATGGCCAGAAAATATAGCAATTTCTCTTACTGATTTGTGGTTGGATTTTTGTAGATATGATTTGAGAAAGAGGATAAAATTTATGGTACTTTATATTTTAAGCCATTAAAATTATGTGTTTGTGTCAATTTTTGTCAAAAGTCTTTTTACGTTTCCAATATAGTCATATGTTGTTATAATGAAGGTCATGTAGCATTTTGGGCCTATACACACTGTCACATCGACATCTAAGTTGTAATGTCATTAAGTTTCATTCGAGATAACTGAGAAATTGACGGAATTGACTCATGTAGGATGAGCATCAAAAGGTAAATGACTTTATGATGTCATTAGGTATGTAAGTGACCTCTTTTGGACAACTGTCAAAGCAATAGGACCTGAATGAATTTTACCTATTGATAAGTTGACCGTTTATTTGGATTATTGTTTTTTTCTTTTTTGCAATTCTAGGGGCCTGGAGAAAAAGGTTCATGGGCCAGCTTTTAGCCCAACTCTTTAACCAAATATTACCCGTATTTTGACAATTCCATCACCAAATCTGTTTTAAAGAAATTGATAAAATTACAAGGACTCATACAATTTTTTTTATTATCAAATAATATGGAGGATAAATGATAATGATTAGATACTAAATCTAATTAATTTTAGATTATTTGTCAAGTACTTAATTTCATTAAAGAAAAATTTGCGGAAGGTCAACATTGTCGGCTTTTAGAAATGACCAACATATTAAAAATGGCAGGCCAGTAGAGAAAGAAATGGTTTGGGCTGAACAAACAAATGTGTTGCATTAGCCCAAAAGCATGATACAGCCGGACTTTAGGAGCCCAAAAATTGTAAAGTGAGATGCACCTCTCGACATTTATTGGGCCCGACACGTCATCGAAGATCAGTTGGGCTTCGGTTACCCAAGCATTAAATTTGTAGATGTTTACATATTTTTATGCACGAAAACTCGGAATGAATTTACTGACATGATTTTGTTTTTTCCCAAATTTGATGAGAGGCGAAGGGGAGGCGGAAAAAGAGAGTTTGTTGACATGACAACTAAATCATGAGCATAAGTTCTTAGTTCCATTTCCAGTTTAACGTGAAACCAGTCAAGGACTACTTAAATTTATAAGTTCTTGCAAAAATGGGTGAAATGAAACGTGGGAATGCTATACAAGTTAAACGTAAATTAGTTAGTAAATGTTTTTGGTCTTGTAATAAGTTTTGAAATGGATCTCATCCATCGAGAGAAAAATATGGGGAAAGCACATAATATGATTTACCCGATGAAAAATAATGTTTAAAGTGAGATTTATATATGGTAATGTTTCCTATCTAATTAGGTTCAGTACATGAGAACAAATGTTATGTGATATTTCTCTTGTGAGATCTCTAAACTCAAACTCCCTAATGACAGCTCTAATGGTGAGACGTTGCTGATTGGTATTCTCGCACTTCACTAAAATGAGATTGGATATGGTGCACATATGTGCAATTTGTACACATGAAACTAATGTTATCATAGCTTGGTTTCTATTTAGATTCGTTTTGGTTTTTTACAGTAATAAAGTCATAAAAAGTCATATAGTTATAAGATTTTATAAAAAAAAACTCTTAGAAACAGTGACATAATTAAGAATCGAGCCTAGGGGACGGGGCAAAGGTGGGATGGTGGTTGTTAACATATATAAATTTACAATCAATAATAAAAAACATCAAATAATACATTACATATAAAGTCATTAAATTTGAAAGTCTACAATAATTAAGTTTAAATTAAAAGTTTATAACTTAAAATTTAACATGACACTCCTTCAAATCTTTAAACTCATAAAGTATTGAATTAATACTGAAAACCTTTGCAATATCTTTTTCAATAAATAAAAGTAAACTATCTGTTGACATTTAATTTTGTTCGGGTATTAGTTTTTGTTTACTTCTAGGTCAGAAAAAATACTTTATGAGGAATTTTGTTTTCAAGGTTAATTTGATCATTTTCTTATGGCATATGGGTCAACTTGGTCATTTTTTAACTTAAGAAGTTGGTAGGATTAGGCGCATTTAAATTATATTGTTACTTTAAGTTATAAATTTTTAGGAATTTCAAATTGGCAACTAAGGTTAAAATAGGAATTCACTTAGTTTAGGTATTAATTTGGGTCTTCAAGGTCTTTTGGGGACAGTTTAGTCAAAAGGGAGGAGTTTGGGCGTGAATTGAGAGTCTTTACAAATTTTTTGGCAAAAACAAAAAACTTTGGGGCAAATCCGGCAAGTTTATGAAGTTCTAGGAAACTTTGAACCTTTTACAAAGTTTTGGGCTCAATTGACAAATCATTAAAGTATTGGGTGGAATTGGAAATTCGCATAGAATCTGGGGCCAAATCTGCAGCTAAAGAGTTTTTGTGGACCTAGATATCTATTCTAATCAAATTATATCCTAACATATATAAACCTTTTTAAATTGAATTTAGATGAGGTTTAATCTCTCAAAACCTTATTAATCACGTTTATGTCTCCTTTAGTATAAATAGAGGTCACCATTTGAAAGAAAAACGAAGAGAAAAGGATGCAAAATTGCATACCTAAGCATTCGAGAAAAGGTGAAGCTGCACCCTTAGCCCCTAATTTTTCACAACCCTTCACCCCAAAACAGAGGTGGTTTAGTGCAACCAGAAATTCGAAGGAATCACAATTGGTATCCTTATTTTAAGGTATATGACATACTTTTTGTGTTTATGTACATATGAGCAGTAATTTTTAAATTTTCTTACCACCGTCTAATTTTCTTTTGCTACAGAACTGCATTGGTGCACTTGATGGTACTCATGTTGCTGCATCTACTCCAGCTGCCAAGCAAAACAATTTTCATGGTAGAAAAGGTTCTATTGTTACACAGAATGTCTTAACAGCTTGTTTACACGACATGATGTTCACATTTGTGTATACGGGATGGGAAGGCATGGCAAATGACTCGCGCATATTCATGGATGCAATTACAAGAGAAGAAAATCAATTTCCTTTGCCCATGAAAGACATGTTTTTTTCAACCCATCTCTTCTATTATTCTAAAAGGAGACACTCGTACTTAAGTTTGTTACTGATTTTTATATGCATGAGAAACATGTTAATTATGGTTGATTTCTGTTATATATGCTACTAATTTATATGCCTAGGGGATACAATAGTGTTTTGACTTGAGGGTTGGGTTTTTGTTGGCTTAAATTTAGGGCTATTAACTTGCATTACATGTTCTATTGTGTTCTATTGTGCTTGTGGCGAAACAGTTTACCTATGTTCTGTTGTGTATACGGAATGATGTTCAATTGCAGTACTTTGGACTAGTTTGAGCTATTTCAATTACAATTTGTTTTTATCTATTGAGGGTTATAGGTTGTTTGACCATTGCTAAGGTTGGTTTATGCAAATCATTTTTATTTGGTGGATTCTGGTTTTCCAAATATTCCAGGATTTTTAGCTCCTTATAGAGGCCAAAGATATCACTTGAGAGATTTTCGTGGGAGAACTGGATTTAGAGGGAAAGAAGAGTTGTTCAATCACCGACACTCTTCTTCGCGTAATGTGGTGGAGAGGGTTTTTGGTGGATGGAAAGCTAGATTTCCAATTTTAAAGAAGATACCCAACTATCCACTTCGCACGCAACGATTAATTCCTGTTGCTTGTTGTGTATTGCACAATTTTATCCGACAACAAGATAAAGCAGATGAAATATTTACTCAATTTGGAAAGGAAGGGATGATAGTTGAAGGTGAGGAAGGTTTGGGAGTTGAACAACAAATGGTTGAGGTTGATGTGTCTCAAACAACCCAAATGGCTAAAGTGAGAGATGAGATAGCCATCCGTATGTGGAACGATTACCAACGACGCAGAGTTCGTTCACATAGACATTGACTTTATTGTATCTAATTACATTTGATACAAGCTCTCTTTGAAATTGTATTATATGTTGGAAAATACTATGACTAAGAAAACTCTATTTATCATGTGAACATGTTTTTTTTCTTTTATATGAGTATTGCATTTGAATGTTTTAACAATGTAAAAATATAGAATTTTGTTGTGAAGAAAATTTTCTTAACTAAACATATTTTCCAATTTTTCATTTTCAGAAAACTGTTTTCTTGTATAAACAACCAAACATGTTTTTTGAAAAGCATTTTAGAAAACTGTACATAGAAAATGAAAACTGGAAACAGAAAATGAAAATGAAAATTGTTTTTTACAACCAAACGCTACCTAAGCCTTTTCCTGAGCCACTGCCACCTCTGGCAGTATGCCTCCAACACTGCCTCCAACCATAGCTGCCGACCCAAGACTGTCACTCCCGCCACGCCTTGCACCGCGTCGTCATTTCTAGGCCCTTCCTATTGCTATTTACGTCGAAAAAAACATCCCTCGCCGTCCAACCATCGAATTGCCTCCACCGGCCATCCATTGCTCGCCGTCGTTGCCCTGAGACCACCGTTGTCGTCTCCCTCGTGTCCCAGGTCACTGCTCCTGCTTCTCCCGCTACCGATCTAGCGAATCGAGGAGGATCCGATTCCTCAACCCTCAGGCCGACCCGGTTCCATCTGTCAAGCACTTAAAGCCTTGGTCAAACCCTCACTTAGCCCTTCTGACTTTTCATTTCGTTCGTCTAAATCACTAACATTTTTCCCTTTTTCTGATTGGTCATTGACAACAATCTTTTTATTGTTTTTTTCATGTATTAGTTTGGCCATGCATTAAACTGAGCTATTAAATTTGCATAGAAATACAACATAGGATATTTATTTGTTTATCCTTTTTTTATTTTTTAGAATAGTTTACTTTTTTTATCTCATAATGCATCTTAAAATTGACAATACATAAAATTACTTGTTATGTTAGATAATTTAATTTACCTTATTTTCTAGAAATTAGAAAGATATTAAATTAAGACAATTATAAAAACAATAAATCTTCAAGGATTTGTTCTTGGTGGATTTGATAAAATGTTGAGACAAATTTACTTAAATTCAATTGGTCTAATAAGACTTATGGTTTGAGCAAAATGTTCTTTTTCAATTTTTGGTGGATTTTATAAAATCTATAGATTTTAAGGACATTTAGGATTCTATATTTGGTTAGTCTGATAAGATTTATGGTTTGAAATTAAATTAAAAATTAAATAAAATTAAATAAAATTCATAAATTATTTTTGTGAATGATTTGGTAAAGAAACAAGAATTTACAAAGAAATAAAATTGAACATCATGGTATCAATTTTCAGACGTTATACTAAAGTTATTTTAACATAACCAACTCACAATCTTAAAATCTTCTATAAACGATAGTAGGTATCTAATTGACTTAGATGTAAACTGATTGATGGTGACTCAAAAACCCGTTGCTACAGCTTGGTGACTCCGCTTGGGAATGAGTCTGGCCATAAAAAGGTTTAGTTTTCCTCTTTTCTTTATTGGTTTGTTTCTTACTTATTGACTTAATGTATTGTGTTTTTTAAGGGTTCCAAACATAGATACTTTGGCATTCATATTGGGGTTAATAACCAAGCTTACTTCAACAAAGTTTTGCAAAAATACTCAGGCTAGGCTAGTCATGTGAGATATTACTTTATAATTTGTAGTAGTAAAAAGTGTTGCTCGAGTGTAGCGATAATTACCTCATGGGACCATGAAAGATATGACTCAAATTAATCCTTCTGCATGTAACTATTGTGAGTGAGGAATTGGGCTTTTTCTAGTTCGATAGGGCTGAGTAAGAAAGAATTAGGAACCGACCTATATCTTTATTTCAAAAAAACCATCTATACATATGGTGGCCATAGATCCATCCAATAGGATTTCCATAACAAGACACGTATTGTTTAGCTAATTTGCTTCATTGTTATAACACCAATCTTATTATTGTATGTTATTAGACTAATGTTACTAACTTTTTTGTCATTAGATTTGTTGCTTTAATTTGTGCACTTTTGCTTAAATTACTTGTTCTCTTTATGTTTTTTTTTTATGATTCTAATTTTTCTTCTTATTTTAGCTCATATGTTGTTTGCCTATATTATTTATATTATAACCTACTACTAACTTTATTCTTTTCTTGTTCTTTTGTTTTCTCAAGTAAATTTTGTTCTTCATGCATCAAAATCATATATCAAGTTATACTCACTCTTAACTTTGTTATCAACAGCAAGTTTTGAAGTTTCATGATAGTAGATAATCAAGCTCATTCAATGCATGCATACATCAGTCATCGCTTCCATGCATTCATATTATGAAATGATCACTTCATTCAAGGTGCAAAATTTTCATTCCAAGTCGGTACATCCATAAACAATATTTAGCAGGCAAATGCAATCTTCAAGGAGACCTAATGCAATTCTTGGATAAGGAAAGTTTATATGCCCCTTTTTGTGGATGATTAAGGTATTTATTCAAGAAGAATTTTTGAGCTAGATCCAACCTAGAGGTTTGCGCACGTTCGTAAAAATCTCATAAATTTACTCTAGAATAAAAGGTGTAGTCTTTGTTAAATGGACATTTGTTATTCTTTTTCTTTTACAATAAAAAAATGTAATTTGTACATTCCACCGCTTTTCAATAAAAACACACATTTTACATCATTTTCACCATTTTCGGCATTAGACAGTTCATTTCACCCTTCTTGCCATTATATTTTCTTTGATAAACAAAAACAAATGTGACAATATTGCCTATGGGTGGAAATGAGAGTTCAATAGTGGTGACTTTGAAAATGCTGCCAAGTCTAAAGAGAAGGATTTCAGATGTGACACCTTAGCTTTTATAAGGATGGGGGTACCTCAACATCAGTACAAGAGACTGGATTTTGGAGAAGATAGTCCTTATAGCATTAAATGGCTCCAGTGTAATCTCATGATTACTCAAGTAGAAAAAGTTCATGATTCCTCAAAAAGCAAGTAAAAAAAATTCCTCCAAAATGAAAGAGGAAACAAATGCAAAAAGGCAAATTCAAAAGAAAGAAAAGATCGGGAGTAAGGTGAGCAACAAATGTCACTTGAGTCATTTCATCTGAGGGCTGTTTTATGGAAACATTACAAGGGGAGCTACTAAACACATCACAAAGGTTCTTTTATCGTATGTCCATAAGTCATTAAAGCCATAGTCACAAACAAAAAAAAAATAAAAAAAAAGGATAAGGGCTTGTTATGCTATAACCTCCGACACAGCCTAGGCAAAAGTTAGAGCATAAAGAAAAAAGAAAAAATGAAAAGATAAGAGAAAAAAAAAGTGAACTATGGATTCTAGATTGAAAATCTGTAAAGGCAATTTAGAAGAAAAAAGGCAGTATTCAAGGCAAGGTCTCAAGAATTAAGCAAAATTTAGGTCAAAGTAATATGATTGGTGCTATTCTCCTTTGTGTTTTTCAAAAGCAAACCATCACAAGAGTTTGGGGCAACAAATGAGATTCAACTCTTTGAAAAGCGTGGTAGGTTTAGGATTAGTGCTATTCGGCTCTCTGAGGCAATCATATCTACTCATGGGTGCCATTAAAAGGCTATTCTTTTACATTGTTAAAAATTGGCCCTTTTCTTTTACATCATTCAAACATGACCCTAATCTTTTACCTCCATCAAGTATTTACCTCTTAATACCATTCATCAATAGAAAGAACACCATCATGTTTTTACCTTCTATCTTGTGCATTTTACATCTTTGAGTTGGAAAGAGGAAGAATAACAGAATATCTTGATCACATACAAGAACTGTAATTTATTTTGTCATGCTTTGCAAATTGATGAAAGTTCTTCTTTAAGGCTAAACCATTACTCGTTAATGTGTGCGGGTCATTTCTTGGACACACTGGGGGGCATTAAGCTTTGAATACCAATATAATGAATAATAGTCACACTAGGGGCGATTAAGCATTAAACACCAACAATAGAACATCTTGATCAAATATAAAAACCGTAAATTATTTTATCAAGTTCTATAGATTGATGAAAGTTTTTCCTTAAGGCTAAATCATTATTCTTTAAGACTATTCTTGAAAAGACACATTTCATGGACACACTAGGGGGCATTAAGCATTGAACATTAACATGATCACAAAGGAAAGAAAAAAGACATATTCTTGGATCATGATCCCCAAGACGAGGTAAGGAATCACAAGCACCTTAAAAGGAAGTTTGAGAAAGGTAAATACGAATCTAGACTAGGAGTTATCATCTCTCATGCATCATGATTTTTTCATATAACCTAGGCATTTAACTTTTTGAGGTTTTTGTCAATTTGTTTCAAAGGCATTCATCATTCATCATTAGCAACATAATTATCAAGCCTAATGCATATTCCTTTAAAATAGTTTTAAAGACAAGCTTTGTGAAAGCAAGTTTGAGGAATATCCATTATAATCTCCAAGAAGGAAACTCTTAAGATGCATGAGTTAGAGGCATTATGGTACACAAAACAGCTTGGTTACCAGGAAATGGTTCAATTTTCAAGGGTAATAATAATTTAAGGTAGGTTTCATTAAAGTAAGATCAAAGGACACCAATATGGACACTTAGCAAGGAGTTTTCAAAGATCAAAATTGAGATAAGTTTTCACTATCAAATAAATTATGGTTTATTTTCACACTCGGGGGTCAAATTTGAGAGATTGACATCTATAACTTGTCACATCATTTTCCAATGTAATTTGTATCATAAAGGCATCTTTGAGAGATTTTTTTCTTAAAGCATTATTTCCTCAAAACTCAATTCAAGATTTAAAGAATTATTTCCTTAAAACTCATTTCAATACATTTCTCAAGGTATTTTTAAGGTATTTCAAGACATTTTCAAATCTCAAGGCTGTTTGTAGGACAAGTTTCATTTTAGAAATTTACTCATTTTTGTGAAATTTCTTCCTTTTTGAAATTTACTCATTTTGTGGAATTTCTCAATTTTAAGATTCACTCATTATATAGAAATCTTTAGCTTTCATTTTTTTTTAAAAAAAAAGTCACTCATTTTGTCAAATTTCACATTTTCAAAATTCACTCAACTTGTAGAATCTTTAATTTTTTTTTAAATTCACTTATTTTGTAAAAATTTTCACATTTAGGATTCACTCATTTTTGTGAAAAGATTCGAATTTTTGAAATTCACCATTTTTGTGGAATTTTTAACTTTCAAGATTCACCAATTTTGTGGAATTTCTAGCATTTTGAAATTCACTAATTTTGTAAAATTTTTTCACTTTCAACATTCATTTATTTTGTGGAATCTTCAGTTTTTTTGAAATTAGCCCTTTTTGTGGAATTTTTGACTTTCAAAATTTACACATTTTATGGAATCTTCAACTTTTTTAAATTCACTCACTTCATGAAATTTCTCACTTTTAAGATTCACTTATTTTTTGAAATTTTTAGCTTTTTAAAATTTACACATTTTAAGAAATTTCTCACTTTTAAGATTCACTCATTTTTTGAAGTATTGAGATTTTTTGAAATTCACTAATTTTGTGGAATTTCTCACCTATAAGATTCATTCATTTTGTGAAATCCTCAGTTTTTTTAAATTCATTCATTTTGTTGAATTCCTCATCTTCGAGATTAACTCATTTTGTGATATCTTCAATTTTTTGAAATTCACTAATTTTATGAAATTTTTCACTTTCAAGATTCATTCATTTTATGTAATCTTCAACATTTTCAGTTCACTCATTTTTTGGAATTTTTTTACTTTCAAGATTCACATTTTTTATGGGATCTTCAACTCTTTTAAATTTACTCATTTTGTGAAATTTCTTACCCACGAGGTTCATTCATTTTTGTAGAGTTTTCAATTTTTTAAAATGCACTCATGTTATGAAAATTTCTCACTTTCAATGTCACTCATTTGATGAAATTTTCAGTTTTCTTAAATTCACCCATTTTGTTGAATTTATCACTTTGAAGGTTCACTTATTTTATTGAATCCTAAGTTGCAAAAAATTTACCCATTTTTTTAAATTTCTTACTTTCAGCGTTCACTTATTTTGTAAAATCTTCAGCTTTTTAAAATTCACTCATTTTTTGAAATTTCTCACGTTCAAGATTTACTTATTTTGTGGAATCTTCAGCTTTTTAAAATTTACTTATTTTGTGAAATTTTAAGCTTTTTAAAATTTACTCTTTTTATGGAATTTCACACTTTTAAGATTCACTCATTTTGTGGAATCTTCAGTTTTTTTAAATTCACTTATTTTGTGAAATTTCTCACTTTCAAGATTCACTAATTTTTTTGAAATCTTTAGCTTTTCGAAATTGACTTTTTTTTTGTGGAATTTTTATTTTTTGAAATTCATTCATTTAGTGAAAATTTGCTTTATTGAAATTCACTTATTTCCTTGAATTTCAAGTTTCAAATCAACTTGTTTTAAAATTCATACTTTTGATGTAATTATTCTAAATTTAGATTTTTTTTAGAAATTTTTACTTGAGATAACAATGAAGGTTTCTTAATCTCGCTACAAGGCAAAACCGATGTTTCAAGAAAAATGTAATTATCTTCCTCATAACTTGTGTCAAACCAAGGCCTTAAATAAGAAACGTTTCTTTACCTCATCACATTCACTATAAGGGTAAATCAAGTTTTCAAAGGCAAAGTAGTTCTGTTTTTCAATAATATGGGTTAAATCAAGATTTTAAATGAGAAAAGGTTTTCAAGCCCAGGTTATAAAAATTTGGTAAAGAGACAGAGTTATTAAAGGTGATAAAGAGTCAGAGTACTCTACCTCAAAGGAATTTAGATGTGGTAAAGAGATAAAGTTTTCGACCTTAAGGGTCATCAGAGGTGGTAAAGACTTTGGTGTTCCACCTTAAAAGAATTTAGAGGTGGTAAAGATACAAAGCTCTCTACCTTAAAGGTGTTCAGGTGTTGTAAAGAGTGAGAGTGTTTTACCTTTAAGGAATTTAGATATGGGAAAAAGATAGAGTTCTCTATCTCAAATTGAGGTAGTAAATGTTGGGTTTCGGGAGCCAAACAGCGCAGCGGAATTTAACCGAAACCCTCCAGGATCCAAGTGAAACGGGGTAAACCGGGTGTTCGAAAATTTCATACCTAATTTTCGGTTGAGATCTCTCACTCAACTGTAGAGTCGAATCACAAAACCTGAACAGTTGACGTGTTCAAGCTCTCTATGGTATCCACACGAGCCTCTCGGGATCACCACGCTTCCACCACGTCCCGGCAGATGCGTTTCTCTTGCGCACGCAGTGCTAGCTTGCGTCCTCTAAGGAATTGCAAGAGAAGAGTGTGGCTGTCCTTTTGGGAGGCTAGGGCAAGGAGACCTGCGAATTTCTCACTTAAAAGTTGTATTTATAGTGAGACTCAACTTCCAGGCCTAATGGGTTTCAAAGCCCTAATCCAATTAGGATTTAATTTCGGGCTTAATAATGGCTAAACTTTTTGGCCCATTATTAATATGAAATTAAAGTGAAACCATAACCCAAATAATTAGCCCATGCACTCTAATGATCCAAATAGCTCTATGTGTGCGACCCAATAGGCTCTTACCACGTTGGCAATGATCATAAATCACATTTATGATCATAAGCAATGAGCGGTGTCTAGCAACACATCATTGCTACCCAAGTGACAAGATTGTCGGTGATTCGACTAAACCTTTATGATCATCACCGATATATGCCATTGTCCCTTTGTCCAAGATATCAAGACTAAGCACGAGACATGGAATGTGTCACTCTCGTATAGCCCAATCTTTGGTTTCTTGATTACCGAGTAGACCAACTTAAACTGATGACATTGATATCGTATATCAACTCATCCGAGCATGGCCATGCATTTTCTAAGTCTCACTCTATCAAGGGGCCCGAAGATATCACTCCCGTTACATAGGAGGGACAAATCCCATCTTGATCATACAAATCCCTCCGCATGATATGTGACATACCCAATGACCTCCTTCAAGTTCACTCAGTTACGAGCAACAAAGGAAAGTATCAAAGTATGTGACTCACATGTAGGGAACCTTGATGATCTTAGGTCGAAGGACTACATATACCATGATCACTATGAGAATCACTTATGACACTCATATAACGATCCATGTAGTGTTCTCATGGTGGGTCGGTCCAGTACACAAGTTCTCCAACTTGTACCCATATGTAGACTACATATCTCATATTAGTCTCCACATATGCTAGTCATTATGTATTATTGCAACCCGCTCCACAATAATACTAGACTAGGGACGTTTAAGAATATCATTATTCTAGGGTTACAATTATGTTTATTACGTTACGCAGAAACAAAACAACAAACATAATTGCTGGATTAATGCCTTAATAAAATATCATGACTCAATGTGCAAAAATACAATCATCTCATGATTGGCTTTTGGGCACAACACTAACAATCTCCCACTTGCACTAAAAGCCAATCATCCATGTATCTAATACCGATGGACCTAGAATGGCTATCATGCTTCTGCTGCGTAAGGGGCTTTATCATCAGTGGATCAGCAATGCATTGCTGTCTCTCCCTGTTGAAGCGTTGCAGTATGTGTTTGGATCACCCCTGAGATGAGGTTCCTGATGAGATGATAGCGTTGGAGTATTGTTGTCACAATAGAGCTCTATCGGTTCGGCAATGCTTGGAACCACTCCAAGTTCAGTCATGAACTTCTTGATCCAAACTCCCTCACATCACCAGATCAGATCTATCGGGCAATGTACTTAGAGCTCTATCGTAGTTGGCAAGCTTGGAACCACTCCAAGTTCAGTGATGAACTTCTTCCGAGGCTCAAACTGCCTCCAATTGCAGCATCAGAGGCAGCAATGTACTCAGATTCTATTGTAGAGTCAGCTACTGTCTCTTGCTTTGAACTCTTCCAGCTCACAGCACCACCACCAATACAAAACACATAACCAGATTGCGATCTAAAATCATCCTTATCGGATTGGAAGCTTGCATCGGTGTAACCCCTTACAACGAGCTCATCTTCACCTCCAAAGACCAAGAATGCATCCTTAGTCCTTCGTAAGTACTTAAGGATGTTCTTAACAGCTGTCCAGTGACTCTCACCGGGGTTCGATTGGTACCTACTCGTCATGCTCAAAGCATATGAGACATCGGGACGAGTACATATCATGGCATACATGATAGATCCAATTGCTGAGGCATATGGAATCTTACTCATGCGCTCTCTCTCCTCGGGTGTACTCGGACACTGAGATCTAGAAAGAGTGATACCATGTGACATGGGCAAGAATCCTTTCTTGGAATCTTGCATGCTAAACCTCTTTAGCACCTTGTCAATATATGTACTTTGACTTAGGCCAAGAAGCTTTCTAGATCTATCTCTATAGATCCTGATGCCTAACACATAGGCTGCTTCACCCAAGTCCTTCATAGAGAAACATTTCCCTAGCCAAGTCTTCACAGACTGTAGCTCAGGAATGTCATTCCCGATGAGTAGTATGTCATCTACATACAACACCAAGAAGACAATAGCGCTCCCACTAACCTTCTTGTAGACACAAGGTTCATCTTCATTTTTGATAAAACCAAACTCTTTGATTGCATCATCAAAATGAAGATTCCAACTTCGAGAAGCTTGCTTCAGTCCATAAATGGACCTTTGCAACTTGCACACTTTATTGGCATTCTCAGGAGTGACAAAACCCTCAGGTTGTGTCATGTACACATCCTCAAGTAGCTTTCCATTTAGGAATGCAGTTTTGACATCCATTTGCCATATCTCATAATCATAGTGTGCAGCAATAGCAAACAAAATTCGGATGGATTTAAGCATAGCAACTGGTGAAAAAGTTTCATCATAGTCAATACCATGAATTTGCTTGAAACCTTTTGCGACCAATCGTCCCTTAAAGGTAATCACATTACCATCCATGTCAGTTTTCTTCTTGAAAACCCATTTGCACCCTATGGGTTTTACCCCTTCAGGTGGGTCAACCAAAGTCCATACTTGGTTTTCATACATGGATTCCATCTCGGATTTCATGGCCACTAGCCACTTCTCAGAGTCAGGCCCCGACATAGCTTGTTGGTAGGTTGTGGGCTCATCCTGATCCATGAGCATCACATCACCAGTGTGAGTCACGAGAAATCCATATCTCTCAGGCTCACGCCGAATCCTACCAGTCCTACGTGGGCTCTGTGCTACAGGAACAGACTCTTGAACCACAACATCTTGTGGTGTCTGTTCAGGTTCCATTTCAGGTTCGATGTCTCCTTGTTGTTCTTGAATTTCTTCAAGTTCTACTTTCCTCCCACTAGTTCCTTTAGAGATAAACTCTTTCTCCAAAAAGACACCAGTTCGAGCAACAAACACTTTTTGCTCAGAAGGATTGTAGAAATAGTAACCCTTTGTTTCTTTGGGATACCCAACAAAAAGGCATTTTTGAGATTTGGGCCCTAGTTTGTCAGAGGATTGACGTTTCACATAAGCGTCACAGCCCCAAATCTTCATAAAAGACAAATTGGGACGCCTCCCACTCCATATCTCATATGGTGTCTTTTGAACCGATTTAGATGGAACTCGGTTTAGTGTAAAAGCGGCTGTCTCTAGAGCATGTCCCCAAAAGGAGTTTGGAAGGTCAGCTTGACTCATCATAGAGCGAACCATGTCTAACAGAGTTCGATTTCTCCTTTCAGATACACCATTCCATTGAGGTGTACCTGGTGGAGTGAGTTGTGATACTATACCACACTCCTTCAGATAGTCAAGGAATTCTCGATCCAAGTACTCTCCACCTCGATCTGATCGAAGCACTTTGATACTCTTCCCGAGTTGATTCTCTACTTCATTCTTGAATTCTTTGAACTTTTCAAAGGATTCTGACTTGTGTCTCATAAGATACACATAGCCATATCTGCTGAAGTCATCAGTGAAAGTAATGAAGTATTGGAAACCTCCTCTAGCTTGTGTAGACATAGGGCCACATACATCACTATGTATGAGTCCTAGTAAGTCATTAGCCCTTTCACTTTGCCCTGTGAATGGGGCTTTGGTCATCTTGCCCAACAAACATGACTCACATGTCTCATATGATTCAAAATCAAATGAGTCCAAGAGTCCATCCTTATGGAGCTTGGATATGCGGGTCTCATTTATATGGCCCAAGCGACAGTGCCAGAGATAGGTCGGGTTTGAATCATTTAATCTGACCTTCTTGGTATTCACATTATAGATTGGATCTTCGAGGTCTAGAACATACAACCCATTGCTAAGTTGAGCACTACCATAAAAGATTTCATTCAAATAAATAGAACAACATTTGTCCTTTATTATAAATGAAAAACCTTTCTTGTCCAAACAAGAAACAGAAATCAAATTTCTACTAATAGTAGGCACAAAGTAGCAGTTGTCTAATTCTAAAACTAATCCACTAGGTAAAGTGAGAACATAAGTCCCTACGGCTAAGGCAGCAACCCTTGCTCCATTTCCAACACGTAGGTCCACTTCACCTCGGGCCAATCTTCTACTTCTACTTCTACTTAGATCCTGCACATTTGCACAAATGTGAGATCCACATCCAGTATCCAATACCCAAGATGAGGAAGTAGAAAAGTTAGCCTCTATAACAAAAATACCTGAAGTGGAAGTCTTACTTCCCTTTTCCTTAGCAAGTTCTTCAAGATAGAGCTTGCAGTTGCGCTTCCAGTGTCCAGGTTGCTTACAATGGAAGCACTCCCCTTCCTTTGCCACACCACCCTTTGGTTTCAGTGCAGCTGAAGAAGAATTAGCATTGGACTTTCCATTAGCTTTATCCTTCTTCTTGTTGGCTTTTCCCTTTCCCTTGCCCTTTTGAACCATCAAAATGGGCTTAGCCTTCTTAAGGTTTTGCTCAGCAGTTCTCAACATGTTGAGTAATTCAGGGAGGGACTTGTCAAGGTCGTTCATGTTATAGTTCATGACGAACTGACTGTAGCTTTCAGGCAACGATTGCAAGACTACATCAATAGCCAACTCTTTCTGAAGAGCAAATCCCAAATTCTCAAGATTCTCAATGTACCCAATCATCTTGAGCACATGAGGACCCACGGGACTTCCCTCAGACATCTTGCACTGAAACAATGCCTTAGAGGTCTCAAACCTCTCATGCCTAGCTTGCTCTTGGAAAAGCATTTTGAGATGTTCGATCATATCGAACGCCCCCATGTTCTCATGTTGCTTCTGAAGCTCAGATTCCATGGTAATAAGCATGAGGCATGCAACATCCAAAGCATCATCAGAATGCCTCTTGTGAGCATCCCTTTCAGCTCTTGGAGCAGTGGCAGCAGGCTCATTCGGAATGGGCTGCTCTAGGACATAAGCCTTTCTCTCTTGTTTGAGGACTATCCTCAAGTTTCGGTACCATTTGAGAAAGTTGGTCCCATTCAGTTTTTCCTTCTCAAGGATCGATCGCAACGAAAGTGTCGATGTGTTTTGTGCCATGGTTATCTACAACAGTAAATATGCAGTGTAAGAGTCATGTATTTTAATTCATTTAATAAGGACTTTTATTAAACGATACTCCCACTATTTTCCTCAAAATAATAACCCTCGATATTATTTCGGAACACCTCGGCGCTAAGGTATTCTAGTGGGCCAAGATCCATATTTGACCACAACCTGAGTCAGCTTTGGCTTTTCTCTCAAGTTACAGCTATTTAGGTAGGCAACTCTCTTGCCAATTGCATCTTATGCAACTCTTGGATAGTTGGGTGAACAACACTTGTCCAAGCTCATCTCATGAACTTAAGCCCAACTCTATGCCTCTAAGTCCCTAATCCTATTAGGATGACTTAGTTAAGTCGAACCCAAAGTTAGCAGTTTGGATATCACTATTATCCCATCGCGCCTTACCAAGATGAACATAGGTGCTTTGCTTTGGCAAACCCACCTAATGTTGATCAAAGTCTTGACGAGTGCCAACATTTGGAAGGCATCACATTTAATGACTTAATATTTGTTTGAGGGATTTTTCTTTTGATCTCACCAATTTGTTATCTCCGGTTGTTTTATACATGCATCACATACAAATATAAAACATGCATCTCATGCTTACAAGAAAGTAAACGTGACATGGTTATAGCCCAAACTATGCGATATTCTCAAGCCAATGAGAATATCATAAAAGCCTAAGAAAAGAAAAGAGTCTTCACAAGCTCCTTCTCTTCCTTTCTTGGTTGCCCTTTTGTTGTCACCTCCTTGGACATACCACCTTGGATGATCCTTGGACATACCACCTTGGATGATCCCATAATGCACCATTACATCAATAATAGAAACCTCGAGTTACATTCGAGGGGAGTAAGGTGAGAAGAGAATGTACAATGAGAGTGATAAGAAAAGGCACGACTCGCAGGCCGTATTTACAAGTACAACCAATCAAGGGCTATAACCATGCACCATGCTTCAAACACCAATCAGCATATCATGTCAAATCTCATTCAACAAAGATGCATGCCAATTTTCACGTGTTGATTAACCAGTTTTTATTTATGTGGCGCTTCGCATATGGCGGTCCCGCTGGCCTGTCAGTGGGCGGTGGTTCCGCTGACCGGTCAGCGGACGAGGTCAAGGGGAGCCGCCCTTGCGGGGGGCGTGGGGGGCAGCGCCCCCCTGCGCAAAAAATTTTCTTACAATTGCTTAGCCCGAAATCTTGTATTTTGAGAAAGTAGGCACCCGAGACTCCTCTATTCGAGCCACCAAAAATACCTTACTTTCAGTGCCTGAACAGGCTGAATCCGAACCAAGCTAGGGTTTCTGCAACTATTGCAAGAATCCTAATCCATATAGGTATCTCATACCATTCAATTTGAGATTAATCTCATTAACCAATTTGTGTCGTTTCTTCATATATCTCATATGTTCATTACGAATTCCAGTTTCATGCATCTTGAATCAATCTAATTAATCATGGCCGAAAAGCAACCGAACACATAGCATCATGCGATTCAACACTCAATCCCGATTTAGGGTTTCACCAGTAGCTCTGATACCACTGTTGGGTTTCGGGAGCCAAACAGCGCAGCGGAATTTAACCGAAACCCTCCAGGATCCAAGTGAAACGGGGTAAACCGGGTGTTCGAAAATTTTCATACCTAATTTTCGGTTGAGATCTCTCACTCAACTGTAGAGTTGAATCACAAAACTTGAACAGTTGACGTGTTCAAGCTCTCTATGGTATCCACACGAGCCTCTCGGGATCACCACGCTTCCACCACGTCCCGACAGATGCGTTTCTCTTGCGCTCGCAGTGCTAGCTTGCGTCCTCCAAGGAATTGCAAGAGAAGAGTGTGGCTGTCCTTTTTGGAGGCTAGGGCAAGGAGACCTGCGAATTTCTCACTTAAAAGTTGTATTTATAGTGAAACTCAACTTCCAGGCCTAATGGGTTTCAAAGCCCTAATCCAATTAGGCTTTAATTTCGGGCTTAATAATGGCTCAACTCTTGGGCCCATTATTAATACGAAATTAAAGTGAAACCATAACCCAAATAATTAGCCCATGCACTCTAATGATCCAAATAGCTCTATGTGTGCGACCCAATAGGCTCTTGCCATGTTGGCAATGATCATAAATCACATTTATGATCATAAGCAATGAGCGGTGTCTAGCAACACATCATTGCTACCCAAGTGACAAGATTGTCGGTGAATCGACTAAACCTTTATGATCATCACCGATATATGCCATTGTCCCTTTGTCCAAGATATCAAGACTAAGCACGAGACATGGAATGTGTCACTCTCGTATAGCCCAATCTTTGGTTTCTTGATTACCGAGTAGACCAACTTAAACTGATGACATTGATATCGTATATCAACTCATCCAAGCATGGCCATGCATTTTCTAAGTCTCACTCTATCAAGGGGCCCAAAGATATCACTCCCGTTACATAGGAGGGACAAATCCCATCTTGATCATACAAATCCCTCCGCATGATATGTGACATACCCAATGACCTCCTTCAAGTTCACTCAGTTACGAGCAACAAAGGAAAGTATCAAAGTATGTGACTCACATGTAGGGAACCTTGTTGATCTTAGGTCGAAGGACTACATATACCATGATCACTATGAGAATCACTTATGACACTCATATAACGATCCATGAAGTGTTCTCATGGTGGGTCGGTCCAGTACACAAGTTCTCCAACTTGTACCCATATGTAGACTACATATCTCATATTAGTCTCCACATATGCTAGTCATTATGTATTATTGCAACCCGCTCCACAATAATACTAGACTAGGGACGTTTAAGAATATCATTATTCTAGGGTTACAGTTATGCTTATTACGTTACGCAAAAACAAAACAACAAACATAATTGTTGGATTAATGCCTCAATAAAATATCATGACTCAATGTGCAAAAATACAATCATCTCATGATTGGCTTTTGGGCACAACACTAACAGTAAAGAGGCAGAATTCTTTACCTTAAAGGAGTTTAGAGGTGGTAAAGAGTAAAGAGATAGAATTCTTTACCTTAAAGGAATTTAGAGGTGGTAAAAAGATAGAGTTCTCTACCTCAAAGGCAATAAGAGGTGGTAAAGAGAGGGTTTTCTACATCTTAAATCATGGTAAAAATGAGTTCTCTACAAAGGCAAATGGAATAAGAGGAGTTTCTCTTTTCCATGCAATAATAGAAAGCTTCCTATTCAAAAGAGTGATGAAGTAATAGAAAAGTTTTTATTACAAAAGTCCAGGAAAGTTCCTAATCCTGGTAAATGAGGAGAAATTGATTTTTATCCTTAGATTCTTAAACAATAGGAGAATTCTTATTGTAGAGGTAATGAGGAAGGTTCCTTAGCCTCAAAGTGGAGGAGAAAATGTTCTCTTCAAGATTTTTGACAGTGAGAAAGTTCTTATTGTCCAAATAAAAAGTTGAATAAAATTTGGTAATGGCTTTGCATGAATCATGTTGCAAGAAACATGCAAAATGGGGTAGTTGTTGATACCCAATTTTGTCCTAGTACTAAGTTTTGTTTAGTTTTAGGTCAGAAAAAATAGTTTAGGGGGCATTTTTGTTTTCAAGGTCAATTTGGTCATTTTTTATGGCATTTGGGTCAATTTGATCATTTTAGAACTTAGGAAGTTGGATTTGGATTTGGGTTAAGTTTAATCTCTCAAAAACTTGTTAATCACGTTTATGCCTCCTTTAGTATAAATAGAGTTCACTATTTGAAAGAAAAAGAAAAGAGAGAAAAGGTTGGGAAAATTGGAGAAAATGTAAGCATTTTGAGAAAAGGTAAAACTGCACCCTTAGTCCCTGGTTTTTTACAATGCTTTACCCTATAACCCTAAGCCTTCTTTGGAAATGCCGCAATATCTGGAAGTTCCAGTCCACTGCCCAAAACCTCTAACACCACCTCCAGCCATAGCCATCGACTAAAGACTGTCACCCCCGCCACGCCTTATATCATGCTGCAGTTTCTAGGTTCTTCCCATTACTATTAACACTAGACTGAGGATGAAGACTAGTTGAAAAATATATGCACCCGCGATTGAATCACCTCCATTGCCCATCCCCTTTTCACCATTGCTGCCTTGAGACCACCGTTGTCATCTCGCTCGTGTCCCAGGTCACTATTCCTACTTCTCCTACCGCCGATCATGCGCATTGAAGAAGATTTGGTTCCCCAACCCGAAGGCTAACCTGGTTCCATCCAAATCCCATCCATCAACCATTTACAGTGTGGGTGAACATGGTTCACGTTGGTTTGGTTTTATGGTGGAACCGAACCAATCCGAAATGATCTCTGTTCCAAAATTTTTCTACCCAATCTGAGAATTGAGAACTAAATAGAACCAAAATCGTGGTTTTAAGTTTTTCGATTTTAGTTCTCAGGTTTTTTTTATATATACCATATATCTATAATAATACCAAAATTTAAGAAAATTGCATCCATAACCAATTTATGAAATATTTAACATAATATAAAATTAAATTAGCATTTAAATATATATACTTAAATACATTCAAAAGAGTTTAATATGTTGCTACGAAGATGGTTAAAAAGAGTTACTTGTGGAGTATCCTCTATTTCAACTAATTTACTATGCTCCAGTAATTTCAATATTGACATAACATTCAACATGAGAAGCTAAACCTTTAAGGCCTTATTCTTCAGTATCAAAACTTGAAATATGTTAATGTTATGAATTTTCAATTTCACGTGCCTCATAAATGAAAAAAATGTGAGGATTGTGTTGTAAAGAGTGGTCTAAAGTAGAAAGATTGAAAATAAAATGACTCAGAAATTGTTGGTCTGTGAAGCGAAGTGACTTAAGTGAATATGGAGAAATTTCGTGAATAATCTCACAACTTTTATATTACTTCAATTTGGGACATTAGTTTAGGGATTTAATATAAAAACACAAGATAACCATCATAATTCTTCAAATAAATACAGATATATATGGATATATTAGTAATACTATAATTTTTTATTATATAATTATATATATACCTTGGGTTTGGTTCTACTTCGGGTTAGTTTTATATGGAACCAGAACAAACCCAAAAACCGTTGGTTTTCCTATATGTAGAACCAATCCGTGAACCATTGCCTATTTTTACCTAACCCAACCCAACCCAACCCAATGGGGGTGGCTTGGGTTGTGTTTCAGGTTTACTCAACCCATGCTCACCTCTAATTTACAGCCTTGGTTAAACCCTCACTTAGCCCTTCTAACTCATTTTGTTTGTCTAAAATCACTAACATTTTTCCCTTTTGCAGATTGGCCGTTGACAACAATCTTTTTATTGTTTGTTTTACGTATTATTCATTTATTTGTTTGTTTGGCCGTGCATTAAACTTAACTATTAAATTTGCATAAAGATACAATGTAGGATATTTGTTTGTCTCTCTTTTTATATTTTTTTTAGAATAGTTTACTTTTTATCTCATAATGCATATTAAAATTGACAATACATAAAATTATTTTTTTGTGCTAGATAATTTAATTTACCTTATTTTCTAGAAATTAGAAGGATATTAAATTAAGACAATTATAAAAATAATAAATCTTCAAGGATTTGTTTGTAGTAGATTTGATAAAAACTCGAGAAAAATTTGCTTAAATTTGATTGGTATGATAAGACTCACGGTTTGAGCAAAATGTTTCTTTTCAATTTGTGGCGCATTTGATAAAATTCATATATTTTAAGGACATCTAGGATTTCATAACTAGTTGGTCTGGTAAGATTCATGGTTTGAAATTAAATTAAAAATTAAATCAAATTAAATAAAATTCATAAAATTATTTTCATCAATGATTAAGTAAAAAAAACAAGAATTTAGGAAGAAATAATATCAAACCCCATGGTATCAATTTCATAATTAACTCACATTCTTAAAATCTCTTGTAGACCATAACAGGTATCTAATCGACCTAGGTATAAATTGGTTGCTGGAGGCTCTAAAATACATTGCTACACTATCAACAAAAAGTCATTATCAATCTTGTTTCTCAATTTGGTCTTCACACTTTTTTATAGTTGAGAAAATACATTTTATAATAACAGTTGACACAGAAAGAGTCAATATCAAATAGATCAATCTAACAATCTTGGTTCTATATATCATCACCAAAACCTAGAAAATCATATTTTAGATACTCAAGAATTAATTTATGTAACTAGTTTGTATCATGATTACTTAGGAATCACAAGAAAATTAACCTAAATGATCTTAAAATTATGCAAAAAAATCAAAATGAAATATTTGTTTGTAGAACTCTTTTTTTTTTCTTAGTGATGAAACAGTTGAAATTTGATAAAAAAAAAAATTGGGGGTTGGTTATGATTAGTTATGGGATGTTTGAGAGTTGAGGAGTAACAAAGGGGCTCTATGGGTGTATTCCCATTGTTATAGGATGAAACATTTAAAAAGGGTAAAATATGCAAAATTATTTGTAATCTCGCAAAATCCTAAGTAATTAAGCCTTGGGCTATGAGGATTTAGGGTTTAAGAATTTTTTCTAAATTAGGAATTAAGCTCATTGAGTTTGGGAGACACTAAATTAAGTGGGACTAGGGAGTATGATTAATTTTGAACACTCTCAGAATTTAAATTTGTCTTAGGCCAAGTAAAATGATGAAAATTTAAGGTGAATGTCTCAATTGTACAAAGGGGATTTTTTGTGGTTGGGCTTAATTACCCAAATGCGAGGAATTGAGGGACTAAGGGGGAATTAGCCAATTTTAAAGGGATTGGATGCCATGACTACCACCTCCCCCAATTTTTACCACATTATAATTATTTCCCTCCTACTACAATCTCTACTCACATTAAAATAATTCTCCATTCACAAAAATCACTTACTCTTAACTATCTCCTCCACCACTTACACAAGTTTTCCAACTTGTCCCCCACTTTTGACAAATTCTCCCAACTTTCATCAAAGTCTTCCAATTTGTCTCTTACTCACCCCAATATGAATCACATGATCTCCCTCATTCTCTCCCATCAAATTTTGTCCATATATGCCTAAATACACTCAAATTTACTTCATTTCACTTTTCCCCATTTCTCTTTACACTCTTTCACTACTACTCCTTCATTTTCTCTATCAAAGGTTTGCCTTAAACTATAAAACACTCTTCTAAACTTCTTCTTCCTTCTAAATTCAGGCAAGACTTATTCTTGAGCATCCTTGAGCTTTTACCAAGTGTTCTTGGTGTCTACAAACTCTTAAGAAAAACCTGAGCAAGAATTAAGAAGCAGATTGAAAGAATGAGACGTTTTTGGAAACCATAAACCAAGAGGAGTTTTGGCCAAGTCTTGTTCTTGGCATTCTTGTGTTTGAAGCTTGTGTTATTAATAGACATAAGTTTCTAAAGCCTTCCAAGGTAAGGAATCAAGTGATGGATTCAAGAAAAGACAAGCGAGAGCTTAAAGAAAACCAAGCCGAATGATTTGGCCATACCTCATTTGATTGAGGTATTGGATGTTCTACCAAGTGTTCTTGGTATTTCCTATGTTTCTAAGTTATGTCAAGCAAGAATATGGCTTGCTAACTTCTGCTCTTGTAGGATCTTAAGCTAGAATAGAAGCTCTAGTTACAATAAGCAAGGAAAACAAAGAACTAAGCTTCTAAAGTTTTCGGGCAACAAAGTTCCTAAGCGTTTTGTGATAAAACAAAGTTCCTAACCTAGCTACAGAGGGCTATGTTTTATTGCTTAGGCAACTTTGTGCTAGCTAGCTCCGTTCAAGCATTACGGCTAGGAATTGAGTCGGTTAACTCAATTCCCGAGCATAAAGAGCTTAGATTTTAAAGTGAATTAATAAAATGGTTAACCTAAGAAATGAGAAATATGGATCATGTTTGTTCTGCCCTTCAGAGGGATATGGTGTTAAGTGGTGTGTTTGTTTGTGTGCTTATATGTTTGGATGTGTATGCTAACCTCGATTATGATTATTATTATTATATGTATCTTGTGTTTTCTTTGTCTTAGTGTTTTCTTTGCAGGAGCATGGAAAATATTTTTGTCAAGATATGCTTATGCTATGTTAGGCTTTGGGAGCCATACGGAATCCTTACTGAGTTTACTCACCCGCTTTTTCTACTTTATGTAGGAAAAGGCGTGCTAGAGAGACATTAAGATCAAGAGTATTTTTATACTCTTTCTGTTGGTAAAAAGGGTTGTGTATGTACATATGTTCTTGCTCAGTATTCTAAGTATTTTAAGTGTTATGGGTTGCTTGTGTAACAAGCTAATAAGTTTGGACTTTATGTGCAGGACTTGGTGTCTAGATTGTGGGAATAAAGTCTCTAAGGTCCAAGTGTATTCTTTGGCTCTTTGTGTGTTTTGCCATATTTGCACATGTACTATGATGTTGGTCTTGTTTAAATGACCAAACCAATGATAAAAATTGAATTTAAGAACTTTCGGCCATAATATGTGTTAATGGCTTATATATAGACTGTTGGACTTTTGGTGGTTATGAACATTTTGGGCCTAAGTAATGTTGATGATGGATTTGCATAATAGTATGTTTATAAGCCTATGCTTGATTATGAAAAACATGTGCATAATAAACAAAGTTTTCAAAGCTTTATTTGGTGTTTTGGTTGCCATCTATGTACTTGGCTATGTTTGATAATAAGCTTGAAATGAACACACAAGTTCCACATAAGTACTAGCTTGTTTCCAAGAGTACAATTTAAACCTTTAAGTAAATAATTAATGAGCTAGTAGTAGTAACATCATGGGGTTCATGCCCATATGTTTTGATAATGAACAAACTCCCCTTATATGGAATTCCGTTGCATAGTTAAGTAATTAGGCCCGAATGGGCCAAGGGCTAGGTTGGGCATGATATTATTAATTCTAAAATTTGCAAATAAGTGCCTAACTTTAAAATTTTTACAATTTTAAATTACATTTAACTGCTACTAATTAAAAAAATAAAAAATTCTAATGGGCAACAATCTCTCCCTATCCCTCAATAGCTATATCCCTATTAGAAAAGGAAGAAGAAAAACATAACATCTATTAGCTTAGAAAGTTCTTATTGCACAAAATTTTCATGTACTAATACTCCAATACTATAAAAAAGTATCAGGTTATAAACATACAATACAAAAAACATAATAATAAGTTTAATAATCTACAATTCATAATGAGAAGTTAAAAGCATCTCAATTATCTAATAGAATACATGAAACATTATGATTAACGCTAGTATCAATACTATCATCTTCAAAGTTCACACCTTCGTTTCCTTCTTTTGTCATTTCATCATTTGAGATGTCAAATTTATTTATGCAAACGCTAGCACCATTATTGACATTTTCTTTATTCATATCCACATCTACATAAATTTGATACAAGGTTACCAAAGCCATAGAGAATGAGAGCAATCAAGGTGACAGAGAGAGCCCAAGAAAAAAATGATTTATGTTTTCCTTTTCATTTATCTTTATCTTCTTTTGTTTTATCTCTAAATGAGTTGGGTAATAGATTTATATATTTTTGGTTTACTATCATTTTTTAGCTCAATTTTAGTAAATCAAATCTAACAATGTCTAAGTTTCTAAGATTAAAGTCAAGACTCTACCTGTTTATACCTACATATATATATATATATATATATATATATATATATATATAAGTTTTTATTAAGACTTAAGACTTTGTTTTCTTTTTTTTGCTTATAAAGTTGTAGAAACTTAAGTTTGTAAGACCCAAATCTAGACTTTAATACCTATGCATAAAACCCTTTGTATTGTTCTGAAAAGGTGTTCATTAATGTGCAATAAGCCTACTGCATTTTTTTGTATATTCTACAGGTTTAATGTTATTTTTGAGATAATTTAATTTAATGGTCAATTTGTTTTAACTTAAGCCAACTTTATTCAAAATAACTTATTTTTATGTTTACATCTTTTTTTCTTGAAATCAATTTCATTTGAAAGTCAATATTATTTAGGTGAAATAATCCATTAATTGTAAAATTTTTATAATACTATTAATTTTTTTATGAATTTTTCTTTTTAAAAATTAAAAAATAAAATTTCATACAAATTTAATAACATGATAAAAATTTTATTTCAAATGGATTATTACACTTATATAATATTGACTTTCAAATGAAATTGGTTCTAGGTAAAAAATATTTAAAAATAAAAATAAGTCATTTTAAATTAAGTTAGCATAAGTTAAAATAAATTAGGTGTTAATTTCGTGGAAATATGCATGTTAACACTTCCGAGGGGAGGCTAAAACAATGAACATATGTGCGCCTTCTCTCTAAGCTCCTATACTAAGATTTCATCTGACATTGTGCAATTGCTTTATTTATCTTCATACAAAAATGATCTCGAGTTGCTACCGCGTCAAATCAGGTAATTTCTAAACGGTCTCCCGTCTTACCTCTTATATTAAAATTTCACCGGTCCTATCTAGACGCTTCATTTATGTTTAGATAAAGACAAATTAATATTTTGATAAAAAAATATTGATAGAATAAAACTTATGCTTTAAAAACTTTTCAATCCGTTTAGAGTAATTGTAATTTTATTACTCTATCCGTCCATATTTTTTGTACTATTTATTTTTAAATAATTAATCTATAATTTTTTATTTTTAATATTTAAATGAAGAATTTTTATATAATAATAATAAATAAAGATATATAATTTCTAAATATTTTTTTTTAATTTTTTTTTTGACAAAAACTAATATAAATAAATTTAAATCAAACTATATAAAAAAGTTAAATGGTATAAAGAATATGAAACGGAGGTGATAGTTTTTAACCTTTTTTGTTCCAAACGGTGATAAATTTTATTTTTCACTTTGTTACCGTTTCGTCGTTTTGTTCTCATACTAAATACTGAACAACTAGTCGGCCTAAGCCATACAGATATATGTGTTTGCTAATTAGTTTTGGATACACAATCTCTTGGTCCCTCTCTTTTTCTACTTATATATTTCTTCCATAAAAATAATTTTTTTTATGTTTCAAATAGTACTAGATAAAGAAATATGTAGACAATAGTGTATTTGTATATGGAGTTACAATAAAATGATTGGATTATTATATCCTAAAGGCAGTATGATCTAAACCGCTGTACCGGTATGATACAAAATGTCTAAAAAATAATGGGTAGACACATGACTCATTTCAATTATTCTTGATATATTAGTGACATTTTTTTTCATTTTTACCTATCTTACTCTCTAATATTTACTAATTTTATAGTGAAAAACTGTCTAGTTTTGTATCGCCAGTGGATAAATATTTTGTTTAAATTTTATGTTTTCATATTTTTGAATTTTCTAATATTTTTATGATGCAAGAGCAACAAAAATCGAGTTGTTAGTTAGGCATGTAAGCTGAAATCAAGTGTTATTTTCAGTACACAAAATTTAATATAATTTATTACAAATATAAGGATAAGAGTGAGCAATCCTTAATATAAAGGTGAACGGGCTTTGTTGAAAAAACTATAGAGGACCTCAACTATAGTTATCTTACTTTTGAGTGTCTGTTTTGTGTAAAGTAGCGTTATATCTCAAACCTTATCTTTATCTATAGGTGTCTCATTTTAGTGGAAATATAAAATCAAGTTATCGTTTTGAAGTTTGAAACAAAGTAATTTTTAATTTACCAGTTTTCCCTCTTAGCTTCTATGGAACGCTTTCTTTATGTTCACAAAAACATGAGAATGGAAAGCTACAACGGACAGGAATTAGTATTAAAATATATAGTGGCTTGAAAAATGGAAAGGATAAGGGAACAGAGAAGAAAAGTAGGGTCGTCAACTTGGAATAAATATTGAACTATCAAGTAAAATGACATGTGAGAAAGAGCAAACTGATCGACCCACTTGCCTCGGAATTAATCGATTTTACTTTAACCCCTCTGTTGTGGTGCAACAGGTCAAAAGAAAAGATGTCACTGCTGGATTCCGATCCTGATAAAATTTTAACCTCCCATTATATAAATGACACAATTCCAATTCCAATTCCAATCAACTTTATGTAAAAATAATTCCATTTCAATTCAGTATACTTCCTGGGTGCAGTTGGGTCTTGTATGTTCTTGCATGGAGAAAGTTGGGGTTAATTGCATTCGTGCCCTACAATATTTTATTATTATTTTATTTTGGGTCTTAACTCTGATTTCTTGCATAGAAAGCCCCCAAACCTCATTTAAATATTTCATTTTAGATATTCCATTAATTTAAGACATTAAGTTTGAAGGGAAAAAAGTAAAGAACTAGTTTTAACTGCTGAAAGTTTTATTTTTGTCTTAGAAACCTTGAAGCTTTCTCATCTAACAATTAAACCACCATCCTCACAATCAGCTACACTTGGGTCCTTATCCACCACCACTATTCTTGAAAGTTACCGATGGATGGCTCGGTTTTATAGTGTTAAGGCTAGAGAACAAATATGTGGCGGAACAGGTCCCCAGTGCCCTGAATTGCTAACACTGGTAGGCTCTAGGGAACTATGATCCCACTTCAGTTACAGTTGGCTAGTTATTACTTATAAAATACCTTAAATCATTACGTGCAACTAGTTACTTAGCCTACCCTGCATAAGAGATATGCATGCGTTGTCCTGGCTATGCAATAATAATTAAATTAAAGCTTCATCGAAAACAGTGTTGCGGCAATTAATGAAAACATAAATCAAATAAGCCAAGACATAAATCTTTAGTTGCTTTAACTTCAAGTAACAACTACGTGCATACATTTCCAACTTATATGCACCCAAATGTAACTCTAGTGTTATACACACCAATGGTCATTAGTATAGGCAATCTATGTATGAAATTACCATACTTATTAAAAGAAGCATCTCCTAACTACTAAAATCCATCCTTAGCTCTTCACCCAAGCAAGCTAGCTTCAAGTGATGAGCCATACTTTCCTTGTACTCACTTAGCCTCAACTGTAAGGCAAACACTTTGGTCAGTACTTACTTATGCCGTAAGTAACTTAGAAAACATGGAGTTTCCTACTTAGAGAATACCTTTGAACCAATAAAACTTAGCTTTAACAGCTGCCCCTTACCAACTGTTAAGCCCAAACAAAATCGCTTAAACCTGCACAACACTTGAGGGGTGAGTACTCCAAAGTACTCAGTAAGGGATTAGTACCTGCAGGGAAAAACAATGCATGCATACAAAGCACAACAAGCATATAAATAGACAGCATTCAAAACAAAACAAGCAATCAACAAGATAACCAGAAGCAGGAAAATAAACAACAAACAATGCAAGTAATGGATGAATGGATGGATGAATGAGTTATGCACATGCAAATGCACTTAGGACTTCCTTACACCCGTAGGTGCTGGACTTGTTGTGAGCTCTTACGACTGGGGTACGTGGATACTGGCCCTTGTATCCTATGCTAGCACTTAACTACTAACCCCTTGAAGTCCTCTTACGGGCACCTTAGAGTAAGACCTTGCTTACTCAACCTTACCCGCCTTGACGAGCTACTTAGAGTAAGTTTCCACTTACTCACTCCTTACCCGTCTCTTCCCCTAACTTATTGTGCAGAGTAG
This sequence comes from Aquilaria sinensis, assembly GCA_005392925.1. Classification (NCBI taxonomy): domain Eukaryota; kingdom Viridiplantae; phylum Streptophyta; class Magnoliopsida; order Malvales; family Thymelaeaceae; genus Aquilaria; species Aquilaria sinensis. The sequence goes on from SMDT01001275.1 coordinate 47,499, forward strand.
CTACCTTATATGGTTCAACTTACCAAGCTTTTGAAGCTTAGCTTAGGCCCCCTTAGTGGCTTTACTTACCAAACTATAAAGTTTGGTTGGGATTCTCTTGGGTTTCCTTTTCATTGACCATAGGTTTATGACAGTCTGAAACCCGCTTAGTGCTCACTTGAGAACTGAAGCACTTTAACTTCCTTAGCTATACCCTTCCTTAACCACACCACTTAGCTACTACCTATATAATGCATAATTCCCGACTTAGGAATGAGTTCTAGACCCAACCGAGGCTGTCATCTTAACTAGGGATGGAAACCGAGAGTTTGAGACACTCGATGCCCGGAGCTTGAGGGCAAAATGCCTTGGCGGCCGAAGCGTCGCCAAAGGCATCAGCGTTCGAACTTTCGCACTGGCGACGCGTCGCCAATGCTTGGTGTCAAAACTGGCGACGCGTCGCCAATGCTTTCCAGCTTTGCGCGACAGTGTGCGTTCTTGCATGAAAACTGCTCAAACTCCTTCATCCCATAACCAAATCACTTGGGTCTTGTTTCTAACTCATTCCCACACAAAAGACTACATTTCTATGCATTATTTGAGCTTAATTAACTTAAATCCCTTACCTCAAATTATCTTGAAAGCAAGAACAAGCTATGAGCACCTCTAAGCTCCAATGGGTTCCCTTGAGTTCCAAGCTTGAAATCAACCAAATTGGACACCAATAGCACGAAGTTAAGACCATTTCTAACCATTTAACAACCTTAAAACTAACCCATAAGGATCAAATACGTTTACCTTTGGGTTTGAACCAAAAACTTGCAAAAACAACTCCAAATGCACCAATTCCATCAAAAACGAGCTAAGGGCACGTTGGGATAGCTTCGGGACCTTCAAATTCCATGTAAACTTGAGTGATTTGGGAGGTTTGGGAGAAGGAAGCAAGGGAGGAAGGTGAGCTGCGAAAATGGCTAATGGGGGAGATGATGAATAGTGTCATCTCCTCCATTTAAACCAATTTAGCCCAAGTTTCATCCTCTTGTCACCTTGGCCCTTAAACTTTATTTTGCAACACTTAGGCCACTTAAACACTCCCATTTCTATCACTCCTTGGTCCCAAAGAAAGGTTATTCTTACCCAAACACACTGCCCTTGAGTCACCTAAGCCATTATAAGACATAATAGCTTAAATTCTTACTTAGTGCATTTTTCACCCTTAACTTAAGCTTTTGGTTCAAATGGCTATAAATACCTATGGTCTTAGCTTAACTAGCTCAAAACACTTGCATGGACCTAATTTTTCCAAAATTACGGTCATGCCACTGACTTGGGCCAAAATTACCATTTTGCCCTTTTTGCCCCTTAGGTGCCAATTACCCTTTGGAACTCAATTTAACCTCAACTAGCTTGCTTTCCTTGCTTAATACTACTTACTTGAGGGAAAATACTTGGGATTCACTTACCTCGACATTTAATGCAGAGGAAATACTAGGAGAGCCTTTACAAAATATCCCCATGGTTTATGGGCTTTGATTTTCGCATTGTTTGGTTGAATTTTTTATTCAAAACAAATTTGAGTTTTTGAAATTGTTTATGAACCCTAATTTTAATTTTAAAATTAAATATTTTTATGTGTAAAATTGATAAAAGGGAATGGTTTCTTTTGTGTACAACAACTTTTAGGGAATAAAGCCCTCTCATTTCATCAGCATTTGCATTGCTAGAAGTATTATGATGGTCACAATTCATAGAAGAGCCACTAGGCTAGAGCGGCAGTAGCTGACCATAGGGGTGGTGTCGTAGAGGTCATTGGTCCCCTGGTAGCCTTGCTGCCCCAACAGGCAGAGATGGAAGGCCCTGGTAAGGGTTGCTGCTATTGGTAGTGCTTGGTGAGAAAGTAATCGCAAATCCAGCTTTTGAAGTATGGTAGTCCCAACTCCAGTTCCCATTTCTAAAATTTAAATTGATAATTCGAGCTTGTTAATTGATGTCAGCATTTCTACAAACACCTAGCCATATCTTGGTTTTATTTAATTGGTGAAAGATAACAATTCTTCTGATCTTGTTATGGATACTGTTGGAGGAGCGGAGTTTTATGCAGATAAACAAGGAAGTAAATCTTCCATTTGTACTAAGGAGTCCTTGGATTGGTTATGATGAAACTAGCCTTGGGGATTTTAGAGAGTCTCAATAAAGCTAAGGATTAGAGGAAGGGGCCATAAAAATCGAGATTGCGGGCTCAAGGATCGGCGTTGAAATATGAATTAAAATATTAGAATGGAGGATTAATGACACTACAAGAGAAATTCTAAAAAGTAACTTAAATTTAGTTGTGAGCATTTTTAGTCGCCTTTTAGTTGCTCTCTAGCAGGGCTCACTTTTGGAGCAATTGAAATATTCAGTCACCACCTATGCAATTGCTCCTCACTCGTTCATTTAGCAAAATTTTAAAATTCAGTTGCTCTTTTGAAATTTTAGTGGCTCTCTCAACACCACTTTCAACTTCAACTTTCTCTCCCACAGAAACACAACTTTTCTACCTATTATCTACCACTTTCTCCATCTATTCTCCTTCCACTTTCTCTCCCACATAAACACAAGGCCTCCACCTCATGCGCCTCCGTTGGTACATGTGGCAGCCCGCTCCTCATACTCCTCTTCCATGTCACCATCACTGCTCGTGTCTAAGTTTAGGCCACTGCCAATCCCCCTCCCCACCTTCTTCGGTGACCTTTGTTCCCCTCACTCCATATAGTTCACACCCCGAAAATCCGATCTAGCCAAGGAAATAAAACAAATATGGGTCGAGATGAAGTAAATTGTGGTCAATGAAGGCTATGAGGGGGATGGTAGTTGTTAGAGGGGCTGGTGGAAAGTGGTGAGGGGAAAATGGATGGGGGCAACTACTAGAATTGTATTTGGTGGGTTTAGGTTTGAAGACACAAAAAAAAAAAAAAGAAAAGAAAAGAAAATCAGCCTGAATAGTTTGTAAAAAAAATCATATGAAGTAGCAACTGAACTTTTTCAGTTGCACAAAGTAGTCATTGTTCAGTCGCTCATCCATGTCACCATCACTGCTCATGTCTAAGTTTAGGCCACTGCCAATCCCCCTCCCTACCCTCTTCGGTGACCTCTGTTCCCCTCACTCCATACAGTCGGCACCCTGAGAATCCGATCTAGCCAAGGAAATAAAACAAATATGGGCCGAGATGAAGTAAATCGTGGTCAATGAAGGCTATGAGGGGGATAACAGTTGTCAGAGGGGCTGGTGGAAAGTGGCGAGGGGGGAAATGGATGAGGGCAGCTACTAGAGTTGTATTTGGTGGGTTTTGATTTGAAGACACAAAAAAAGAAAAAGAAAAAGAAAATCAGCCTAAATAGTTTGTAAAAAGAAATCATATGAAGTAGCAACTGAACTTTTTCAGTCACACAAAGTAGTCATTGTTTAGTCGCTCTTGTCTAATGAATAAGTTTTTTGGAATTGAATATTTCAGTCGCTTTTTAGTCATTTGGGTCCAGTCACTTTTGCGCATTTATCTTGTAGCGAGGTCGAGGTTTGGTGACTATTTTGCTGTTGTTTGGGGCTTAGAGATTGTAGGTATAATTGTTAAATCTTGTCTTCTTGTTGTTAGTAAGGATTATTATGTGTATTTAGGTTATGGGATATACTGAAAAGGGTGTCGTTGGGAGATGGATGTCATTATATGATTTTTAGGGTTTCTTGGAGTGAAAGGTTCCAGTAACTTTCTAGAACTTAAATTTGTACTTTTATATTTTATTTTATCAATAGTACATTTTTTTTATAGGAATGTACTTCATTCTAATTACCACAGTGAGCCAAACAACATTTTATAAATAAATGATATAAGATACTAAAGAACAATATGGACATATAAACTGAATAATACGTATCCCTGTAATACTGAATAAATGGAAGAAAACCGGATCAAACTGAAGCCTTTTAGATAAACTAGTATAATTTTGGAGAAATAACTCATAAGTCTTAATCGCTTTTTGTACTCCACATAATTTTTTTGTAGCTATCAATTTAAAAAACGAGCCATTCAGATTTGTTTGCTGTAAAGCGTTGGATGAACCAAATAATATTTTTATCAATAATACTTGCTCTTGAAGTTCAGAGGAAAAAAAAAAGCATTTTAACTATATTTAAAATAAAAAGGGTTATTTTATGGGCTTCTCCAACATTTTCCAGCACCCGTCTCTAGCTGGAGCTGATATATAAATGTTCGTTGTTGTCGTTATGTTGAGTTAAGTTGACAATTTTTTTAAATATATTTACGTGACACAATATTTTCATTTTTTATAAAAAAAAATATATATAATGAAGTAAAGAGAATATTTAATTTACTTGCCGCATAATTAAATATCGAAACTAAAAGAGTTCATTGAACGTATTTTTGTAATATACTGTTGAATTGCATTCGAAGGGCATGTAATATTGCTTGATCGAACACTTTAAACAAATTAATATACTGGAAAAAGTAAACTTAGGAAAAAAAAAACAGAAGAAGAAGAAGTTATATATTGCTATATTCGTGCTAAATCCAACTGTATGAGTACTTCTCACGAAACGTATATTCTGAAAATTTTAAAAAAATTGATTTAGGAGACAATTGGGTAAATAAAACAGAAGCTAATAATCAGATTCGGCTCATAGTAGTGTAGTGTTAATCAAAACAGATTTATTTTGGGTTGCAATAATATGTTAAGCTCTGGAAATGTTGATACATATGCTTATGTATATAAATCTCTAGTGTTGTCCAGCACTAACCATTTTAATATTGCGATTCGTATATATACCATATAATGGAAAGCAAGGAATTGTAACCTAGCAAGTTATTTAAATTAAAGGAGACCGTTCTTGGGCATAATTGGTGAGGCAAAAGGCAACCAATTGCAAAATGCATAAGTTAGGAACCAATTAAAAAGGCAAATCCAAGAAAAAATTTTAAAAAAATTAGCTAGATCGAGTTCTGCGCGAATCAAATCTTCAGAGGAAGTGAGAATATTATGAATATGATGGATAGGCCTCAAAGGTAGAGATATATATTATTATGAGCACAGAATATATGTTTGTAATTTGCAAACGTATATGCTTTAGCCGTAGCTGGGACAGTAGGAGTAAAAGGAACAACAGGATGGAAAGGTTAAGTGTTTAAATAAGTGTTATAAAAATAAGAAAGGATGGAGAAGAAAAAACGTTTTGAGGCGTCAAAATATTTTACTTTCCTAAAGAAATTATTTTTCCACTATAAAGTACAAGAAATATGCTTTTAAGATACAAATAAAGCTCTATAAAAAATTTCTTCCAAATTTGTGAAATGACTCGCTTATATAAAAAATGAAAAATCACAACTAGATCATATAATGAATGCAACCTTTCATAAAAATATATTTTTTGGAATTGATGCAATTATTCAAGAAAAGATATGTCACTTACAAAAGACACAATAATTAGAATAGTCGGAGCCATTTGAATTCTAATTAATTTAAGAAATTAATTAAATTTAAATAATTAAAATATATTTTTCATTTATGTGAAACTTACAAACTACACAAAGAATAAGATCATCATCAAATAATAATAAGATCATAATTATTAGTGTTATGATTTCAATGATGATGAAGAAATCGTTAACAACTTAATTAATGAATTAAAAATGTTTTAGTGCGGTTGACTGCCTAGCAAAGAAGGTACGAACTTTCTCAATGGATTTGGCCCATAGATATGGATTAGACCATTAGCAAGTTAGGAACTTTCTCACTTGATTTTTATATTTAATTCAGAAGAATCAGAACCCCGCGAAAAAAAAGTTCTCTCAAACTTCAGCTAGTGAAATTTCAAAGGCCAAAGTGCGCTAACAACCTCCAACTTACATGAAATGGAGGAGTTAGTCTCTAAACTTAGATTCAGTGAAGGGAAGCTCTCAAATTTATGAAAATAGGGCAACTCAATTTATTTTGTGCCACATTAGTCATCCCTCCTTTGGCTGAACTGCACTATTAACCCTTGGACTCGTTTAGTTGTTCAATTTCCTTTCTAGATATCTTATACTTATAATTTAGTTTCTTAAGTTGATGTTTACCTTTTTTTCATAGTATAAAATATCTATCTTAATATTTTTAATTTTTTATCAGTTTATGTCCATAAAAAAATCGGGTGCTTTGTTTTTCATATATTTTTAATATAAAACATATTAATTTTTTAATTAAATAATACAATTTTCAGTAAACAAAATTTCCCTTTGCATAAAGTACATGACACATGCAATCTATAGCTAGTATATTTTTGCAGTAAAAAATAAATCAAATCATGTACTTTATGCAATAAAAAAAATTACTTTCGGTGAAACATTAGTTTATTTGTAATAAAATATAAAAAAGAAGAAACCAAGATATAAAAATATCAGGGTTTTTTTTCTTTGTATCCAATAACTAGCTATCCATTCACCAAATCATATATTGATACCTTGAATTTAAAAAGACTTTTGTATGCAATTTGTGAAATTTTTTGACAAATTTTTTTTCCTAATTGTTTCATTTCTTTGCGTTTCACTGTCAATAATGAAAAAATAGATGCCTAGCAGTCCAAGCTATGTGTAAACCATTTGATTTAAACAATTGATCCATATGATTTCATCACCAGTAATCATCTTGTACTATTTGTCCATTTAATCAATGACATCCTATATCAGTATATTTTTTTAATGCAAAACATATGCTAGTATTTTTAAACATATAGTAGTATAATTTTGCATTAAAGAATAAACAAATGTTAATAAAGGTAGTATTTTTTTGTTGCATATAGTGCATGACTTGATGTATTTTTTATTGCAAAAACATACTAGCTATAGATTAGATAGGTCATGTACTCTATTGAAAGGGAAATTTTGTTTACAGAAAGTGGCATTATTTAATTAAAAAAATTAATATATTTTGTGTTAAAAAATACATAAAAAACAAAGCACCAAGTTTTTTTTATGTGAATTTAATATTATTTAAAGTTTAATACTTCATCTTTTAGTCATCACTTGAGAATTCCTTTACATAACAATAATAATAATGATGATAATGACGATGCTAGGATATGTTGAAGTATAATGTGCCATTTTGTTTTATTTAATTTTAATATATTATTGTACACTATTCCTATATAAAGTGAGTATTGTTCAAATTGCTAATTCATAAAAAAAATACATGAAAAACAAAGCATCTGCTTTTTTTATGGACATAAACTGATAAAAAAAATTAAAAAAATTAAGATGAATATTTTATATTATGAAATAAAGTAAACATCAACTTAAGTGATTAATTATAAATATGAGGTATCTAGAAAGGAAATTGAATAACTAAATGAGTCCAAAGGCCAATAGTGCAATTCCACCAATGAAAGGATGCTTGATGTGGTGCAAAATGGACTATGTCACCTTATTATCATAAGTTTGGGAGCACCTCTTTACTGAGAGCAAGTTCAGGGACTAATTCGTCTGTTTCATGCAAGTTGGGGGGTTATTGGCGCACTCTGGCCAATTTCAAGCACTACTGTTGAATCTTTTGTTCAGTCAAAGTAAAAGCAATGTGAAGCAACAAGAAAAGACTGATTTATCGATGGACCTCCGACAATCCGTACCCAGTTCCATAAAGTTTTTTTGTTTTGTTTTGGTGGGCCTATATGCCATAATGACCATCAAACTTTTAGGAATATACCCATCAGTCCATGAAACTTCTTTTCACGCCCATCTATTCATCAAACTTCCAAAATTATGCATATTAGCTCATCAAATGATTTAAATCTGTATGCAAAGATTTTTCAGTGCCATAAAGATACCATTTGCCAGCTCCAGTTTGGGCGTCCCAAATTCTGTGTATTTAGCGAGTTCAAGTCCCTCACGTTTGGTGTCGCCGGCTTGTTGCTTCGCTCCTTCCATTATGAAAAACTGCCGAACAAAGGCGTTTCATTAGATGAAGGTGGGAGTTGCATCTGAGGTTAAATGTGAAAAAAATCAGTATTAATTTTGGACACCTCCTTGTCCAATTTTCACATTTGGGGAAATAACACTTTTGGTTTGCATTTTCAGTAATTTTTCCTTTAAGTCACTAGATGATAGAGGTGAACATGAGTTGAGTAAAACTGTGGGTTTATCCAATGCCATAGGGATGAGTCATGTTGGGTTGGGTAAAAAATTAATCATATTCACTTGTTGGTTCTATAAATGAAAAAATCATGAGGTTGCAGGCTGGTTTCGGTTTTATATAAAATTAACCTGATAAAGAACCGACTTGAGGTATATATTAATATATTATAAAATTTTTAAGTTTACATATAGTAAATATGAAATATTTTTCTTTATCTCTCTCTTAGGTGATCATTCAAAGTTTACAGGTGCATTATTGACGTCTTATGTAGGTTAAATGAAGGCTTAAAAACTGATAGAATATGTGTAACTCTTTTAAATTTTACTAAATATATGTGTATTTTGATGTGGATTTAATTATGTATTATGTTGAATACTTTATAAACTAGTCGTGGGCGAATTTGAATGGATTTTGGAGTTGTTATAGTGTATGTGTATAAAAAAAACCCAAGAACCAAAATTAAAAATTCATAACCATGGTTCTGGTTTTGTTCAATTATCAGTTCTCAAGTTGGGAAGGAAATTTATGGAATCAAGGCTTTTCAGGTTGGCTCAGTTCCACCCTAAAACTGACCCAACCCCGTACCCTGCTCTACCTTAGTAGATGGTGTAATATGTAGGATTACAAAAGTTTGCCAAGTACATTAGATCATGAACCATGAAAATGAAAAACCTGAGGTGCCTGAACACTATCATTATGAATAATAGTTTGTGACTTTCCAATAGTGCAGGAAAACAAGTCTACAAATCCCCTTAGGATATAATGAGTTCTTTTAGGCTGTATGCACTCGTAAAACTATGTACATACTAAAAAATCAGTAAAAACGGCTGAACCAGCAGAGACGAAGAGCATAAGCATTTTGAGGGAGAAGAGAGAACTTGAATTGTAGACAAAAAACAAGTGAAATAGGGGTCTATATTTATAGAATGAAAAAAAGGGGATATATTGTTGTTTTGTGAGCAATGTAAGATAAAGAACCATTTTGAATTGTACGTGAAATACAACAAGGCTTTAGCTAATAAATGTGAGATAAGTCAACCTTTTGAAATACACATCAACAATCCCCCACATATTTTAAAAGGATTAGCCCAAGGTCATTGCTGAGTTGAAAGCTCAAGAGTATAGTGCATCATAACCGGTGTTCTTTAGACTATGAACTAGTTATAGAGTCAATGAAACTTAACTTATAGAGTACTTATTGAAGAACATAGCTTCTTAGATTTAAATACCCTCATTGTAAAATAAGTTCTTTGATCATATTACACCCTTACAATGTCTGTTGCTCATCACGGTGTTGTATTAATTGACCATGCATGTGTCCTGGTTTTTGTGCTTGCTTTAGAGATTTTGCTGCAGATCTTATAGGAGAAGCTTTACTCCTACATTGTTATGAGCGATTCCATCAAGTATGTACTACATTGATACACCACCTAAAAAGGGTGATGTAAATAATTGAGAGCTTTTGTTTATCCTTTAATAAATGCAGTTTAACATTACCTAGACCATTGAAGGGACATTAAAGAAAATTTAATAATGCTTCTACATTTAATAGTAACTTGTTATGACCAATATGAACCTAATTCATGAATATCCAATTACATATGTTGAGTTGCCATCACTATTGACTTAATTTGGCACCAATTTCCTTCTCTCAATGTTTTAGATATCATTTTTCTTTCAAAGATTTAGTTAGAGGATTGGTCAATTTCACTTTTAACTTCATATATCAATTGGTATAAAACCATCATTAAGCATATAATTTACAACATCATGCCTCAAAAGAATATGTGTGTTATTTCCATTGTGAGTCTTATTTTTGCCAATTGATATTATGGCTTGGTAATCAAAGTGCATAAACATAAAAGTTATTGATTTTATGCCTAATAGTATATTTGCTAAGAAGTTTTTCACCCACTCAATTTTACGTTTAGCCAATTCTAAGACTATAGACACAACACAACCTGCCAGTGGATTCTATCTTATCAGAGTTAGAAATCCAAATAATATCACTATACCCTTCCAATAAGGTGAGAAATCTACATTTTTTATAACTCTTTTCAATGTAGTTCAACATTTTTTATTTAGACTCTAGGTGTATCTATTGATTCTACTCGATCTACATATACAACATAAGCTATGCTAGGTTGAGTGAAATTCATTAGATACATCAAGCTTCCAATGATTTTTCCATACCATTGTTGAGTAACATTTTCTCTTTCTTTTTTTCTTAAGTTGGGTATTTGGATCATAAAGAGTGCTTATAGGTGTCACATCAATGTTATTAAACTTCCTTAGAATTTTTTTAAGATAGTGTTCTTCGATAACATTAAACCTTTGTTTTTCCTTATAGTTTTAACACCTAAAATCACACTAGCTTCACCCTGATCTTTCACGTTTTTGTATGTTTAACTACTTTAATAATAGTTCCAAAAGTGAGCATATCGTGCACATCAAGATTGAAAAATACACATTTACTATCATTAAGTTTTTATGTAAACACATTTATAAACTCTAGCAGTTAAAAATTGTTACTTAACAAAACCTGACCAAACTTCTCATGCCGTAATTTTGGTACTTGTTTTAATCCATAGATTTTTGCAATGAGCAAACTTTTATCAATTACTTCAATAGTAGTTCCAAAAGTAAGCATATCATCCACATCAAGATTGATAATTACACATTCACCACCAATCAAATTTTTAGGGTAAATCCACCTTGGGTACTTTGGCTTACTTTTTTTTGTTCTAAATGGGTGCCCAACTTTCATATTGTCCTAACGAGGTACCTTGCCTCTTATTGCACATCCTATCTAGATGCCTTTTGTTAATTTTAGTGTTATGTTTGACAAAAAATGCTAACGTGGTAAAAGAAAACATTAAAATAAATTCTAAAATGACATTTATAGTCCATTAAACTTTTCCTTTTAACAATTTAAACCATAAACTTCCCCCGTGTCTCTCCATTCCTCCTCCTCTTCACCGCCATCTCCTCCCACTCTTGGACTACTACCATCTGTACCTCAAGCGATGATCGGACTTTCTAGTGACCAATCACGATAGTAGGAAGTGGAACGATGTGGGGCAGCACCTTGGCTTGCCTAGAGCTCAATCTAGTTGTCCCTTATTTGCTCACCGCCTCACATGCTCGGTCTCCGTTGAGCTCATGAAGCCAAATCCATCATCTCTACAGCCTCAATCATTTTTGCCACCTTGATCTCCCATCGCCCATCATCTCCTACCTTCGAAGTCGATCTCTTGTCACCGAAGCCAGATCCATCATTTCTACTGCCTCGATTTCCTATCGCCCATCGTTGTCGTCGCCTTCAACCTCTCCCTTTGCAGGCCACTGTCCCTGCCAACTTTGACCTCTAACCCAGATCCAACACAACCTTCGCTGCTTATCATCTCCGCTGTCCTTAACCTCTCCCTCCATCTGCCTCATTCTCGAACCCAAATCCATCATCTCCACTGCCCCGATCATCTCCGCCGCCTTGATCTCGCGTTGCCCATCATCTCTCATCTCCTAAGTGGATCTTTTGTCATCGAAGCCATCTACATTGTCTCTGCTGCTCCGATTTCCTATAGCCCATCATTGTTGCCACTCTCTACCTCTCACTTTGTTGGCCATTGTCCCCTCCAACCTTGACCTCGAACCCAGATCCAACGCAACCTCCACTGCCCATCATCTACGCTGTCCTTAACCTTTCCCTTCATCAGCCTCGTTCTTGAACCCAGATTAGGGTTTTAGACGATATTAGGTTTTTTGATGTTCTTGTGTCTAGTAGGAGAAAATAAAAAATTTGGGCTTATTCTTGATATTCAATAATTTTGGAAGGGCTAAATTATTGATTGAAAGAGTTCTAACGCTCAGAATTGTTATTTTTCATTTATTTTAATATTAATTAATGTGAAATAAGAAAAAAATTTTTATTTTAATGGTGAAATGGAAAAAAAGTACCTAATTGGGATGCATATGATTAGGTAGGGTACTTTGATAGGACAATTTTAAAGTGTGGTACTCATTTAGGACAAAAAAAAATAAGTTAAGGTACACCCGGTGGATTTTACCCCAATTTTTTTTGTAAACACATTTACCAACACCAATAGGTGAAAAATTGTTACTTAACAAAACCTAACCAAACTTCTCATGCCCCTATTTTAGTGCTTACTTTAATCCATATATTTTTGCAACTGACAGACTTTTATTTCTTGTCGAGAAATAACACAATCTTTTGGCTGACCCATGTATGTTTTTTTTTGTAAGGTTCCTATTCAAAAAAACAATTTTAACATCCATTTATTATATGATAAGATTATGCACAAAAGTCATCAAACAAAACTATTATGGAAAAATTCTTGTAGCTAGTACAAAAACATCAAAGTAATCAGTATTTTCTTTTTGAATAAAACCTTTTGCTACTCATCTTAGTTTAAATTTGTAAATTGAGCCATCAAGCTTAATTTTTTTTTTAAAAAAAATCCATTTATAATCAATAAATTTCACACTAGAATTAATTTCATTTTGTATGGCTTCTTTCTAGAAAATAGATTTTTTTTTTTGAAAAAATTGTTTGTGTTAAAGATAGGGAATCTTCTAGAAAGCAGGTGTAAAGGTCATTTCCGAAGTAATTCTCTTTCCTTTAACTTTTACTCAGTTCTTCCACTTGATGTTCAATAATATCTTTAATGGTGAGATCACAAGAAATTTATTCTTTTTGTAAAGAAAAGATGTGCTTAGAAAACTCAGCATGTGTTATAGTCTAACACATCACTTTTCAACATAAAAAATCTACATGCAATACTATGCTTTACATATCCAATAATATTAAGTTAAATGTCTTTAATCCAAGTTTACAATTTAGGTTTAGGAAGCATAGCACTGTAAGACATCCGCAAACTTACAAATATTTCAAGTTTAAAGGGTAACCCTTCCATATTTCATATGAAGTTACACTAGCTCTTTTAAAAAGAATCTAATTTTTCAAATAAAAAACAAATGATATTGGTTTACCCCAAAGATTATTAGGTATAGACTTGGTTTGTTTCAAGTCATAAAGATCAATGTGAATGAAACTTAGCAACTTTAATTCTCTTTTAATGGGACCACACATTTTCTTATAGGTTTTGCTTCATCATATATTTCATATTCATCAAAGCTTAAAATATTATAAGGTGAAATTAAACCAAGTGTTTGCATCTTTTTCAAATAAGATAAATTCACATGCTCTAATCTAGCATGTCATATAGCAAAAAAATCAACCAAGCAAAATAAAAGTAAATAATTTATTATTGTAGAGAACTTCAGAGACACTTAGTACAAAAAGACCTTGGTTATAGTAATCTGCCAATTAGTTTGAGCTTGATAAAGTCGATTATGGAAACCTTGCCTCATTTTTTTTCTCACTATTCCTGTCATAACCCTCCTAAGTGCTAGGCCTATGGCTAGGGGAAATGTGGAGGTTAGGAGGCCTAGGAAGTATGGGAGTATGATACTAAAACTCCAAGGATGAAGGACAAGAGATGACTAGCAAAGAGTACAAAAGGTAGGCTTACCGGGTGAAGGAGAAAGCACTGTTGAGAAGGGTCTTGGAGCATTTGGCGTATACCAAAGCTGAAGGACTCAATTACGCATTTAACCAGATGGCTAAATTGGTGGGATTAAGTCCTTGTTGATTGCAATGCTTCATGCAAAAATATAAGTTCACCCGGGCTAACGTTTGGACCATTTTTTGTGCCACTTCGCTAACCCCACATTAAGCATGGCACCACTCACTCAATCTAGCTTTTAAATGGGTTAAGGGCTCCATTTCTAATAAATTACATTTTTTTTTCTTGGTTGTTCATGCAGGTTGGAGCTTAATCAAGTGAGTGGGAGAGGAAAAAAGAAAAATCAAGCTTACTGAATGTGTTATTGTCGAGTTCAACCATGAGAGGCTTATTGGTAGGTTTGAGGAGGCTGTAAAGCTACTGTTTGGAGGTTAATCAAAGGTAAGGATCATTTTTTTTTATATCTCACTTTGAATCCTACATTCATATGGTGAATCAAGTGATGATTTATGCATTTAGGGGATGAGCTGGTTGTCAAGTGAACCTAAGAGGCTATTAGGGGCTAGGATCACCTTTGGCGATTATGTGTGCTAATTAGCTATGTTATGAGCAAGCATTAGGGCTCAGGTTTCAGTTGGCCAACTCAAATTCTAAAGCCTGGAGCTTTATGATAGTGTTAAGTTTACTAATATGGGTAAATGAAATGAAACTAGGCTAAGGTTATGTTTGTTAAGCCCTAGAAGCTACTTAGTAGTAGCTGGCATATGGTGTGTGTGTTCATATGTGCTTATATGCTCTAGATTGCATGCTGGCCTCTTATTTTTTATTATATACTTGTCTACGTATGTTCATTTTCCTTGTTTTCTTTATCTTCATTGCAGGTCCTTTAGAGTTTTGGAATAGTTCTCATACATTATGAAGTTCTTATGTATATATAGGCCAATATGACTGTCAATCCTTACTGAGTTTATGTAGACTCACTGCCCTATCCTTACATGTTTCAGGGAAAGGTGTGAGTGACTGATTCTATGGTGCTTGCCTTGGTTTAAGAGGTTTGGTTTCAAGTGCTAATGCATTTGTATTATTAATGCTCAGTAGAACTATAAGATACCTTAATGCTTAGAGTACAAGCTAACTTGCGTTGGCTTGTAAGCACCTAGATCTTGTAAATATGGGGAACTTGCTGTGTCGAAGCTAGCCTAATGCCTAAAAGGAAAAGTGTTGAGGTTATGTAAGTATATGTATGTAATGAACCCAAATGCGGGTGAGGGTGGCCTAGAGTAGGCCTATCAAACTTGTAAATCAACCTCCTGAACATGTGCATGTATATACAAATGTTTTCTAAATGAAATCGCATGAGGTTTTGGTTGTACACTCATGAGTGTGTTGAAGTTAAATTGTCAAAGAGTTGTTTTGTGGCATTACTTAACTAAAATTTAAGTCATGTGCAGCCCAAGCCTCTTAGCACATGCTTTTATGCCCTGGGCTATTACTGGGACCTAGGAGTCAAGCCCCTACATCCTAGCTATGTCTAGCACTAGTGAAGAGTGCCTGTTCTCTATCTTGGGTGTACGCCCCAAATGCCCTTGCTGTGTCTTGGACACATAACACGCCCCATGCAGGAGCACATATTGCGCCTTAAGTAGGCACCATTGACACTTAACAATAGTGTCCTAGGCGGCCCAGTGGGCCTACCCTCACTTTATACTGAGTACGCATAGGCTTGGGCTAGTTTTGGGATGATAGAGTTTGGTATCAGAGCAAGTTTTAGGACCATAGATGTCTTAATATCCTCTAAAGTCGATAGACTTGAAACTATTAAGCATTAATGACATTGTTTGCTATTTTGTTTCAGGATGAGTACTAGAGGCAAGGAAAGAAAAGCCTTGGGGTAGGTGGAAAGCAGGGTAAGCCATCCAAGGGATGAGTAGCCTGAGATTAAAACTGAGGGAAGGAAAAATAGGGCTAGAGGGTCTGATGGGGCATTATAGCTTGAGATTAGAGCTGAAATGCCTGGACCCAGTAGGGGTGGTCAAGAAAAGATGGAACGGATGATGG
Source organism: Aquilaria sinensis (assembly GCA_005392925.1). Lineage (NCBI taxonomy): Eukaryota > Viridiplantae > Streptophyta > Magnoliopsida > Malvales > Thymelaeaceae > Aquilaria > Aquilaria sinensis. The sequence continues at coordinate 63,239 of SMDT01001275.1, forward strand.
AGGATATGCAAGCCACCATTGCTCAATTGGTGGTGGGCATTTAGGCCTTAACTAGAGGTCAAGCATAGGTATAGGGAAGTACTAAAATATGAAAGAAGTTAGAGAGGAAAGAAGGGAGAGACGGCTTGGTAAGGAGCTTATGCATGCTACTCAAACAAGTATGAATGAAGAGGCACAAAAGGAAGATGTGGGGAGGAAAGAGGGCATCCAAGGTCTAAGAGAATAAGGCTTGAAGTCAGGCAGGAGACAAGGGTGGAAAAAGTTAAAATAAGTCTAGATTTAAAAGAAAAAGGATTAGGCAATAATGCTGGAAGACATGACAAAGTCACTAAGGTTACCGGAAAGAGCAAGGCAAGTAGGAGAAGAGTCTTAACAGAACAAAAGGTAGAAGGTATAAAGGAAACGGCTTTAGAGAGGGCCAACTAGAAGGATTTCTAGCCTTCAAACCCTCTATGTTTAGGGAAAATGGGGATCAAGAGGAGGTGGAGTACTGGATCTACAAACTGGAAAAGATATTTGAGAGGCTGGAAGTTAACTTGTCTCATAAAGTGTTGCTGGCCATATTTAGGTTGGAATGAAGCGCTAAGCTTTGGTGGAGGGATGTCCAGAGAACCTACTAGAGCAAGAATGGGCGTAGACCAAAGGCTGTAAAGAGGGCCATGAGGTGGGCTAAATTCTTGCAAGTGTTTCAACAACAGTATGTTAGTGAAGCCCTCAAAGATAAAAAAATAAGTGGAATTTGGCTAGTTATAATAAGGGGGTCTGACGGTAATGGAGTATGAGCAAAAGTTTCATAACCTTATAAGGTATGCCCCATAATACGACGAGCAAGAAAAACTAAAGACTAAGAGGTTTCTGAAAGGGTTAAGACCAGAATTGAGGCAAATACTCCGAGCAGTAGGCCCCAACGAATATTACAAAGTCGTGCAAAGGGCCATCAACTTGGTGCAAGAGTTTAAGGACAAGGGGGGGAGTGGTCTGGGGGGCATGAGCGAAGGCCAGAAAGTGATGAAGAAGAGGGCTTGTGAGGGACAAACACCTTTCGAGCCAAGGAAAGAAAGCAAGAAAGAAATAGGCTCCCAATAGTATGGTTCTCGATGCCCCATTTACGATAAGTTTCATGGGCATAATCCTTGCTATAAGCTTACGGAAGGCTGCTTAAAATGTGGTTCACAAGAGCACTGGGTGTGAGACTGCCCTATTAAGAGGGAAGATATGAGGCTTCTAGGGAGGCTTAGGTCACAATGGACTAGCCCATTTCCCTTTAGAAGGAAGGCACCTCAAGGGAAATGAGGAGTTGCTGGAGGGTCAAATCAACCCTAAGGTCAAAAATGTAGTACACATACTACTAGAAGGGTTTTTCAAATAGAGGCTCCAAGCAGAAGGGCTCAAGATGCTGAATTAGAGGAGTGGGAGATAGGCCTCAAGATACTGACCAAGAAAGCACTGAAAGGTACATTCTACCTTTATGATAGACTTGTTATAGTTCTTTTTTATATGGGTGCTTCTATGTCTATCATTTTTTCTAAGTTAGTAAGGGAAACAAATTTATAAGTGAGTACATTGTCTAAAATGTACTTAGTAAGGACTGCTGGTCAAGAAATTTTGTTCACTTATCACATAGTCCGAGGATGTGTGATTAGGTTCGGTGTGTTGAGTTTAAAAGCTGACTTAATTGTGTTAGAGACCAGCGGCTATGATATAATCTTGGGTATGGATTAGTTGACTAGGAACCAAATGATGATTCATTGCCAATCTAGGAGGTTTTAATTGTTTGATTATGCACCTATTGACTTAAACCATTCATCTGAGTTAGTTAAGGATTGGGAACTAGAGGTAGAAGACCACATACCCATTGTAACTAAAGAGGAATACATGGGGCTTAATGGGAATGAAGTAGACGATGAGTAAAATAGGGTTCGCATAGTGAGGGAGTTTCCTAAAGTTTTTCCTTCAAAGTTACCTGGACTTCTACTTATAAAGGAAGTTGAATTTGAGATCAAGTTGGTGTCAGGAGCTATCCCTGTATCTTAGCTAAGAAAGCAACCGAATAAGTTGCTTAAGAAGGCTTTGATTAGGCCCAGTGTGTCACTATGGGGAACACCTGTGCTATTTGTCAGGAAAAAAAAATGGAACCCACAGGTTATGCATTGACTACTGAAAACTGAATTCATTAACCATCAAGAACAAGTACCCTATTCCTAGAATTGAAGACTTGTTTGATCAATTAAGGGGATCTAAGGTATTTTAAAAGATAGATCTCATGTTTGGGTATTTCCATTTGACGGTTAAGGAAGAAGGCGCACCTAAGACTACTTTTATAGCAAGGTATGGTCAGTTTGAGTATATGGTTATGCCTTTTGGGATTACTAATGCCCCTACCTTCTTCATGGACCTTATGCAAAGGGTATTTAAGGCATACCTTGGCCACTTTATGGTAGTATTCATAGATGACACACTAGTATCCTTAAAGGATGGGAAAGAGCATGAGGAACACTTGAGATTGTTATTCAATTTACTCAAAGAGCTTAGGCTATATGGCAAGCTGAATAAGTGCCAATTCTTGGCTGCTCAAGTTGAGTTCCAAGGCTATGTGATCAATGATCAAGGGCAGTTTATGGATCCAAGGAAGATTACTTCAATCCTGGAATGGAAGCAACCTCAGAATGTGAGGGAGGTTAGGACTTTTTTGGGGTTGGCAGCTATTACATAAGGTTTGTGTATAAGTTCACTAGAATAGCTGCTCCACTAACTCACCTAACAAAGAAAGATCAGAAGTTTGAGTGGTCTAAGTCATGTGAGCAAAACTTCCAAGAGTTGAAAAGGAGGCATACTATAGCTCCTGTCCTTATGTTGCCAGACCCATCCAAGGCCTACGAAGTATATACCAATGCTTCACAAATAGGGCTGGGTTGTGTGCTAATGCAAGGTAAACAAGTAGTAGCTTACAAGTCAAGGAAACTAAGACCTCGTGAAAGGAATTACTGAGTGCATGGCTTGGAGTTGGCAACAATAGTTTTTGCTCTTAAGAATTGAGACACCACTTGCTGGGTAATAAGTTCTAGGTCTATATAGACCACAAAAGTTTAAAGTACATTTTCACACTTAAAGACTTGAACATAAGGCAATTGAGATGGCTTGAGTACTTGAAAGGCTTCAATTGTGTTATTAAGTATATTGTTGGGAAAGCCAATATGGTGGCTGATGAATTGAGCATGAAGTATACTGGGGTACTCAAAGCTAGTGAAGAAGGGAATAAGGCCAAGAGCTATAGCCTGACTTGTTTGGCAAGGTAGTGGATTGAGTAAGGGCTTAATAAATTGAGTGTGCTAACAATCACACCTGAATGGAAGGAGATCATTAGGAGGGCACAACTTAGTGATGAGGATTTTGCTGTGGTTTTCAGGTAGAAGAAAAATAAACTATTCCAAAGGTTTTCCTTCAGGCAAAGCTTGTTGTACTTCTAGAATAGGCTGTATGTACTTAGCAAGGAACACCTTGGGCATCAAATTCTAGAAGAAGCCCACTCTAGCAAGATGACTATGCATCAAGATCTAAAGGCATACTTCTGGTGCCTCTACATGAAATAAGACATTGGAGCCTATGTGGCTAAGTGTGTGGTTTGCCAATAAGTGAAAAAGAGCACCAAATGCCAAGGGGAGTTTGCCCATTTTAGAGAGAAAATGGGGCTTTATAGCTATGGATTTTATAGTAGGAATGCCAATGACCCGAGGGAGGCACAATGTTAAATGGGTCATTATGGATGGTCTGACTAAGTTAGCACACTTTTTGCCTATAAACCTCATAGTCGCCATGGATAGGATTACAAAGCTATATATAAAAAAGGTGGTAAGGTTATATGGTTTACGTGAGGACATTGTGTTTGACAAAGACCCTAGATTTATCTTTTGGTTTTACAAATCTCTACACCATGCATTGGGCACTTACTTTAAGTTTAGTTCAGCCTATCACCCACAAAATGATGAGCGAGTTGAGAAGGTAATTCAAGTGTTGGAGGATATGCTAAGGTGTTGTGTGATGGACAATTAAGGAGATTGGGACCAGCAGTTACCTTTTATAGAGTTCTCATACAATAACAGTCATCATTCAATGATAGGCATGGCTCCATATAAGGCATTTTATGGAAGAAAATGCATGGCCCTACACTGTTAGATTGAGGCCAGTGATAGGTTGGAGTTAGGACCCGAGCTTATACATATGACCATCAAGAAAATTAAGTTGATCCAATAAAAGATTAAAACAGCTAATGACCTCTAGGAGTCCTATGTCAACCAAAGAAGAAGAAGGGACTTAAAGTTTCAAGAAGTTGATTGGGTGTGGTTAAAAGTGTTTCCTATAAAAGGGTAATGAAGTTTGGCAAGAAGGGCAAGTTAGCCCCAAGATGCATAGGGCTTTACCAAGTGATGGCTAGAATTGAGAGTGTGGCTTATAAGCTGGACTTGCCACTTGAGCTTGAGCACATATATGCCACCTTCTATGTGAGCTTACTTAAGAAGTGTGTCTGGGATGTTACGCAAAGGGTGCCGCCCATTAATGTTTCCTTAGCACCCAACCTAACTTATGAGGAAACCTCAATTCAAGTGCTAGCCCAATATACTAGAAAGTTGAGGAATAGATGGATCCCCATGGTAAAAGTCCAATGGAGTAACCACTCTAAGGAGGATGCCATTTGGGAAATGAAGGCTAAGATGACTAAGTGTTACCTGGGAGTATTCCCAAGACTCCTAAGGAATTTGAGGGACCAAATTTCTCAAAGGGGGAGGAGTGTCACAACCTTCCTAAGTGCTAGGCCTATGGCTGAGGGAAATGTAGAGGTTATGAGGCTTAGGAAGTAAGGGAGTATGATACTAAGACTCCAAGGATGGAAGGCAAGGGTTGACTAGCAAGGAGTACTAAAGGAAAGCTTACCAAGTGTAGGTGGAAACATTATTGAGAAGTGTCTTAGAGGTGTTTAGCATATATTGAATATGAAGGACTTACTTGTTCATTTAATCAAATGGAGAAATTTGTGGGATTAGGTCCTTGTTGACCGTAATGCTTCATGCAAAAAAGGTAATCTTACTCAGGCTAGCGTTTGGACAATTTTTTTTTTGCCACTTGGCTAACCTCGGGATTATGCATGGCTCCATTCACTTAATGTGGCTTTCAAACATGTTAGGGGCTTTATTTCTAGGAAACTACAATTGTTCTTGACTATTATTGTAGGTTGGAGGTCAATCAAGTGAGTAGGAGAGGAAAAAAAGAACAAAATCAAGCTTATTGAATGTGTTGTCATCGAGTTTAACCCAAGGGAGGCTCATTGGTAAGCATGAAGAGGCTGTAAAGCTACTGTTTAGAGGTTAATCAAGGGTAAACATCATTTTGTTGATATCTCACTTTGAATCCTACATTTATGCGTTGATTCAAGTAATGATTTAGTCACTTAGCGGATAACCTAGTAGTCAAATGAACCTAAGAGGCTGTTAGAGGCTAGCATCACATTGGGCGATTATGTGCATTAATTAGCTATGCTATGAGTAAGCATTAGGGCTTGGGTTTAGGTTGGCCAACTCAAATTCTAGAGCCTGGAGCTCTATGATAGCATTAAGTTTACTAATGTGGCTAAATGAAATGAAACTATGTTAAGGCTATGCTTGCCAAGCCCCGGAAGTTTACTAATGTTGCATGCTGACCCCGTATTTGTGATTATATACTTGTCTGTTCATGTTGGTTTTCTTTGTTTTCTTTGTCTTCAATACAGGTCCCTCGGAGTTATGCCATAGTTCTCATACAATATGAAATTCTTTTGTATATGTAGGAAAATATGGCTGATGATCCTTACTGAGTTTATGTAAACTCACTGCCTTGTCCTTACATGTTTCAGGGAAAGGTGTGAGTGACTAATTTTGTGGTGCTTGCGTTGGTTTAAAGGTTTGGTTTAAAAAACTAATGCTTTTAGATTACTAATGCTCAATAGAACTATATGATACGTTAATTCTTAGAGTACAAGCTAAATTAAGTTGGCTTGCAAGCACCTAGATGCTATAAATATGGGGAAGTTGCTGTGTTGCAGCTACCCTAGTGCCTGAAAAGAAACGTGTTGAGGTTATATAAGTGTATATATGTAATGAGCCTAAGTGTGGGTGATGGTGGCCTAAAGTAGGCTTACCAACCTTTCATATGAACTTCTTGAACATGTGCATGTATATACAAATGTTTTCGAAATGAAATCCCATGAGTTTTTGGTTGTACATTCATGAGTGTGTTTAAGTTAAATTATGGAGGAGTTGTTTTGTGGCACTATTTAGCTAGAATTTGAGTCACGTGTAACCCAAGCCTTTTAACGCATGCTCTCATGCCCTAGGCTATTACCAGGTCCTAGAAGTTGTGCCCTTGCATCCTAGTTGTGTCTATCGCTAGTGAAGTGCACCCATCCTATGTCCTGGGTGTACGCCCTAGGCGCCCTTGCCGTGTCTTGGACACCTAGCGTGCCCTATGCACTAGCGCCTATTACAGCTTGAGTAGGTACCATAAACACTTAGCGATAGTATCCTAGGTGGCCCCAGTAGGCCTACCTTACTTTATGTTGAATACGTATAGGCTAGGGCTAGTTTTGGGCATGACAATTCCGAGCTTTGGTGAGCATCCTATATCTTTTAAAGAACAAAAGATTACACTTTTTGAGAAGGTTGTGGGGAAAATAAAAAATTAGCTTGGGTTCGATGGAGTAGAGTGTTGGCTAGAAAAGAGTTGGGGGGTTTAAATGTAAGGAGTCTTTTGGCAAAAAACTTACCATTACTAGGAAAATGGTGGTGGCGTTTTAAAACAGAAGAAAGTGCACTGTAGGTTAAGGTAATCAAATGTATTTTTGGAAATGTTGAGTGTATAGGAAAGTCATTTGAAGAGTGTCATACTGTGGGGGTTTATGGGAATATTGTAAAAACTAGGTTTGAGGTAGAAAAGTATGGAGTTGAGTTTTTAAAGTCATTTAGGAGAAAGGTAGGGAGTAGGTGAAGAACATAATTCTGGTCGGATAGTTGGGTTGGAGAGAGTCCGCTACTGGAAAAATATCTAAATTGTTTAGATTAGGGGAAAAAAACTGTTGGGTGAGAGAAAGGTGATGTGGGGTTAAAAGTGGGGAGGGCTGGGTGTAGAGGTGGAGAAGAAAGTTGAGGGGTAGGGAGCTAGGAGAATTGTCTAAATTATTACAGGACCTTTCTGATGTTCATTTGCAACAAGTTTTAGAGGACAAGTGGTGATGGCAAGGTGATGCAACAGTAAGACAATTGTTGAAGGCCTTGGATGACAGTTTTTCTTAGGAAGCATAAGAGCTTGTTCCAACAAAATAGAAGTCATGGGTGCCATAAAAAGAGAATATCTGCGCGTGGAAAGCTTGCCTACATCAACTACCAACCTTGCAAAATCTAGAAAAGTGTGGAATAAATGTAGAGGATAGCTGATGCTTGCTATGTAGAGAGAGTGAAAACTTGAAGGAGCATGCTTTGGTGTTGCGTAGGCTTTCAAGAGTGGTGTGGAGGCAATTGTGTGCTTGGTGGACGTTGGATGACTACTTCTATATCTCTCAACGAGATGTTTTAGACGAGTTTCCACCTTCAGTCATCAAAGGAAAGAGGAGAGCATGGGAGACGGTGAAATTCATAGTAATCTAGGCATTTTGGAGAAGAAATAAACTTTTGTATAATGAGATAAGGTTGGAAAATGGTCAGATTCTACTAAAGATTTAGGCACTTTCATTTATGTGATTGAAAAATCGAGTATCCAAACTAAATTGTTGCTGGTTTGAGTGGCTCTTTAACCCATCTCAAGTGTTGCAAAATTGGTTATAATAAAGAGGGTAGGGTTTTGTTCGTTTATAAGTTTGGGTGTTGAGAAAATATTTGTATATGGGTGAAAGCTGTATTTAGCTCATTGCTAGATTATACTTTGTTATCTTTAATAAATTCATCTTGTTGGCTATTAAAAAAAAAAACCCTCCCATATGGTTATTGTTTTTGGTGAATACCATCTTATCAAACTGAAAGGTGATTTTTATCCTTACATTCATAAGAAAAGGCATAGAAACTAAGTTGGTTTTCATAGTGAGAACATGTAATACACCATGAGGATCTAATATCTCACCAGAAGTTAATTTCAAAAGCACATTTCATTTCCTAGAACTAGTGTATCTCAGGAATCTCCAAGATACATTATTTTATCACATTCTTCTATTGGAAAATAAGAGGAAATAACATCCCTATTGCCACGAATATGCCTAGTAGCACTAGAATCTATCACCAACTAATTTGAGTTGGCAATGATATATGCCTATAAAACCACTATAACAATGATGTCATCAACATCATCTCCATGTGCTAGGTTTGACCTTAGCTTATGAGGTTTTTCACTTTGCTTTTTTTTTTTTTTTGGCATTGTCAAGAATAATGCCCTTCATTTTTCACCAGTGAAACAAAACTTTATCTCATTGTCATCATTATAAGTAGAAACAATTTTAGGCTTAAAGTCACTGATGTGCTTATAGTTTAGATTGTACATTTGTAGTGAACTATATTGGCATTAGCAGCAAACTGCCACCATTTGGTAATGTGTTTGTCCTTCTTATTTGTGTTCTCAATAATTATATGTATGATTAAATTTACAAGAAAGAATTGTGTACATTTGTGCTTTAGTTGTTGGTTATATCCCTTTAAGGTGGTGGCAGTAGTTCTTGGTTATATCCCTTTAAGATGGTGGTAGTTTCTTGATCAATGGTGAAGCTAGAAACTACTCGTGCAAAGTGATCTTTTCACTTTTCAAGTCTTCTAACAGCTTATCGTACTCATTGATTTGCAATTTGAAATCCTTGTCATCATTCATCTCCCATCAGCAGAACTTGCCAATTATGAACTTTTGTTTACCTTAATCCCTTTTTGTGTACTTGAGCAACATGGATTCCCATATCTCCTTGCTTTTCTTATATTTAATGTAAATATTGAACAAATCATGAAACAAAGAAGAAATAATAATGTATCCAGGTTAGTAAATTCAGGATATTACCTAAAAGCTATTTCCAATTTTCATGAGTTGTAAATTGTAAAGTCGAATCAAATCATAAAATTTTTCCAAAAATTTCCAAAAAAAATAATAAAAAAGATATAACCACGTCATAAACCTTAAAATTTAATGAATTTAAGTTTTTTTATTAAAATAATAATGATTATTAAACCACAGCTAAATTTGGAATTTTTAACCAAATTGGTAAGTGACAACTATTGGTATATAAGAATAAGTTTGAAACTCAATTTCCATATTGTAATTGAAAGAGTTAGAAAAAAATATAATTTAAAAATGAAAAAGGTATAAAATTTATGAATACAAATAAGAATTTTAGATACAATCTTTTTAAATTATTTCTTACCAATAATCACTTATAACCATAATTAAATACTAGAAAAGTTGTTACTATTGTAGAAAAATATAGACTGTGTCACAAAAAAAGATATACATAACATTAATTGCACAAATAATATGTACAAATGTAAGTGTTAAATCATAAGTAGTACGTGTTTAGTGCAATAATTTAAGTTTATTACTTTTATCTATCTTGCAATATTTGACTACTAAGTGTTTAACTTGAACCAAAATTAAATAATTTCAATTGAATATAACAGTTTATTTTTTTGACCAATGGTGTGAAATTGTGAAATCCTTAAGATTCTAAAGGTTTTAGGAGTTAAATTGAGGTTCCAGAAGATTTTACTCAAACTAAGATTTTATCTTGAATTGAGTCAATTTTTTGTTATGAATTGTAAAATCATAAGATTCTAATATTTGAATTAGGATTTTAAAAACCTTATCAGCATGCCTTATCAGCATATATACAAGACTATAATGGCTTAGGTTCATATGGCTAGACTCAGTCAATGCAAAGACTACTCCATGCATGTCTTGCCATCTTTTGTAATTCTCCCTACCATGTATTTTCATCTTTGAAATATTAGGGAATGACTTGACTAGTGTTGGTGGTAGTGGTATATTGGCGACAAGTTTAGTAGTATTGGCGGCTTTCATTTATAGCTTGGTGTTGGCCAAAGCTTTGTTATAGACAAGATCAAGTTCAAGATTATTTCTTTGTCAATCTTTGCAATTGAACTAACAAAGACATTTTCATGATTAACAGTAGTAGCCTCAATATCAATAGGTTTATTGTGAACAATATCAAAAGGATCAATAGAATCCTTTAAAGCAGCACCATTCGTATGGCTTAGATTCATAACATAACTCTTAAGATTGTTGGAAAGTTGAACCAAAGATCACAAAAAAGAAAAATCGAGGCATGAGAACACTGCCAAGATCACTACAATAAAAATGGGCCAAATGCAATTACAATGTGCTAATGGAAAACTAGTTGCTTACTTTTAGTTGGTTTTTTTAGGCTTTATAGTAGTTATGAATAAGGAATAGAAAGTTAGACAAAATTAGCAACTGAATTCCAACCGAACTAAAGTTCTAATGTTTTTCAGTTGCAAACTCAAATGGCGGGAAATTTTGAGATCAAGGAGGAATTGGTCCATATCGACTTCGTAACCGGAATGCAACTAATATTGCGTCACAGTTGCATTTCAATTGCTAAATACCTACTAGTCGCTTTTCAGTTGCTTAATGCTACAACTAAAATTGAACCGAAATTGTGTTATGGTTGCATTTTAGTTGCTAAATACCTATCAATTGCCTTTCAGTTTCTTAACACTACAACTTAAGTGCAACTAAAATTGTGTTATTGTAGCATTTCAGTTGCTAAATAATTATCAGTTGTATTTCAATTATCTAAAGCTGGGACCACTTTAGAAGCTTTTCCACCAATCACCAAACAGTGCCTCTAATCCAACACTCATGATGCAATATTAAAACCCTTACCTGGATCAGCAATAAATCTAACAGTCATGATGCTTTCTTCAAGAAATGATTGCTTTTATCAAGAAAAAGAGAGCAGAAACATGAAAGCTGTAGGAGCACAATTCATCGAAGGCAGTTAATTAGTTAGTCCTTCCTCCATTCTTAGTCCATAGTCAGAGGGACTTAGGTTTCTAGGTCCTAAGCTCAAATTTGAAACTGTCAGGCCACAAGAGTTTTAATTCCCATGGATGCCCCTGCTTGGTCTTTTAACACCATCCACATTTTCTTGACATTCGCCTCCCCATTTGACTCCTCTCCATTGCTAAATGACTCTAAAACCTAGAAACCACAATTTTGTTTTTGCTACAAAAATCGTCCACAAAATTTCTAGGTCCTGTTGGTTAAGTTCAAGAAATTGACGTGCATTACACGGGGACAATACAGGGGAGACCAAGAAAAAATCAGAAGAGGATGACAGAGAAGGATAAAATAGAAACGTCCCAATGACGATGAATTAGTTTTTGATCAAAAAAAAAATTTCTCTCGGCTCACTACACGGTGAGAAGTGGAGGTTTTCTAGGCCGTTAAGTTTTGCCAAAACACCACCGTCGATAGGAGCAAAGAAGAAATAGTCACTGGAGATAAGTGAAAAACAATGAAGTAATAATTTGGGTAGACTGAGAGTGGTGAGGAAGGATCTGGGTATGGGTAGATTGGTGTTAGCGGTGGTAGCAACACCTTTCTCTTGGGATTGATTTCATGAATATGGAGGTCTAGCTGTTCCAGATGAAGACTACAACAACATTCACCTGAATCATTAGCTTAATTAACTAAAATTCTTTATTAGAAATTTAATTTAACTAAAATTTTGCATTATAAATTTTCTTTAATGCCTCATGTATATCTCTAACATAAAGCAACTAAAATGACACTAACCATTTAGAAATGTCTCAAATCTTGTGATTGAAAGTGACTCAAACAATGTAGTTCATTGATTTCATGCTCAGGGGCACAGGATGTGGAGGTTATTTCATGTTTTTGCATATATTGATAGGATGATTTCGGGTGGACTTTGGTGTAGGATTGTACATATCCCTAGAGAGAAGAACTCAGATGTCGATCCAGTTGGCCAAACAATGAGTTAGTAGGATTTCTCCTCTTTCAAATTGGCTTTGGATCTTTGTTGTCCTTTGTTTGGTCCTTTTGTCTGCGTTCAATGTGTATGTCTGTTTTGTTTTTATGGGCTGTACATGTGAAATTTTTGGTGTTTTTCGCTGTGAGGTTCTCTTTGTTGGTACTTTCATTCTTTCAGATGAATAAAATCTCTATTTTTCAAAAAAAAAAAAAAAACCTCAGCAACTGAAATGAAACTGCTACTCTATTTTAGTGGGAAATCGATTGTAAAATCAGCAATTGAAATCCCAGTGGCTGCGATTGGACCATGTTCAAAATTAGCCACTGCAATTGCAACCATTTTTTCGGTTTCTTTTTCCAGTTATATTTTGGTCGAATATGCCATTATTTCAAGCTACCACTTTTGCAATTGCTTTTCTTTCTTTCTTTTTTTTTAGTTTTGCATCTAATAACCAACTATATTGTTGGTGGCATATAGCTATTATTTTTGTAGTGATAGTTTGTGATTCCCCAGCAGTGCAAAAGAACAAGCCTGTTAAAATTCTCATGATGTAACAGGTTTTTCCGAACTACATGCACTCACAATTGAAACACTTAAGAATTAGCAAAAACATTCAAGCCAGCAAAGATAGAGAACAAAGTTGTTTTCAGAGATAAGAAGAGCACGAGTTGTGAACGAGAAACAAATTAGGTGAGGGTTTGTATTTATAAAAAGTGATTAGGAAGATTAGTGTTTTTTGTAAGCAATGTGGGATAAAGAAGCATCTTTAATTGTAATTTACATATAACAAGGCTTTCGGCCATTAAATGTGAGATAAGTATATCCAACATTAGATAGGTAGAAAAATAAGTCCGATGCCCTAGTGGCCATATTTCTGAATGTTGCGAGTCATTGTGAGATTTACGGCTGCTACCCTAGAAAGGACTACGGATTGTTCACGATAAACATATTCCCTCTCCCCCATATCATTCAAAGATTCATGACTACGGAGAAACAAATGAAGAGCTTGATGATCAAACCTTGACAAGGCGAAAATAAAGGGTAAAGAATCAGAAATTGCTGGTTTAATTTAGAGGCAATCCAGCCTCACCAAAGGGCAGTCACAAAAAGGATTTAAGGCATCGAATCCAATCATCGGCAAGGGAAATACATATATTAAGCCAAGTGGGTTAGGCCTTATATATCCCACTAATATCGATTTTTCCCATTTGTTTATGAGCATTTGCTTTCTAAAGTTGGGGCAATCAAATATCTATGTTATGGCTACTCCTTGACTCAGTGGCAGAGCCAGGATTTTAGGCTCGGGAGATTAGATGGATGCAAGCCTAGCAATGACCAAGACCTAGGAGAAAAAATTTATTTAATAATTATTTATAAAATTAACTTTTGTAAAAAAATTATTAAATAATTATTTAAAATGTTTAATTTTTTTGGTAAATTCATCACTAAATTCTCAATTTTTGTATATTTATCTTAATTTGGTCACTAACAACGTTAATTGTTGGTCGAAGGGCGAATTTGCAATACCAAATAATGATTTTGGATGAATATGAAATAGTTGAGAGGCTGAGGACACAACTTGAATGAACATTAAAGATTTATGACTGTTGGACAATTTACCCTTTTAATATTCTTCACCAGTTCGGGTGGTCAAATATCATAGTTGCTCCTTAACTACTCACAGACTAACCAAATTAGTATTTAATATTTATAGACTTCCAAAATTCTCATGGGCAGTAGCAGTCCCCAGCCATATACATGCCTCCGCTACTGCCTTGACTCATCATCTGGTGCCTGCAGTAGTTAACTAGTGGCCTCCTTGATCATTTATATATTTCACTGTTAATGCATGAACCTCAATCAATAAAATCTGAAAACATATGGCAAACTTCTTGTTTTACGTCTCATTGCATAATTCAAGCTAATCGGTTACATGTTTTGTATCTGTAAAAACGAGTCAAGTAGCAGGCTGATCATATTCGACTTAAAATATTTATTAATTTTGAAATTTCATTTATATATGAATTGAAAAATGAAGAATCCGAAAACAACCTTTTAATTGATTGAGCTCAACTCGAGTTCGATTTATTCGTTTAAATTAAGTGAAAAATGTTAAAATCAAGCTGAGTTGATCTAAGTAATAAGTAAATCAAACTTTGTTTGAATTGTATATCAAATCTAAAATTTAATTCAAGCTTAGCTTATTAATAGTTTAAACGACTTACGAACAAATTTTAAACCCAGTAAAACTTTTTCCGCCTCTGAATGATTATACGTAACAGTCATTCAAATTTTGACCAGCTTTTTAGCCTAATCACGATCGCGCCAAGGAGTCGATTTTCAATCGTGCATTAACTATCAAACCCCATCTTATGAACGATCAGGGAACTCCAGTTTGTGTTATTTTAGGTCCTGATGGCATTGAAATTAGACTACTCATCACCAACTATGCTGCCTGCTTGGCCTTTTGATATCGTGTAGCAAACTACGTTCATTGAATCTGCAACAAACAAAATGAAAAACAGAGAGAGTAATCATTTTTTAAATACTAACACACACACATACCTAAACAATCTATGCTTTCGTTTTCTGAGGGCTAAACGGGGAGAATTTCGACATAAATAAATATAATTGGCAATCGATCCTCGGTTTGAAACGTAATTTAGGTGGTAGGTCAAAGATTTATGATATATCCTTAAAAGGATATTGTCTTTATTATATCTTGTGGATCCGATCGATTCAGAAGCGACCGAGCTGGTACAAATGATTTGCATTATCATGTCTATGAAACTAACCATGACCCGTACAATAATTATACGATTAAGCTGCTGTTTTTTTGCCACAAGAAAAAGTAGGCGAAAAGACTAATGGGAAACAACGTGGAAAGCTCATATTCTTTCTTTCTAATTAGCATAATTATGATCAGAAATTATGGAAATTCCCAATACGCGCGCGCACACACACACACGACCTAGCAAAATTTCTTATATGTTTTTAGAGATAACAAAATTTGATCTGACATGATGATTTGAGCCGATTGACTTAAACCCACATTTAACCAAATCCGATTTGATCAGAAAATCAACGACATGCATCTGACTATACCCAACCCAAACTGACCTGGAATCTAATTGAAATGAAACCTTAGAACCGAACTAAATGACCTAAACCGGAAATCTTAAATTCAAAATGGCTCAAACCTGAAATAATTTAATAAAATAATTATAAATTTAAAATATTTGAAATGTTTTAAATTACAATATTTTATTAAAGTAATTATATATTAATATATCTTTACAATTTCTATATTATTTTTTATGTCTAGTTAATTAAACATAAACCCTAACAATAACCTTTACCATAAATCTAAACTCTGAACTCTAAATCCTAAAACCCTAAACTAAACTATAAACCCTTAATTCTAAGTTTAAACCATATACGTAAAATCTAAGTCCTAACCTTTAAACCCTAAGCCTTAAATCTAAACTCTAAATCATAAACCTAAACCCTATCCCTTACTAAAACCCTAACCTTAACTAGAACCTTGACCTTAAAACCTAAATCAAAACTCTAAACCCTAATCCTAAACCCAAAATCCTAACCTTAAACCTTAAAACTCTAGACACTAACCTTAACATAAACCATAAACCCTCAATCGTAGCCGTAAACTCTAAATCTAAATCTAAACTCTAAACCATAAACTTAAACCCTAACATTAGCTTTTACCATAAACCCTAAATTTAAACTCTGAACCATAAACATAAAACCAAAACTCTAAAACCCTAAATCCCTAATCTTAACCATAAACCATCAATCCAAACCCTAAACTCCTAAATCCTAACCTTAAATCCCTAAACCCTAAACCTTAATATTCAATTCTAACCCTTGCTTTAAACTTTCACTTTCTTCTTTCGTTACATTCCATATTTAGTAAGTTTAATAATATTAGTAGATAACTGTCAAAATTATAATATTGGTCACTAAACTTTAACGTATAGTGTAATAAGTACCTGAATTTTGAAAAATTATGATTCTAGTCACTCATAATAATTACAACATGGGTTCTTGAACTTTTGTTTTTTTACATTTTCACCTAAAATTTTAAAAATTTTACAGTTAAGTTACTAATAGTGAACTTGAGTTACATTTCATAGCAAAAGTTAGAAATCATAGCAAATTCATCAACGCATATTTAAGATTTTTTTAATGAATTTTTTAACTAAAATAGTAAAAAAGGAAAATTAACCTAAATTGCACCAAAAATTGAATCTTTTTTGCTTTAAATTTTAACAAAAATTAAAAAAATGAATAAATTTAGTCATTTCAGCTTATACATTTAGTAGCTCGAGCGAACCTAAGCGCCAACCCAAATTATTTAAGACTAAAATTGATCTTACATGTATTAAACCCTAACCTAATCCAAACTAAACCAAAATCTAGTCAACCTGAAATCAATCCAAACCCAAATAACCATACTTGAACTTGACCTGGACCCGAATTTATGCTAATCCAATTAAACCCAAATCTAACTCAACTCACATAATTAACATCCTTATATGTGTTACAAAATAAGTGATGGGGGGGGTTCAACATATTCAGATTATTGAATCTCACACAATGTGGTGAAGAGATTTTTTATCTTTATATATTGTGGTGCACTCTCTTTGCTTAATACTAGATTATTTTAAGGTTTAATGTTGAATAAATCACCTTAAATTTTAAAAATGATAAAGAGACTTGAAAAATAATTACAGTTTGATGAGAGATGACTAATTTCTGCACATAAGCCGTCCATATATTTTTTTTAAAGTATTGTAACTAGTTGGTTAGTAAAATGGTGATTTATTGACTTGTATGGCTAGACATTAAGAAAACTTAACAGAACTTTACAACTCATTAATGCATGGTGATTTTTGCAATAGTTGACTAAAAGTTGCATGTAGAAACTTGAAATTCGATGTGTATGCTCACATGAAGAAGAAATTTTAAAGTAAAAGACTTGATGTTCTATTCATTTGGAAGCTAAAAGAGTTTCACTTAATGAACTTGTCAATAATGAAGGCTATAAATAGGCCTACTGAAAATGACTAATGTATGCTTGCCCTCAGGCATCACCAAGCAAAGAATGCATGTACATTGTGTAAGAGTGTGCATTAAGTAGAAGAGAACTTTTAGGTACTAAGTGGTGGAGATGATGGTTTACGCATCATATAAATGTGCTTGCCTCGGGCATTACTAAGCAGAAAAGGTTTTTGCTTTGTGTTAAAGTGTCCACCAAGTAGAAGTACACCTCGAGCACTAAGTGGTGGACAGGATTTTTTTTTTTAACAGTGGAAAAAAATATTGTAATACTTAATGAAGCATTTACAAGTATATGGTCTAGCTAGAAGCTAGACATTCATATTATCTCATCTCAGTACAAGATAAAACAACGCCTTCACCTAGAACATATCTAGTCCATTCCAAACAATTGTGTATCACTTGTAATGGGTTCAACACTCATTCAATCCAACTCCACCTAAACCTGGGGCACCTATTCATGGTCCATAAGAAAGACATGATTTGTATTTCATCTAAATTTTTTTTTAATATACTTGAATATTTCCAAACGCCAAGTTGTTTCTCACATTCCAAATTGTCCAAAGAAACATGTAGCAAAGTACTTCCTATGTTTTTTTCTATTTCTTATTAGCATGAATCAACAAATAATTGTCTAAAATTTCTATCACACATGGCCCATTGAATGGATTAACCTGCGACCATCTGTAAACATTTTTCCATATTTCACTTGTTATTTTGTAGCAAACCAGTATGTGATCCATCATTTCTAGTGCTTTTCCACTGCACAGGCATATGCCATGTTCTAGCTGAACTTACTTGCATATTAAATTGTCTCTTGTTGGCAACCTTCCTTGTCTCGACTTCTAAAGACAAATGTTTACCTTTCGAGGAAGCTACAAAACCCACCTTATGGATTGACAATCATCATCTAGGTGTAGCAGCACATCATTTAGCTTCATGATAGTTTCCTAACTGAAAAATCATCACTAGGATCAACATTCCACCATAACTTATCTTGCGTTTCATCAAGAATAGAGATATCTTCAGTACAATTTAATAGTTCCTGAAACTTTGAATTTTCCATCCTTCTTAAAACCCATTGCCAATTCCACCTCCATCCCTATATTACCTTATCTTGAAAACCCCTTTTGATTTATTGTAACCTTTTTTTATCCCTCTCTAATCTAAATAGTCTAGCAAACCACTCCTTTAAACATATATCCCCTCACCTATACATCCTCCCAAAACTTTATTTTTTTCCCATCTCCAACACCTGAACGAATTAACAAAATCTACCCCTTTCTATTCTATTTTTAAATCCCACCATCACAATTTCCCTTCAACATTCCCCCTTCTTATTCTCCCTCTAACTTTTTCCCTTCCCTAATTTTTTTTTCCAAAAATTGTCTTAATAAATCTAACCCACAAAGCCTTTTCTTCCACCTTATACTGCCACCACCATTTCCCAAGTAACGTTAAATTTTTTGTCTCTATACTTCCCACACTCAAATCTCCATATTCCAAACTAGCTAGAACTTTGTTCCAAGCCACCCATGCAATATTCTTACCCTCCTCTTTTCTCCCCTAAAAAAATGATTTCAAAGACTCTTAATGTGTTTGACTACACTCATCGAGGCACAATATAACAAGAAGTAAAACAAGGGAATACTACCATGCATAGATTTAATCAATGTTAGTCTTCCACCCAGTGATAATGTCTTCGCTTTAAAGTTGCAAAACTTATTTTTAGTCATGTCCAGAACTGGCTTCCAAGCATAAACACTTTTCATATTAGCTCCATCTGGGAGTCCAAAACATCTAAAATAAACATTGACTATTCCATAATTTATCTTTGTTGCCAGCCCTTGAATTTCTACTTGTGGAGCACCAACACAATATAACTTACTCTTATACAATTTTACTTTTAACCTAGAAGATAGCTGAAAACATTTAGTAGCACAGCAAACATCGATCATGCTGAGCTCATTGAAGTTTTCTTCAGAAAAATGAAACACTTCATTCTTTATCAGTTTCAGATCTTCCTGTCACTTACTGTTAATGCACAATCCTTTGATGCAATTTCTCCTGGTCTTACCTATCATAACTACATGAATGAATATGAAACTCTCATCTCCTCCTATCTTTGTCTTATCTTTTTTTTTGTTTGCTCTAAATCTATATTTTTTGCTTTCAAGTCCCAATTATTCATTTTAGACATTAACTCCAAAATTTGCTTATTATCTTGTTTCCACACTTTCAACATGTGCTTTAGTTTCTTCAATTTCTCTTTAAAGACTATCCTTGGAGGACTAACAAATCAATTCACCTCCCATAGTGATATCAATAAATTCTGAAAGTCCTATTACTCCATCTAAACACCAAAGAACTTAAATGAAATTAGCTCATAATCCGACATCTCTTCCTTGAACAAAACCGGAAAATGATCAGATATATATATATATATGTATATAACATGGGTGAATTGTGTATGTGTGTGTGTGTGTGTGTGTGTGTTTAAAGCCATAACAAATGCATCAGGTTTTCATAGCAACTTATTTTTGGTTTGGTTTTCATAGCAACTTACTTTCTGAAACCAAAAATCTGTTTAATCTGCTCATTTTTTTACCATCCTTATTATACCATGTATATCTTATGCTCCTCATTTGTAGATCTCATAGTTTAGCTTAATGAATAAAATTTTCAAAATCCATCGCCACCCTTTCACCAAACTTACTTTTTCTTTGTTCCTTATTCTTTTTTACTACATTCAAGTCAAATAAGATAACTTAATGCCATCTTTGCTTCTCTTGATATTTAGTAGCTTCCTCTAGAGATGCTCTTTCTGAACAGCCCTTTAAGGGGCATAGACATTCACCAGCATCACTTTATCTTGACAACCCATCCATATGTTGACCACTCGAACAAAACCAGCCTATAGAAAGCGTTCTTGTTTATGGAATTGTTTTGAATCCTACACATAAAGTAATCCTTCTGACCTCTCTACTGCCTCCTAATGCACATACTCAAATTCCTATTCCCTAATATTGATCTCACTTTCATTAACATATCACCCATAGAAATCATTTTTTGTAACCTTAAGAAATCAACTTTGTTAGAACTACACAACTCCCTTACCAAATGCCTTTTCATAGAATTCGCTTCCCCCCTCACATTTAAAGATAAAATACACTTATGGAAATTGTACCTCTCCATTATTTCTTTACATACTCTATCCAATTTATCTCTGGACAATTACTTTATCCATCAGCTTGATCAGTTCCTGCATATGCAATGAATCCACTACCATCCCAAAGCCCACAATAGTCACTACCTTTTTGTTTAATTCAACTTCCTTGGACACTGCATCTTTAATTCTACTTACATCTGCACCCCCATTTGTTTAGCAATTCAGACCATATTTTCCAAATTTGCATTTTAGAATGACTTTTTAGCCACATTTTTCTCTTTTATCTGAACAACTGGATTGTCCAAATCTGTTCTCCTGCTGCCTCTTTTACTCACCTTTCTTCTGCCCTTTCACACTTTTGACTTGCAATATTCCTTATTAATCTCAAGTTTGTCTTGTTCCCTATTACTTCATAAACATGTCTGACTTTGGTTCTCTTTATGGTGCATATGTAATTTTTCACAACTATGTCCAAGCAATCTTCCATTAGGCCTTTATTTCCAGTATCAAGCTTATTAGCAAGGAAAACCATTTCCTCCCTCATTTCTCTAGTGGGTCTGTGAAGCCCACAATTAGGATTTCTTCTATTTAAATCTTTCAACTTCATATCCACAACCAGTTTTTTTGATACATTTACTGCTAGTAACCATTGCTTTTTAATTTTGCTTGCCAAAGCTTTTCTTTAAATTCTAAGACCAATTTACTTTACACAGTAATTTTCTCTCACCATTCATTTCATCTTCCTGCACCTTTTTATGAAAGAATCTCTCTAATTTTTCCCTACTGTCATCATCGAACTCATCCTCATCGACATCACCGAAACCAGATTCAGGTGATTCTGAAACACATTGTGGATCAAACTTAGACATGAAGTGTGAACTATAAGCAACACTATGGATCAGATCTTCCAAAAAATCTAACATTCATAACCTTATCATCAATGTTTATTTTAACAACTTTAAATATTTGTCCCATATTCTGTATTAGCAAATAAACAAAACCCTTATCTATTTGTGCCTTCTCTTGGATTGAATAATCTACCATCAAAATTCGGCTCCAAAGCACCTCAATAGTGGCAAATGAATCTTTACATCAACTTTGTAAAGGAAAACCCTCTATATTCAACTAGACTCTACCTTTTTTTTTTAGGTGACTCATCCAAGGTTTAATCGAATAAAACCATTGCTAAGTCACTCAACTTCATTCTCAAGCAGGAAAGTCACCGCTTATTTTGATAAGAATCCCAAGATAACTCGTAATCCACCAACACATTTGATTTTAGTAGGGCCAAGTGTTCATTGTTATAGAGCCTCTAAATTGTTTGAATGGTTTCCAACTTTATACTTTGGTGACAACACATTTTCTAAAGCCATTGTAATTCTTCCTCCCTTGACTATGATTTGATTCCCGCACACTCTTATTGTTCATTTCTCTCCATCATTTTATTCTTTATTTTTTGCTGGCAGCCTTTCACCACATCTACAAACTTTTTCCCATCTTTCCAGCCCTATAAATCTTAACTTGTTCATTCACTCCCTTGTCACATAAACATCAAGGACAACACCGAATCTCTTAAATACTGGCCACAAATGTTTTGCCCCCCAATCCTCCAAAAAATTTGAGAAGAAGGACAATCTCTCTCAATTGTAACCTCAAACTCTTTATCTCTCAAAGTGTTTATTTGGCTCTTTTCACCAGCTCTCAATGGAAAATGGTGATTTGTGCATCATAAGGAAGTATTTGCCTTTTTGCATCACCAAGAAGAGAGAGAGAGAGAGAGAGAGAGATGTGCATTACGTAAAAAATATGTGCTATGTAGAAAGGTGCTTTTGGGTATTAAGAGCTGAATAGGGTGCTTGTTGTATATAGTGATGTAAGGTACGTTAAGCACTTAAATTGTGTATGGTTTGTATGTGAGAGATGTGCATATATAAAAGAAAAGTCAAATCTATGAAGGAAAAAAAATACGGTGGGTTGTCAAAAAAAGGTAGAGAAGTTCATAGGGCAAAAGGAATGGATATGGTATTAGAATCTTTTTTATTCTTATTATATTGTTGATGTTAGTGGCTTTTGTCTCCTGTAAGTGGGCTATTTGAAGAGTCAAATTTTTTAAATTATTTGTTGATTTTTTGCTTTTAGTTATTTGTTACACACTTCTATTGCCTAGTTGTAACATTTAAATAATGCTAATACTTATGTTTCTTCTTTCAAAAGAAAAAATATTAATATTTAATATGCTAATTAAGCTACATATATCAGATCAGATCGAAACATTTAGGTGAAGATTTAGTGGAGGAGCTGTTTCAGCTATAACATCTTACTGAGCTGATTTTTATTTTCAAGGGCTTTTGTACTATTTCAGTCCATTCTTATATAAGTTCCTTCTGCAGTTAGTTTACAATAATATGAAAACTTCAAAATTGTTTCAGTTCAATTAATACATAATTAGTCATCTTGTTAAATTTTATATATTTATTCATTATTTAATTATTTTATAAGAAAATCTTGTTCAACAAAATGCATATTGATTATTTAATAATTTCTCAGGTACTTAGATGGTTTCCAGTCACAATTCAACATCCCTTCACATTTATATTCTTTTGAAAAGTATTTTTTTTTATTATTCTCATTCAAGAGATGGTCATTTTATTTTTATATATTTATTGATTAATTAATTATTTTTTTAAGGAGCTCGCACTTAGTAATATGTTTCTTGATTTCTTTAACTTAAAAATACACTAGCCCTTAGAATAATGGTGACGATTGGAAAATGGAATGCAATAGAGTGCAATCTAATTGATTGAATAACATCATCTCTTGGGCAAGAATAATGACAATGGAAATTTTCCAGAAGAATATAAATGCGAAGATTGGTGAATTGTAACCATCCAAGCACTTGAAAAATTGTTAAATAATCTCTAAGCATTTTTTTGAACAAGACCTTCTTACAAAATAATTGATTAATGAATAAATATATAAAATCAAATTATTAACTAAATGACTAATTATGTATTAAGTGAAATGATAGCGATTTTAAAGTTTTCATATTATTGTAAATATAAGCCTTATCATTTCTTTGATTTTAGATTTAATAGTTATGGTAATAAATTTTGAAAAAAAATGAGGATGCTTGTAAAACTTTCAAATGTAAATATATAAATAAATAACTGCAATCAATTTTAAAATAAAAATGGTATACTTAATTAAACATATTTTAAAAATTTAAAATATAAAGATAAAAAATGTACAGATATGGAAAAGGACAATATATATAATGATGTATTATACATATATATAATTGGGAGATTGTAAGTTGGAAGGACTATATATATAAAGATGTATTATATTATATTATTTAAAAAAGAAAAGTAATGAAATAATTTATATGTTAAGGAGAAAATTAAGCAAGAATTAGAGTTTGGGTGTCAAAGTGGAACTAATTCATTAGTTTTAATATTAAAAAATGACTGTAGGGAGGTAAGTGTAGGTTCTTAAACCTCAGGATCTTTTAAGAGGTTTTTGAAAAGTAAGGGGCAAACTGTTATTTAGGGTATACCTCAGGGGGAAGATTGTAATTCTCCCATAAAAAGGACCAAACCTGCGACGGAGAGAAGGATTAGAACAAAGCAAATCGCTCGGCTATTACAGCTTGAGATTGAGCCAGAAATTGAAGTTTTTTTAAAAGAAAAAACAGACAAACAAGAGGGGAAAAAAAAAACTGCACCCAACACGTGCGCCAGAAAG
Organism: Aquilaria sinensis; assembly: GCA_005392925.1. Classification (NCBI taxonomy): domain Eukaryota; kingdom Viridiplantae; phylum Streptophyta; class Magnoliopsida; order Malvales; family Thymelaeaceae; genus Aquilaria; species Aquilaria sinensis. The sequence goes on from SMDT01001275.1 coordinate 87,259, forward strand.
AAAAGGAATCTCGCTCGCGCTCAACACCTTGAACTCACTTTATACTCTAGTAATGATTTTTCCTTTTTTTTTAAAAAAAAAAAATATCGGACCTGTCGAGAAGTTTTTTTCTTTCTTTGCAGATGCAATGACGTATGTAGGTAAAAAAAAAAAAGAAAAGAAAAGAAGAGAGTGGATTAGTCTCTGTCGCTTTACTATATCCTAGGGACCATAGGGTTCTGATATTGTTGAAATTAACAGACTTAAATAACAGTTAGAAGAAAATCTCTAGTGTGCATAGATGGAATTTTTTGATATTGTCGAAAGTTACCATAAAGTAAAACTATATAACGATAAAAAAAGGCAAGTGTGAAATTAAAAGGTTTCGTCTAGTCGGTGAAAAATTCACCTCATATAATGCCAAATTTTGTTTGCCTAGAACCAACAGTTGCCTCTTCCGCCCAAATTGAACTGGCGATATCACCAAGGTAGATGTCACATTTGATCATGGCCTTACATATCTTCCAAAGAATTTAGCTCAATGAATGTGTGACATTATTTTATATATATCTCACTTTAAATAATTACCAATAATGTGAAATAAGAAACTTGCATATATCTCAACAAAGTGCAACCCAAGTTTAACCCAATGTTTAGCTTATTACATTATTACCCACAAACACACGCAAAATAATTTTTTTAAAAAAAATTATTCATTTAAACTATCATTATATAAATTTAAAAATAGTACTTTTTTTAATTTTATTTTTAGAAGTAAATACAAAAATAATGACATAAATTATACAAAATCTTAGTATCTGTGCCAGCCTGCTAGGGCAAATGGTTTAGTGGAACTCGTACATACGTAGGAGTATTTTGTAAACGCGCAAGACCCACGCTACGCAATAGTGAAGGAGTTTCCGGCGATGTGTCTCTCTCAAGGCGACAGCCTCTCGGGAGCCGGCCGAGAATGCCGACGGAAGCGGCTGAAAGATGCTGATTTTGGCGGTTTGCCACATTACTATTCTGCTCTAGCATTTTTTACAACGAAAATCACATTTTAAACGATAAGGAAAAAACATATCGATGGCGGAATACACGATGGGGAAACTTCCCATGGAGGGCAGTGGCAATCCCTAGAAGAACAGAACATAAGAAGGCATCTCTACTTTGATTTTTCTTGTCTCTAGCTAGCCTTATTACTAATTAGCAAAAAATTCAAAATTCAGACGTGGGAAAGCTCCCTTCATTATTAAATTGTGCTAGAGCTAGCTTTCTGTTAATCATGCTTGAGCATTTCTTTAATTAAAGTTATTTATTTCTAAATATTGCCTTGATTAGTTTTTAAACTTGTAATAATTGCCACATTTATCTTTTCTCAAGTTGGCTGGTGCTTTTTTTGGTCCTTCCAGGAGCATCTTCATATTGTAAATAATTAGACCAAAGGTAATCTCTTCAAGTTTCTGTGAAAAGTGGGGGCTTCTTTCAAGCAAGCTTCTCCATAACAAATAAACTCAAAATCTCTTACATTAAGGGCCTAAAACCAAATTTAGCCCTTAAACTACGTTTTACCACACACTTTGTTCTCTAAATTAAAAGACGAAACACTTCACCCCCTTAACTTAATAGATGGTACATTGTAGGCATATTTTTTGGAAGCAAATAAAATATCAAAACTATCATTATTTAAAGAGCTTACTAAGTCAATAGAACAAAGTATACTATTTATTCACTTGTAAGAAAAAGTGTATAACCACTTTCTGTGAGTTTAATGTACACATTACCTTTATGTTTGTATTACTGATATATTAAATAGTTTGCACGAGTTCAACTTTTCTTTAAAAAATAAGTGTAAACATGCCAAATCCCGCTTTCTTTCAAAATTAGAGATATGTATAAATGAAATGAAAAATATTTATGAATCTCAATGTATAAAGCAAGTGATTGATACATCTAAAATATGTCACACATATGTATAAATAAGTGGAAATTTTTTTTTTTTTGCATCATCTCTACTTTTTCACTGCCTTGCCCACCAAAACCCTAAATTTCACCATTTTTGCCACCATCCTTCAAATGCCACCATCACTTCTAGTCACTGCTCCACTACCGCCAACCATCTTAGCTTGCCTAGATCATTGTCCAACCTTGTCCCTGTCTCCCATTTCTAAGTGTCACCGCAAATCATCTGCACGATCCATTCCTATGTTTTTTCATCCCAGATCCATTGTCGTCTACACTGTCGAATGGCGTTCACTTGTCTAGTAGTCCACATGTCATCCCATCTGTTGTGACTTAAGCTACCACCAAATTTATCCATTGCCGCCATGAAGAATCAAAAAAAGGATAAGGAAGAGGAGAAATTGAATCATCGTCAATTGTAAGGGTATGGCGTGCTAGAGATTTTTTAATTTTAATGAAGGAAAAATGGTAATTATGGTGTATAACATGCATATATAAAGCAGAAAACATGTAAGACAATTCCCTTTCTAGTTCAAGAGGCAAATTATTCAATATGATTCAGTTTAAGTTCAAGGGCAAAAATTGATAGTCAATTGGTTTGTGTGGGCTTGACCTAGAAGCTTGATGAATGGTGAACAGAGACCCTGCACCCAAAGATAATGTTAGAGCCCTAGGATGTTTTCTTGGAGGGAAACCTTTTGACGATTAAGTTAGTTTTTGATGAGTGGAAAGAATTAATAAGTGCTCAGTAAAAATCTCATATATCGGGATTGATGAATGAATCTAGTTTACATAGCTGAGGGGACGTCCCTGAGAATCACTTCTGGATGAAAATTACTGAATCTATCCCTGTAATTTTGGGATTTTCTTTCCAATTTTAGTGGGTTTCCTTTTTGGCTTGCTGGGCCTCTGATTTATTTATCATAAATCCACTTATTGTGGGCCTCGAGTTAGGCTTGTATCTATAGGTGTCGTACCTCGCCCGACTAGTCATTCACAATTTCACTATGAGGGCTTCATGCTTAGTGACATTATTTGTGATTGGCAATTGAAATTTTATCTTAAGCGTCCATACCAAGGTGTCCTTATAACATGACACTCATGCCTTGGTATTCAGGTCTAGATGCTTCGTCGATGTACATTGCCAAGTGGGGGTTTTAGTTAATTGTTTCTTTTCATCTCTTTCTCTATTGGTGTCATTTCTGCTATAAAATTGGCCAAGGCCTAGGTCTTTATTGCTTTTCAAGGCTTGTAGTAAATGTCAAACTCTCATCGCTTTATGCACCATTTAGCTTATCTTCTTGACTTGTCAGGTTTTTAAAGGATATCTCGGAAGGGCGGTTACATTTGGATAATAATTTGGTGCATCTAGAAATATGGTCTCAATTTTTTAGATGCTACTATGAGGGTGAGAACTGCCTTCTAGAGGATGGAGTATCAGGATTCTGCTCCGTGAAGGGCTCGGCTAATGTAGTAAACAAGCCATTGGTCTGATTCTTGCTTTTTTATGAGTACTACATTAATGGAGCCGTCTGTCACAGCTAAACATAAATGAGAAGTTCATCAAGCCTTGACTCTTTCAACATTGGGAGGCATCATAAGTACTCTTTAATATGCTTGAAAGATTTGCGGCATTCTCCAATCCATTTGAACATCGTTTCTTTCCTGATTATTTGAAAGAAGGGTTGGCAATCATCTCTTAAACGTGACATGATCCATCTAATGGCAGCCAATCTGCTTGCTAGCTTTTAAATATCCTTTTTCTTTTAGGTTCATGCATTATCATGATTTTCTCAATTTTGTCATAGTTGGCGTTGATCCATCTTTTTTAGACCATATAGCCCAAGAATTTTCCAACCCCAACCCTAGAGGTACACTTTTTAGTGTTCAACCTCATATTAAATTGCCTCATTCTTTGGAAGGTTTCATGCAAGTCATCAAAATGATTACCTATCATCCTAGTTTTTACAATCATATGATCTACGTAGACTTCCATGTCCTATCCAAGCTATTCTGTGAAGACCCTATTCATTTGCCTTTGGTAAGCAGCTCTTGTGTTCTTTAAACTGAATGACATCTTTTAACATCAATATATGGCCTTTCTCGTGCTAAAAGATATTTTTTATTCACCTTTGGGATCCATATGGATCTGGTGGTAATCACTAAAGGCGTCTATAAATGATAGGATTTTTAATTCTAAAGTGGCATCAATCAATTGGTCTATGGATGACAACGAGTAGGGATACTTGGGGTAAGAGTCATTCAGATTCATATAGTCGATGCAAGATCGCCATTTTCCATTTTTGCTCTTTACTAGGACCACATTAGCTGGCTATCCGGGGTATCATACTTATCAAATGATACCAGCTTTCAGCAACTATCTGACTTCTTCTCTAACGAAGTCTCTTCTTTTAAATGTAATGTTCAGTTTCTTTTGCTAGACCATTCAAGCAAAGGAATTAACTTGCAGCCTATAGGTGATAACCTCTGGATCTATACCTGGCATGCCACTAAGAGACAATAAAAAAACATCCATATTAGCTTGCAAGAATTTAATAAATTAACATTTTACATGGAAGGAAAGATCTGTGTCAATTTTCATGATTTTTCCAAGGGCTATCTCTACTGCTTCAGTGTTCTTAGACAAGGAAATACCAGGCTCGTTTAGGAGTGAAAATAGGTTGGGTCGAGACTGAGCCCATTGAGCTAGAGCTCGGCTCTTTTGCCGTTCAATATTACCCGGGCCTGAGCTCGAAATGCTCGACCCAATTTTTTTAAGCTTGAGCTTAGTTCAAGATAAGCTCGAGATCATTCCGTAGCCTAACACTTTTAAATCTTTAGTGCCATATTTGCAACTTAGATAAAAGATGAAGACTAAATCTATAATATTCTACATGGATAACCAGAGAAGAAAAATAACTAAATCTATCCTTGAATTTTTAATTTTGTCCGCTTTAGCTTGATTTGGTAAACACTATAAATGACCCATCATCTTCCTTAAGAAATCAATTGAGGAGCCACCGTCACCTCTACCAGTTGCCGTATTGATTTCTAGGCTTCGAAAGATGTAGTCAACTTCATCCCTCAATCCCAGACCCGGTCTAACTTTTAGGAGCTCGTAGCCAAGGCTTTAACGACAACAAGTTTGCTAATGGTTACGGCTGGAAAACTTAAGCGAGGCTTACAAATTGGGGCTAGCGACTGGTGCTACTAACTTGGGTCCTTGGCATATGCAACATAAGTCAGTTGCCATTTGCTTAGCGTGTTAATTTTGGTCTCTGATGTTTGATGCGTACGCTGGAGCCGCTGGAACTCGATAAGGCTATCATTGGCGATGCATTAAGCGATCATTGTTGACCTTGGCTCCAACCCTCTCGTCATCTTCGTGCATTCATGCCTTCACTCTCCGATGGTGGCTAACTAAGTAGATGAGTGAGTTAGCAGAACAAGTAAAGGTAAGCCTGTAAAGCAAAAGAGGGAAGGTGACTGGGGGTTTGGAATTAAAGCCTAATAGGAAAGATACAAAATGTTGGGCATATTAGGCCCACAAGCTCATAGGGCTAGGTTTCTTCAGGTTAGAGCTCAACCTTAAAATTGCTCGAGCCCAATTTTTGGCTTGAGCTTAAGCTTAGACTCGAATAGGCCTGGCTTGAAATGCCTTAATTCGAGCTTGAGCTCGACCTACTTGAAAAAAGCCTAACTCCTTTTCACCCCTAGGCTCATTCTCATAGGGTTACTTTTTCTTCCTCTTCAGCTCTGTCAAGACTGACTTATCATGCCTCAGTCCCTTTAAGCCAGCCACATAGCTTTGCCATACTGAGTCTCGATTTATGTAAATAGTATCATGACTGATAGAAGTTACAAAGATCATCATTATCCATTTGACATCCAATCTAATGTGAAATTGTACCTGAACCGGCTTTCTGAGTAAGGCATTGTATGATGATGGTACATCTATAACTAAGAACTCTGAAGCATGAGAGTTACAGATAATCCTCCCATTCTTGTTTGTACCTATTAGCATGAGTGGTAGCTTAGTTATTCCAAGTGTTAAGACTTCTCCCCTACTAATTTCGAAGTTAGGCCCTAAAATGGGACTCAATGAAGACCTTTGAACCTTGATCTTTTCTAGCAAATCAGCAAAGAGGACATTGGAATTGGCTCCGGTATCCAAGTAAACTCTTTTAACATCAAAATTGTTAATTATGACGGTTATGATGATTAGGTCCATATGGGGAAAAAGAACACAGAGCTTATCAGGACTCGTTAGAATGTTACTGGGATTAGTACTTCCAGCTAGGCAATCTCTTGCTCTTGGCATTTGCATGCCATGGTAAACTCTCATTTAATAATCATGTGTACGACCCCTACAAGGGGTCCCGGGTTCCTATGGTCCCTTAAGAGGAATTGTTTGCCTTCCCTACAGTTGTTTTCGGTTACAGTCATCCTCTTCATCTATTCTTCAAGGCTTTTCTTTTTCTCTCAAATAGGCTATGGTCTAACCAAGTTTTCTTTTAGCTTTCCAACCTAAATCATTTCCTTTAATAGTCTCATGTCCTTTTGATACCTACAGTACTTTTTCAAATCCTTCTAGTTTGAAAGACCCATTGGCAGGGGCCACCTAGGCATCTAGTTCTTTATTTATAGGGTATGCAAAAAATTTGACCTTCTTTCTTTCAAGCATGGCAAAACAAATAGGATCCGGTCTTAACAACTCTACACCTTTACTCATTTTCCTAGGGGTAGGTCTACCCCCTCTAGCCTTCGGTTGTTCTTTCTGTCTTGCAAATTTATTGAACTCTTTTATGTGGATACACTGAGTGGCTCAGTTGAGAAATTCCTCTATATTCGTGATGGGGTTCTTGTGTAGGTCCCAATCTAATATGGAGTCCTTTGATAACCTTAGGTGATAGTTACCAAATCTAGCTCCAGGGACAAATCCTGCGCTCGTATTGCCTTAACATTGAATCTTCATGCGAAGTCCCTTAGGGCCTCGTCTCAACCTTGTTGTATATTCAATAGATAGGCCATTGTTTAGAAGGTTGGCCTACTCCCTAAAGAGTGATGGAGTAATGCCTGGGAATGGTCCTTAAATAAGTGGAAACAACACCCACTGTTGGTTTTAATCCAGGAGGTGTTTATTCCCATCAATGTCAAACTGAAGGCTTTATACATGATCGTGTCTAAGGCACTTTTCAGTGTCATGGAGGTGATATACCTGTAACATGTGAAATCCATCAGGAGTTCGGGTGTTGATTATCCCATTTGTGAATGGTTAAAACAACATATATTCAATATCGATGATAAAACTATAACCTGTCATGGAGGCATCAGACATTCTCATACACTACTCCATCTGGTCCAGCCTATGTAGGATGACATTGTTATCACTGCTAGCAGGTTCGTTAGTGATGCGGTCTGATTGTGCGGGACCGGCATCTCCGCTGTGTGCGGTGATGAAGGCAGCAGGGGGTCCTAGGGAAAAATTGGCATCCTGGGGGGATCGCCTCAGGTGATGGCCAGCAGCTCCTTGGTCCCGTGGCGAGAAGGTGACGGGAAATTCCTACGGCGTGGTAAAAGGCCTGAAACAAAGATCTTCCAGGGATGCCAAGCTGGAACACTCAGAAGACAATGGTCAGGAGGTCCCCGGAATCTTTTTCCGGGGAAGGGCCTCCGACGCCCAAGTCAGTGCCTTTTTTCAGTGGGAAACACCGTAATAAGTACGAGAGACGTGTACCTAACGTGTCTCTCTGCGGGCTGGAGGGAGAGTATTTAGGTGGAGAGGAGAGAGTGTCCTTCGTTTTCCAGCCTCTCTCTGTCCTGTTCCCCTTTAGCCGGAGCCAGAGCCTGAGTCTCTGCCTCTTTTATGGCCATGTGTCTGGCGTATTTAAAGGAGGAAACGAGCCTTTAAGATTGTGGCACGTGTATGATTGGATGATGCCTGTACTGCTAGGCGTGGGATTCCTTGGCCGTCTGCAGGCTCCTCAAGCCATAAGCTGCAACAATCGCACCCCGACATGACAAGACGGGGGCGTGTCACTTTGTCAGAACTCATGTGAGGGTGCCCGTACAGGGTGTACGGGCGAAGTGTCAGAGGCTCTTAGGTGACTTATGCTGCGCCTCTGAGGTCCCCTAGGTCGAAGTCCATCTTCGTAGTGGGGGCCTTTCCTGGAGTCAGGCTGGTACCTCGGGGCATCACCTGTTTCCGAGATTAGTTCGGTTGCCCTTGCGAAGGAGATGGTCCGTTGATTTCCCGAGGTAGGTACCGACGTTCTACCGGGGTGGTATTCTTCAGGTGTCTGGCTCCCTTCTTTCCCGAAGTTCTTAGGTAACTAGTGTGGCCACACTTCGGTCATCAGTTAGATCACCTTATAAATGTTAGGGGCTCAGCTACAAGGGCTCTTCAAGGTAAATCCTAATGAGGGACTCGGTAGGGTTCATCAGGGGACAGGTAACTCTCAGCAACTTTTTCTAAAGCCTTTAAGAGTGCTCTTCGAGTTTTTTTTTCTGAACGATGATTTTTAGCTTATCAAAAGGGGTGTGTTGAAGAGCTTGAAATTGGCCATCATTCAATGGGGCTGAATTTTTCCCTTTGCGAAGGTCCTTTTATGGTGCCAAGGGCTCATCCCTTTCAACTCTACGGTTAGTTCCTTCATTCAAGGGTCCTACGGACTCTGCAGGACAACTGGTTTAGTCTTCACGTTAACTTTCATGCTTTTTTGCTGGCTGATCTTGGTCATCCATGCAAGATCTCCAAGTGTTCACCACGTTTTCCGTAAATGGTGCCAAATTGATTATCAACAGGTTCGTGTGGGCTTAATCCAGAAGTTTGATGAATAATGAATAGAGACCTTGCACCCAAAGACAACGTCAAAGCGCTAAGATGTTTTTCCGAAAGAAACCCTATGACGATCAAGTTAGCTCTCTGCGATTGGAGAGCAATAATGAGTACTCAATAGGAATCTCATACCTCAGGATTGGTTAATGAAGCTGGTTTATATACATGAGAGAAGGATTGTGAAAATCATTTCTGGTTGAAAATCATTGAATATTTCCCATAATTTTGAAATTTGGCTTCCATCCTTAGTAGATTTCCTTCTTAGCCTATTGTGCCTCTAATTCACTTATTATAGATCAACCTGTTGTGGGGTTCATGCTGAGCCTGTATCCTACCAAAAATAGTTTATAGGTCTGCATTAAACTCCTTGAGTTCCTTCCATTATGCTACCTTGTGCCAGTAAAATTGCTCAATGATTTCACATGTATGTTCATGAAAATTGTACTTAAAGTATTCCAAAAATTTTCCTATCCTTATGCCATACAAAAATAAGAAATAACGAAACTAACTTTATAAGTTGGAGCATTTGTGCGTGCTTGCATATTGTTCTTGGCATATGCCTTACATTGTGATTTCAGATTCTTCTACAGAAATGATTAGTTTTAGACTCTCCTATATATATTATCTTTAGTTAAATATCCATTATTATTTTTCATAATATATACTGTCGTAGAGAAGTCAACAACACATGTCCACTTTGATTTATTATTAAGTGAAAAACCCATTTGAATCTTAATTTTTTTGTCACAAATCATATATACTTCATCTTATATCTGATACGTTCATTTATTTTATATTGATGTAATAATAATAATAATAATAATAATAATAACAATAATAATAATAAGGCAACGCCTAACCTAGAAGGTAATTCTTGAAATAATAGTCCTATATGAAAAGGGAATCATACATTAATGAAACTTTCAAATACAAGTGAATCATTTCTGGCTCTATAAAATGAAACCCCGTGACGCTTTTCATAAACCATACTTTTCATGGCTAATTTATGCGTTAGCAAACTGTTAACTTCATCGTCATAGAGGTCCCTATAAAAACACTATTTAGGGCCCTAACAGACTTTTTGCATGCAAGTTCCTAGTTCACGTTGACTAGCACCTTGGAGGCTAATCTGCCCAGTTTGGTTGGTAGTTCCACCGATTGGCTACCAATTTGACATTATTTATGGGATTGATATAGTGAATGCAAAGAGATCCTGACATAACCAAGATCAATTCAATGATGAAAACATTGTTGATTGATGGTAAGATCCCTAGGAATAGATGAGGGACTCCTACATTCAGGACACTGAATGAAGGAGCACTAGTGATGAGCCCTCATTACTTACTCAGGATGATCAATTCCAATCCTTTCAATAAGTCCTATTCGAGCAGTTGAAGGTCATTGTCCAACAAGAGATCAAAAGGGCCTTAGTTAGGGCTTAAGAGGAAGGAGCTGAAAGTCACATGGACTTTAAAGCCATTGGTAGAGCCCTACATAATGATTCTCCATAAGCATTTTGGGTACGATCAGCGGCCTCGACACAAGTGATATCTATACAATCCTTAAGATGTTGGACTAGATAGGGAAATGATTGAAGGCAGCCAATCCCCTTCCTAATAATTAAGCCCCATGGTCGACATTGGCTATGTGTGGATCCAAACCTTCATGGACTACATCAATAACGTACAAATGCCTAAGGGCTTTAGGATGCCCAAACATCAATCTATATGATGGATTGACAAACCCTATTAATCACCTGCAATGATATATTGTCTCGATAAGGCTGGAGTGGGCCATAGATGTCATGATGTACAGAGCCTTCGGTTTAACCCTAGTAGGGTAGGCAACAGTTTGGTTCGAGATGAATAGTTGGTTGCCAATTCCAATCTTTTCCAAGATCTCTCACTTGCCACCTAAAAATCCAGCCAACCTCTAAAATTATGGCTCAGCTTCTGAAGATACGACAAGGAAAAAATGAGTCATTAAGAAGCTATATAAGGCGCTTCAGTGCATAGGCTGTCCAGGTATATGATCTCTCCCTTGGGTCACTTCTTATTTGTAATAACTCAGGGTTTGTTTAGAAACTCCATGAGAACACTGTGAAGAATATTGGGGAACTCTTAGACCAAGCCACTAGCTATATGCATGTTGAGAAACTCAAGCTATCACCTCAAAAAGGGCACTATTACATGATACAAAGGCAAATATTTTGTAACATTTGGAAAAGCATAATATGATGATTATACGACCCTAAACCATGAACCTTAATGCTAACAAGAACACCAAGAAGTGCTATCATTAACACAGGGACAATGGCCATGATACAGGAGGATGTTGGCAGTAGTAGGAAAGTTGAAAAAAAAAATATCATTCACCTTAGAAAATGAAAACTTGGACGATGATGGCAATGAAGCTCCTAGTACATAAGCATCGAATGATCACCAAAGAAAAGTAGGTAGGAGAACAAAAAACAAAAAAGTTGGGATTTGGGAGCAAGTTTGAAGAAATGACAAAGTAGCACTTTTATAGCCCTATAGAGTCTCTCCACTTACCCTTTTAAAAATGGCCGCCATCATTACCGATAGTCTAGGCTAACAGTGAGGTTTCACATGGCCATCAACAGCTGCAAACGTCACACTCCTACCAAATGTCCCTGACACACGTTGAACAAGTGTAATTTGGACACTCACTTTATCATTGTGAAGTGTCATATGTGCAGCAGAAACCATTCCATCTTTCCCTTCTCTAAGAAACTATGTTCTGCCTCTTGAATTGGCATCATTCTCTTTCTCTCTTTTGAGAAAATGTTGTCCTGCGTCTCTCGCAGGCATTGCCTCACTTCCCTATTTCAAAGAGATGTGTTTCATGCTCATGGGCCTAAAAAAATATAGGACCCATGTCTCACAACATTTAATGTTGGGACATGTTGGTACCATACTAGGCCTGGAGCCCAATGTCTAGGTCCTAGACTGAGAAAGACAACCATTTAGGACTCGGTTCAAAAAAACTCAACCCGGTAAGTCGACGCCTAGCACAAAAGGTAATTAGGCAAATAAGAGTCCTATGTGAAAAGAGAATCATATATCAATGAGATTTCCGAACACAAATGGATCACAACCAACTTTATACAAAGGGGCGCCCATGGCACTTTCAAGGTATTGTGCACAAACCTTACTTTTCATAGCTACTTTAAATCCTACAACAGAGCTTTGCCTGACTACTGAAGGTTCCCTACAGAAACACCATCTAGGTCTTAACTTAACGGTGTCTTCATAAACAAGTTCTTAGGTCATGTCTCTATCAATTTGGGGATTGATCCATCCGATTTGGTTGGTAGCTCCACCACTTAGTTATCAAATATCAATAATAATATAATAGAATTACCGCAACTTATTTTGGAATCTAGATATTTTGATTAACAAGTGGAAGTGCAAAGGGAAAGCACATCTATTTTCTATCATATTCGTGACCAGCTCATCATTTTTACGAATATCTTGTCTCCCAAAAGTGACGTTAACATTACATATGTACAATGTATTGCCATAAAAGGAACTAGTAGATTCAATATAGTTATCGGATTACTAATATATATCCGGGAGAATGGTGTGCAAGGTCAAATAATTGGTCAAGCCGAGCATGCAAACTACCTAGAATTATTAGAGTAAGTATACATCGAACGACGATTAAAGTTCGTGGAAGCTTCAATACTCATATTTCTAATTAATTGGCAATATATAATTGACCACAAACTTTATATACTGGTTTCTTGGTTCCCAAGGATTCAATTCCAGATTATGGTCTGTATAGTTAATTGCGTTCAAATTAGGCGTGTGAGAGGGAAAGGATAAATTTATTATTATAAGCAAGCAGGGGAGAGGACCAAATCGGGCGATCTTAGTTAGTTTAAGCAAGTAAACGTGGAATGAACTTGCAATAGGATTATTGACTGGTTTGGGTTTCTTGGGTCTTGGTCTTGCACTAATATGAAAGCGAAGTGATCCAATTAGGAGTATTTTATTTTTATTTGACGTATATAATATATAAGGAATGAAATGGCGAATAAGGTGGTTGCTTGGAGAGCAGCAAAATCGACGGTCAGGGATCCAAGGCCGCAAAAGCGACAAATGAAAGGAACGATTGAAACACTGCCCACGCGTTGGGCGTTGGGTCCCAAGTCCCAACATGTTAGCATCCCTTCTACGCTACCCTCAAGAAGCACCACCTCACCCCCGCATGTTTTTCACTTGGTCCTACTACGCTACTCAGCGACGGTACCCATCAATTATAAGTTCTGAGACAAGCCATCGTGAGTTATCTAGCTAATTTTTTCACTTTTGAACAGAGTGGGGAAGAACCATAGCTGAAGAGCTTTTTTCGTTGTTGGAGGTTTCTGATTGAGTCAAAGCAAGGCATATAATGCGATAAGAGTATGGATTGAGAGGATCGACAAAGCTTTTTTGCATTGACCGAGTATGTGTCGTCTTATGGGTTACTAGGACAGGAAGGGTTGTGTTGTGCATGATTTGTTTGTAAAGCATGGATGGCTGGCATTTTATTTAATTTGGCTGCAAAGTAAAAGTTAATTAAGGTGGTCACGCGGGTACTAGGAGTTGTCGCAATCAGTTGCATGCAGAGACAGTGCATGGAAAGGACAAGTGGAGGGAGGAGGGCGACGGTTGGAAATGTGATTAGGGAGCCATGCCTTACCCTGCCTGCTCTGCTCTGCTCTGCTCTACTGTTTGTTTGGCTAGCCTTACATGACAAGGTCAATCACAGTGTATTTGTATTTCTAATGTGCGGCCGAGGGCGAGGGAGGTACTGGGAGAGGGCAAGCTTGCATGGGCCTCATGTGCACCCGCCACTCTGGGACCCGACAACATCCGCCACCACCCACCACACGTGTCATTAGCTCCAACCTGATCTCTCCTCACCCCATGTTAACTTGTCCTAGGATCCCCCATTCCCCACGCGCCCCTTCCCCCACACACGCCTCCCTCACCTGGCTGGGCTGCCTACCCTCCTCTTTAATTAGGAGTTCAAGTGCTTGATCTTCCCTTTTGGGCTGGGAAATGATATATATACTACAAGATTTATGGGCAAGTATATGTCCTTTTATGCATACATATAAGCTTATTAACCCGAAAGAGACTTTACAAAGACCAACGATGGAATTTGAAAATTTCCATTTATCATTACGTCACTTTGAGCGAAAATATATGAATTGTCTAGTAAATGAGTTGTTGTGCTCTATCAATTTCAAAAAAAAAAAATTTCTTTTTTTCCTACGTTGACTATCTTCTGCTCAATAGACACACAACCCAATCCCCTTCATGTACCTTAAAAAGTCCAAACAGGGACATCTCTCAAACTATTACTATTCATATATAAGCCTTCGCCCAAAAATTTTAACATTTTCATTTAACATATGCATCTAATAAGTCTCTCGCGCTCATACAAACTCACATTAGTCCATCAATTTAGCAATGTCAACAGGCGTAAAACGTTCCAAATATTCATTGCTCCAATTCGTTTTCATGCTGATATAACATTGTTGTTATACCTCACATGCCATCATCTTCTGTTAAAATTTCTCTTCTTTATTCAATTAAAATTGCAATTACACCTGTTCACTGTCTACACCCAATCCCATGACCATTAATTGTTAATCTCGGTTTCTCGAATGGAAATTATTAATTCGCTATTTATCGTCAGCAAATAAGCATAATTACACTAATAAAACGGTTTTAGTTACAGATATGCACCGATGTACGCCTACACGGCCCCAAGTCCCGACACTGGAACGTAAGCGCCTGAGCACATGATCTAGGCCATTGGATCGTGATCTCACGCGCTCCAACGCCAGAGGTCTCCTTTCTGTATACCGTCATGCGCTCGTGGCGGCGCTGCTTAAAAAACACAATCTCGCTCGCTCCTTGTACCATTTACGAATACGAGTTCGAACATATACTCTATCAATTGCCTCACGAAAGAGCGAGAATAATGTCCACGTATTCTTATACTCCTAAATTTTATAATATAAAAAATAAAATTAGATATTTTTATAATATAGTTTATGAAATAATATCAATTTTTTAAACATTTAATGAATTTTTGTTCCCATAAAAAATCCAAATGAATATTGTTTAATATAGCTCTTTTACCATTTACTATAATTTCATAACTATTTATCAAATATTATATATTTCATTCAAAAGTATCTAATTTCACTAAAATTTAGAAGGCAGGCACCCGTAATTTTTTTTATTTTTTGCCAGTTGGAAGATACACGAGAGTAGAGAAGGTCGCTTTACGCATAATTAAAATCTCTCCCTAATCCGTTATACGGTCCGATTTCTAATATGAATGACGGTTATAATTATTTTGTTTGCTTTCTGTCATTTATTCGCCCCCTCTAACCCGCGACCCACCTATATAAATACCGAGCAAGGCACACATTTCAGCCCCAAAAATCAAAAAGCAATCGTCCCTTTTCCCCCAATAGTTTCATTTGAGTCACCCCCAATCATGAGAACTGACATTGAAAGTCTTTGGGTCTTCGCCCTCGCCTCAAAATGCCGCCTTTTGACTCAAGACACGTTTGCATGGCCGCTCTTGATCATGGCCACAGCATGGCTCGCCATGGCGCTTCTCTACTGGGCCCGCCCCGGCGGCCCTGCCTGGGGCAAGTATTCTAGGAAATGCGGTTACAAGCCAATTCCGGGGCCCAGGGGCTTCCCGGTGATCGGCAGCATGAGCCTCATGACGAGCGCTCTCGCTCACCGCCGGATTGCGGCGACCGCGGAGAGGTGCGGCGCCAAGCGGCTGATGGCGTTCAGTCTAGGTGATACTCGAGTGATCGTCACGTGCAATCCTGTTGTCGCCAAGGAAATACTCAACAGCTCGGTGTTCGCGGATAGGCCGGTGAAGGAGTCGGCTTACAGCTTGATGTTCAACCGAGCGATAGGCTTCGCTCCTTACGGCGTTTACTGGCGAACGCTTCGGAGAATTGCCGCGAACCACCTTTTCTCCCCGAAGCAAATCAGAGGAGCGGAGCTTCAACGCCGTGAAATCGCTACCCAAATGATGGAAATCTTCGGCAGTCGCCGCAACAACAGCTTTCGCGTCAAAGAAGTTCTGAAACGAGCCTCGCTCAGCAACATGATGTGTTCCATATTTGGGAAGAATTATCGGTTGGATTCCATGAATTACGAAGTAGAGGAACTGAGAAGTCTGGTGGACGAAGGTTATGAGCTGTTAGGGACTGTGAACTGGTCGGACCACCTTCCTTGGCTGGCAGATTTGGACCCCCAAAAAATCCGGCTGAGATGCTCGAAGCTGGTGCCGAAAGTGAACCGGTTTGTCGGTCAAATAATCGCCGACCACAGAGCCGAACCGGGCGAGAAAAGGACCGGTGATTTCGTCGACGTTTTGCTCTCCCTTCAAGACGGGGACAGATTATCCGACTCTGATATGATCGCGGTTCTCTGGGTAAGCACGCATCACCGATATCCTGTGTCCTGTTGCGTTTCGGAATATTAGATTTTAATCCTTTCAGAAGAAAACAAAAAAGAAAGCATGTCCTTTCTATTATATTTGATCATTTTTGTCGAAACATGTGTCTGGCTCTAGCAGCTAAAACGACGGAGGAAATAAATAGTGTATCTATGGCTCTAGGAGCAAAAACGACGGAGGAAATAAATAGTGTATCTACTAGTACTAAATCCAAATGGCTGATGGTAAAATGCTTTTGGTTGCGGATGGTAACAGGAAATGATATTTAGAGGGACGGATACTGTGGCGGTGCTGATCGAGTGGATCCTGGCCAGGATGGTGCTTCGCGGGGACGTCCAATCAAAGGTCCACGATGAATTGGACCGGGTCGTCGGGCGATCAAGAGCCGTCCAAGAGGAGGACGTCGCGGAGATGGTGTATCTTCAGGCGGTGATTAAAGAGGTGCTGAGGCTGCACCCGCCTGGCCCACTTCTCTCCTGGGCCCGACTCGCCATCACTGATACATGTATTGATGGGTATCACGTGCCCCAGGGGACCATGGCGATGGTGAACATGTGGGCCATCTCCCGGGACCCGGATTCCTGGGCGGACCCGGAGGAATTTATGCCCGATAGATTCATGGCCACGGGTGGCGGTGAGCCGGACTTCTCCATACTCGGCTCGGACCTCAGGCTGGCCCCGTTCGGGTCGGGCAGGAGGACCTGCCCCGGCAAGACATTGGGGTTGACCACCGTCGCCTTCTGGGTGGCGTCGCTTCTGCACGAGTTCGAGTGGTCGCCGGCCGACGACGACGCGGTTGACTTGTCGGAGGTGCTGAGGCTGTCCTGTGAAATGGCGAAGCCTCTGCAGGTGAAGCTGTTTCGCAGGCGTAGGGATTGATCTTCCGGTTCCGAGAATGGTTTAGTGTCTAAAGTCAATGGCAACGGAAGAGATTGCAGACGAGCCCACTAGGCTGGAAATAGAGAAGGAAAGGAGCGGCTAAACGTAGATTTTAGCAGTAATTAATCTTAGCTGTGCGAGGAGCTGTAGCTCTCAAGTCGACACCAACGCCCTTGGTAAAGTAGGCTGGATTTGGTTGTGTTGATTTGTCGCGTTTCATCGAAACGGATCATCGGTTTTTCACTTTCGTGTGTTGATGTGTTCCATTGTAGATACTGGGTGAAGTGAAAAAGTAATTTAATTTTCACTTATAATAAACTAGTTATAATCAACAACGCTAATTTCTAGCAGAGCGCCGTGCCCATGACCTGAGTCAAAACGACGACTCCGTCCTACTTCCTCTGCCTCGCGACTCAAACCGTCGTGGCTTACCACTTCCACGATTAAATGCCTAATCCAAGAGCTGTGCAGTTTCTCTACTTTATTTCGGAATCAGGGGTGTCTCAAATGGGCTCGGTCCCTTCCTCCATGGTCTGCTTCGGATTTATCTGCCTTTCCTCGATTCTTCCACTGGGAACAAGTTGCTGCACCTAGCCACCAATGAGGATTATAAGCTTCAATTGTCTTGCGCGGGGTCGACCCACGACAGTTCTTCAACTTAAAGAACTCATTAACTTCTTTTGACCCGTTATGGTGTATATTATGGAAACTAAGCAGTGAGGAGCTTTAGTTACCATTACATTGGCGCCACTAGGTTTCCCAAACTCCACTTTTGTTGATATCGTAGGCGGTAGTTGTGATCTATGGCTAGGATGGTGTGGTGGGTTACGATGTTCTCTTTTGTACAAAGATGCCCACTTTATCTTGCTTAGTACAACAGATGACTTTGGGAGATTCTGGTCTTTTGGCTGTATCTATGACCACCCCAATGTACAATCAAGGAAAACCACATGGGATAACATATAGTTGGTGCTTGTCTAGTATGATATATGTCCCTCTTTTGCCTGTAAAAGACTTCAATCAAGTCATGTTTCCCTTGAAAAAATTTAGGAAAGCATGTCCGTGTTTACCTGGACTAATGGTGAACTAGGTGATGGCTTTGTTTATGAAGTTATTGATAAAGCTTTTTCCCAATTAAATATGGTTATCTTTAGTCTCGCAAGCCACTTTGTCTAACTTAGCTATTCAGTTTTTAGACCATGCTCAATTGTTGTTGGATACAAATCCCAATTCCATCTTCTATCATTGTTCTCAAAGTTAGAAACTTTCTGGTTACCATACACCAAGTGCAAGAAAGTCATTAGGGATATTTGGTCTTCCTTGGTTGTTGGGTTGAACATGTTTCTACTTTCAAGTATCATCTTAGTACCACTAGATTGTCCCTCGGTTGAGACAATGGAACAAGTCCTCATTAGGGAATTTGAACACAAGTATCCGAATCATAGAAGCTCAACTTCTTCAAGCACAAAGTCACCCCATCATCTTAGTTAATAATGCATGCATCCAAGATCTTCATAAACAACATATTTCTCTTTAGCAGACACTGAACATCTTTGGGACTGAAAGTGATCAATAAAATAACTGGAGAGGGGGGTGTAAAACCCCTTGGATTTTTTCATCTCCCTACAAAAGTAGGGCATCTCAAGTCTCGCGTCACAGCTATCCAATATTTGTCAGGCTAATGGCTTTATTTTGAACATGGGATTCTTAGTCATATATATATATTCCAACTTTGCTTCTCCATTCCAACCAACCCCTGTTATTTTGAACATGAGATTCTTAGAATGCTTCCTGTTCTTTTATTTCTTAGACACTTTCTTACTAACAACAAGCCTTTTTCCTACTCTCTTTCTTCAGTAATGAAATTAAAAAAGCTAACCATTGAGCAGGAAAATTTCAAGGCCATTGGACCTGATGGAATTCAGCTAATTTTCTTTAAAATATGTGGATAATTATAATTGTCCTTTAAGGCTTAGATGAAATTACACTTTGCCCCCACCTATTTCAGAAATATACATTTTGGCTCATGCTTTTTAATACAGTTCAACAGTAACTTCTGAAATCTTAATTTAGACATTATAATAGTCATCTCCCAGTATTTTCAATCTATATGGTATTTTTTTACAATTAATAGACATTTTAAATTATCAATTTTTTCTTTCTATATTTCTTTCAGTTTTTTAAAATAATATTTTTTAAATGTCAATTAATTGTAAAAAAATTGCTATACAAATTGAAATTACTTTAAGATGATTATCGTATGGTTTAAATTAATACTTATTTCAAAAGTTATTGTTGGACTGTATAAAAAAGGCGGGGGCAAAGTGTAATTTCACATAAACCTCAAGGGGTAAATTGTAATTAACCTTTAAAAAAATACTAGGGCCTAATGGGTACAGCTATTATGAAAGCAGCTCTAACTTTTCTTAATGGTGGTATGTTTATTAGACAGATTAGTTGCACCTTCATCACTGTTCTTCCAAAGAGGATGGAAGTTGGAATAGTGGATGACCTAAGACCAAATAGTTTTTGCAACACCTTTTAATGAAATAACTGTGAAGGCTTGGTCACTTGACTCAAATCAATTTTAGGTTCTTTGCTTTGTTAGTATCAACATGCTTTTATCCTAATGTGATCAATTCAAGATAACATTATAATTTCTCGATGAATTGTTTGCAAGTTGTGCATCTCACTACATCTTCTAGTGGGCATAAAGGTTGCAATTCTTAAGCTTAATATGCAGAAAGCCTATGACAAGCTCTAATGGTCTTTCATTGTGGAAGTTTTGCAAGTAATGCAATTTCCTAAATTTTGGATCCACCTTATATTGAGGTGTGCATCCTCAATCATTTACTCTGTGCTAGTCAATGGCTACACAGTGGATTGGTTAATCCATAAGCTAGTAGTCCTTACAGTGACCCCTTTCTTTGTATTAGTTCATCCTTCGTGTTGAAGTTTTATCAACGCGGCTCTCTTTAGCTACTTTTGCTTGCCTTAAAGCTAGTTAGAATGGGTGAACTATCAATCATCTATTTTTTTTACGGATGTTTATTTTATTTTCATTAAGCCAACTAGGCAATGAGTTATTGCGGCCAAGGAATATTTAGATCTCTACTCTACGATGGTAAGTCAACATATTAATTTCAAAAAAATTGGACTAAATGTTCTATAAGAATGTTCCTGAGGCTTTGCAATTGCAATTTGTCAGGTTTTACATTACCAAGCTAATGTAGATATTCTACATTATTTGGCTAACCATTTCTCTCAAGATCTATCCAAATATTCTACCTACTATTTATTGGTTAATAAAGTTTAAAAGAAGCTTGATAAGTGGGAGTGTAACCTCTTACATAATGCGAGCAAGGTAACTTTGATCTAACCTACCTTTTCTTTTCTTCCTATTTATGTTATGTCTCCATTTAAACTCCTTGTTACCCTACCAGATTCCATTTCCATGTCTAGCGTCAAGTTTTGCTGGTCTGGCTCCCACGCTCACAAATTTGTCAATTTGAAGAAAAATAAAAGTGTTATAACTTTGCCAATGGGTCTAAGAGGCCTAGGTATCAAAAAGCCTTTTCAATTCTGCCTTATTGGCAAAAACCTTTTGGCATATCTTTTCAAGCGATTTTATCTTCTTGGTCTTTTTTGTGTTAATGTATGGTCTAAATCATTCTATTTGGTCAACCAAGGCTATGCCAAATGCTTGATCTATTTAGCAATGTCTATTATGTGGTCGAGGTTTGCTTCTTTTGAATATTCAATAGCATATTAGCATTGGGCAAAAAATTCATGTTTGAGATTATAATTGGATTTCTCATACTAAGCCACTCTTCTCCATTGATTTGTTTCTCCTTATACACTTTCCAGTAACCTTAGTTGTAGATTTTGCCTAAAGGAATAGGATGAAGTGGAGCTTTCCTTTACTTAATTCTTTGTTTCCTCTTTTAGTTGTCAACCATATTCAAACCATTAACTCTCATTCTCCAGATAATGGCCCTGATCAAGCCCATTGGCTTTGAGCTTAATCTGGCTTCTATAGCATCGAACAGGGTTATTCTTTGGCAATTCTTAAAGACTTTACTTTTCTTTTTGACCCTAATAAAATATCTACTCACTTACCCATGAATCCTGATTTCACTACATCAAGAGGTTGTGAGTTTCTAGTATTCCTCGAAGGTTTAAGATTTTTCTTTCAAAATGCGTTGTGGATGTTCTTCCCAGGGCAATCAATTTGGCTCAGCATGGTGTTTTATTGAATCCAATTTGCTCTATTTGCCATGTGGACAAAAAAAACTCTTTCCCACCTCTTTTGGAACTATCTTGGAATTGATCCTATTTGGAAGAATTTTACTTTAATGCCAAATAGAAATAAGGCTCCCTCTTTTGAATTTTGGTTGCTATCTATTCTTGCACATTCATTAAAAAGACAATTTAAATGGATTTTTTTTAATCTCTACCATATGTTCTATCTTAGTTGGAAAAGATGAATGTATTTTGTGTAATACTGCATTTCATAGTCCCTCCAATAAAATGCATAGGGATGCCTTGCTCCAACAAATTGTTCATGTTTAAGACTACCATACATTTTATTCCAATTTTGATTATAATCATCAAAATCGTTAGCCTAATTCTTGGGGGGGCCATGTAGAACAGTGGTTAATGGCCAAATTACATCCATTATTATTGTCAATGAAGTATGACATAAGAATCCTAGTTTGGGGGCTGCAATGGCTTTGGCTCTTCATGTATTTGGCTTTGAACTTATCATTGTTGTTAGCTTGCACTAGAAGCTGATCTTTGTGCACTCTTGGGTACAGTTTGTCTTGTTATTCAGCTAATTAGCCAGTTATTACTATTCTATCAAACTATTCTCAAGTTCTTTCAGCACTTCTTGGTGCCCTTCTATATAGTCCTAAATTGGTAAGTCCATCAACCTAGATGGTAGTTGTTAGGAGACTCTAACTTACTGTTTAGTGGTCATCATCTAGGGAGCACTTTCTTCTAGCTTATTATATAAAAACCTCTCTACTCTCTAAAACTTAGCTTATCTTTTGTTGTTACGCTTCTCAGTAAAAAATAAAAAATAAAAATTCTAATTCTGGGAATCATCAACTTTCCACACTAACGTTGGTTTCTATCTGGCTTCAATCCTTTCTATTTTTCATGCCTCGTCAAGACAAGTCATTAAGCTATCAAACAAGTTTTAATTCTGTCCACACATATTTTTTTGCTAATGGATAGCCTTCACTAATTTAGTGTAGGCCAGCCATCAAATAATTTAATGATAGTAGGCCATCACTAGTCTCTGGCAATTTTTCCCAATAATTTGCTCACTACTTTTCTTAATCCTACATACACTACAATATTGTCTTGTTGGAACAATTCTAAGTTCCAACAATAATACAACAGAGGCAATTTCCATATATCCAAAAAATATGGAATATATCAACAATGTCATTTAACAATCAATTAATACACAATGTAGTAATATCACATATGGTCCCAAAATGTATTTTGGCCAAAACCTAATATCAACCTTAATAGTCTAAGTACATATGAGACATAGATACCACTTACCTAATGTCAGCTAGTTGGGTGAGGAATAGTATCTAATCATCGGCCCTCAATACAACCAGCAGACTCTTCCTAATTGCTTGACATAAGCATGTCATTTGCCCTTGGTGTTTGCACTCCATTTATGCAACAGTGGCTGGTCACCTGATCTTAGTAGTGGCAGTCCATTTACTCAATGATTTTTTCCTCCACCCACCGATCAACCTAATTGATGTGGTAGGCACAGTTGTTAATGAGGCAACAAGGCAACCGACGGATGAGGCCTTGAGCAACGAGTCTGGGTAAGAGCTAATGATGTTATAGCTTGTGAAACAAAACTGGCCTAGAGGGCCGGCCAGGACGAGGGTAGAAGTTGTAGCTGAGAGAGAAATGAAGAGAACTATATATTAGAACTATAAATTTATAATTTTAAGGTTTATAATTATAGATTAGAAAAATTTGAGGATCAAACTTGTTTATTTTAAATCTATTTTAGCATTAATTAATGTCACGACAATGATTGTCATCCGATTTAAGCATATAATGAACAAAATGACCCAAATGGGATATACAATATGAAATAAGAAACTCTGATGAGACAACTTACCATTTTAAGACATAAAAATAAGCTAGAAGGCCTCATGTACAATTTACTCCATTAGAAAGGAATATACAGTGAACATGTACAATTTTGAGTTTTTGACATGTATTAAAATAGTGGCAACGATTAATGTTAATGTTTTTAAAATGGTTATGGCAACAAATTTTAATGTTTATCTTTTAAATAAATACTAGGGTAGCTACTAATTTTTGCGAACTAAAAAGTTCATCTACAACATTACAAAAATTATACATTAAAAAGGTTTTACTGGTGTCATTTAGGAAGAACTTTTGTGATTAGTACTACTAAAAAAAGGGTATTTACCAATGGCCATTACCAATGGTCCCGCATTGGTAACTTCAAAATTACCAATACGAGACCATTGGTAGCAAGTCATTGGTAATCAATGCGTTGGAAAATTTTTCACCAATAGCTGAATACTAAGCTGTTGGTACTTTCCAACATCTAGCCGTTTGAAAAAAGATAGATGGAAATTACCAATAGTCTAAGTTTATACGTTTTTTACTAACGGTTTAACTTTTACCAACGTGTTAAGCCATTAGTATATACCTACACGTTTAACCATTGGTAAGCCATTGGTACATAAGTATTTGGCCATTAGTAATATTTCCAATGCATCATATCATTGGTAATTCTATTAAAATTTTAAAAAAGTTAAAACAGTTTCCAACATTAAGCCATTGGAAACTGCCATTTATTTTTCTCAAAAAATATACAAAAAAATTTAAATTTACTAAATTAATGTGCAGATAATTAAAATTAATATTAAAAAATCAAAACAAATTAATATTAACAACATTAATTAAATTATATTTTCTAAAATTATATGTTATATTCACTAAAAATTATATTTAGTAAAATTATATAACTAAGATTGTATTAATACAGAAAAATTATATTACTAAAGCTATATTTACTGAAATTATATTTTATATTTTACTAAAATTTACTGAAACTCATAAAAAAAATTAATATTTTAAAAAATATCCAAACATTAAATACAAAGTCAACTAAAAATTCACAAAATCAAAACCGGATCAACAATCAAATAAGATTAAACACCAAATACATATGGCTTAAAAAAATAAAACTTACAACCAGATCTACAAGTTCACACATCAAACTCACAACCAAATGTACAAATCAAACAAAAAATCAAAAAGAAAATCAAAATCAAAATCAATAAAGAGGTGAAGAGACCACGAGGACATGATGTAGTGAGGTACAGAGGTGTCGGGCGATGCGGTGAGTCAAAGAGGCATCTGGCGAGGCAGCATCGGTTGAGACGTTGAGTGAGGCAACAAGGCAATAAAGCATCTAGGCGAGTAGACATCGAGCCTACTGAAGACTTCAACGGCTGACCAAGCTTTTTATGCACTTTTGGGCTTTTATATATGATACATGGGCTTTTAATAGAAGGTACTCCTTTCGTCCCTCTTCAAATGCTCCATTTGTTTTTCCATGAATATTAAGAAAATCATTGTTTGAATGCCACTTCCCAAATCTGCCCTTATCTCCATCTCTGACGCTTCGCCTCTTGCCAACCTTTTTGTCCCTCTGTGACGTCTTTCCCTTACCGCAGCTCCCTTGTCGCTATCCTTACCTCATCACCGTTCCTCATTTTGGTCCCTCTTTGGCCACCCCTCCATCGTTGCCCTTCCCTCCTTCGCCGCCGCTCCTCGTCTTACCGTCAGTCCTCACCTTGCCGTCACTTTTTACCCTTCTGCACCATGGTTTGATCACTCCTTGCACTCATTGCCTCACTATTATCGTCACCTTGCCTCGCTCCGATCTCGCCTTACCTCACCTCTCTCCGATCTTGTTTCGCTTTGGTCCGATCTCACCTCACCGTGCCTCACTTTGGTCCGATCTCGCACAATTCTCGCGTCTCTCTTTTATCTCAACTCGCCGTGTCTCACTTCACTTCGATCTCGTACAATTCTTGCACCTTTCTTCAATCAAAGATCCTTTCTCATTTGCGACCATTCTGGTAATGGCTCGATGAAGATCGAAGACGTAGAAAACA
This sequence comes from Aquilaria sinensis, assembly GCA_005392925.1. Classification (NCBI taxonomy): domain Eukaryota; kingdom Viridiplantae; phylum Streptophyta; class Magnoliopsida; order Malvales; family Thymelaeaceae; genus Aquilaria; species Aquilaria sinensis. Next base: position 112,630 of record SMDT01001275.1, read on the forward strand.
GACCAAACTAGATCAGATCAAAATGTGAGAAAAATAAAATTCAAAGATGAACAAAACAAATAGTAGTAAAAGGGTATGATGGTAAAGTTGCACATTAACACTTACTAAAAACGGTAATGTTACAAAGAAATTGGGACAACCCAAAATGGAAAATGTTATAAAGAAAGTGGGACAGAGAGAGTATAATAATAATAATAATAATAATATATTATGGAGATTCAATCTCACTATATATATTAAAACCATCATTTTTAATGTATTAGGGATATATAAAAATATTTATATAATAATAATGTAAATAATAATAATTATTATTATTATAATATATATGATTGTTATCATCATCATCATCATCATCATCATCATCATCATCATCATCATCATCATCATCATCATCATCATCATCATCATCATCATCATTATTATTATTATTATTATTATTATTATTATTATTATTATTATTATTATTATTATTATTATTATTATTATTATTATTATATATGTTTGATAATATGATATATTTACATAAACATATATAATAGGATATATATACACATATATTTATGATATATATTGTTATCATTTACTTTTATTTATTGATATCATTTTTCCAATTTGCATGATTATTTTTTTATTATAAAATGTAAGTAATTTTTTTATCATTTTTTATTTTTGTGTTAGTAAATTATAAAATTCATAAAAAAGTTTAATTATTTAATAAAAAATTTATTAAAAAATTAATTTTAATTAATTGATTAATGTTTAAATCCTATTGTACAAAAAAAATTCAGTTTACCAATATTTAGCTTTTTTCATAGAAATATACCACTACTCTTATATATATATATATAATATGATTATTATAATATATATGGTACCTTTTGTGTGTGTGTGTGTGTGTGTAAAGAGTGTAGAGAGAGACAAGCAGAACAAGAGGAAGAGATATGGGAGAGGAGAGAGAAAAAGAGTTGCATGTGTCAGTGTGATTTTGTAATTGAAATAGAGAAAAAAGTCCACCTTAATCCCAAACTTTTCATGATTGTTTCAAAATGATTCATTCTTTTCAATTTTTAATGGCTTAAGCCTTACCAACGGCTATTCATGTTGGTAATTACCAACGGTTTAAGCCATTTCAAAGTTACTAATGGTCAACAGTTTAAGCTATTGAAAAGTTACCAATGGCTTGACTATTGGTAACCATCATCAACAATTTAATGTGTTGATAATTACAAACCGTATGGCCATTAGTCATTTACCTGTTGGGAAATAGATAAATTTCAGTAGTGTAGAGTTATAGTTGAACTTTAGAGATCAAATTGTTAAAGCTAGAAACTAAAAGCTATATTAGATGGTCTTTTCAAAACTCAAATGCTAATTAACATTAATGCTAAATAAGGACAGTGTACGTAGTTTGCTGGATTTTTTTGTCATACACTTAATACTATATGCATTGATTTTCCGATCACCCCAGTTGGAGTGGTACAAGGACATTAGATCCTTGACCAAGGCTAGGGATTGAATCCCCCTCCTCCTCTCTACCAAATAATCCTAAAGTGCCTTAATGCTAAGTTCGGTTGCCTCTTGTTGCTAAATACCTTGGCATTTTCCTACTATTATTCTAACTCCTTAGACCCTGTGTCTTGTACTATTAATTATCTGTACAAAAAAATAATGTTCATTCTTTATTGGAAACAAATATTGAATTAAGTGAGGATCTCACATTAATCTCCCTTTTATACATACACACAAGTGCAGTACAAGTCTTCCCCATCTTCTCCTAAAATTGTATTAAATGATACAATTTTTCTGCAATCAAAAGTATCTATATCAACACCATTAAAAATTCCTTAATTCCTAATAAACAATTTTTTTATGCCTTACATCTGTCGGATTGTCATTAGAAACTGTATGATGACATTTTTCGATGGCCATCCATCGAAAATTTGCTGACTAACATTTTTCCTACTCAAAATTGTCTGCAGAAAAGTTTTTTTTTCACTTCAATGCACAATTTTCAAACACTATATGTAAAAAATTTTCAGTTGAAAGTTTTCAGCTACTTTCCATTGGAAATTCTCCGGTGAATTTTTTTTCCAATCAAAATTGTCTGCCAAAATGAAATTTTTTAAATTTAATATTTATGATGGTCAATATTTTTAATGACTACCATTTGGAAATTGGAAAGTTCCCCCCAAATTGTCTGGCTAGAAATTTCAATTTTTTACTTTCAATTTTTTTACAGTCAAGTTTTTATGGCTAGCCATTGGAAACTATAAAAATTTCTCTCCACTTCCACCATTATAAATCCATACCTTTTCCATCAAAACCTTTTTTATTTTCTCACCCATCTTCCTTCTCTTTCTCGCAAAATTTTCTTCCTTTTATTCTTCTTCTTATTCCCTTCATCTTTTTCCCCTATCATTACATTCTTATTCATCTTCTTCTTCTTCTACTTCTCATTCCTCCCTACTCTTTCTCACATCTTCTACTTCTTTTTCTTATTTTTCTTCTTCTTTCACTCTATTTTTTTCTCCATCTTCTACTTCTTTTTCTCATTTTTCTTCTTTCTTTCCCTCTTTTCCTCACTATTTTTTCGGTTTTTTTCCCTTACAATTTTTATGCATTATTGCCCATAAGAATCAAAGTTTTTTGGAAAAAAAATATCTGACCGCTATATTTTAAAAAATCTAGCAGCCACCATCGATTGAAATTTCAATAACCAAAGTTGTCAGATCCTTGTTCTAGCAACGACCATTCTTCACTCCTTATTTTGACAACATCCGTTGGAAAATTGTTTTCTAACATGGATAACAAGGCAAACGTTTTCCAATGATTTTCTATCCAAAAATACAATTTTTGACGCTAACCATAAAAAATAGCCATCAGTAATAACACTTTTTCTAGTTGTGAAGTTATAGCATATGAAGGTACCTTATATATAGAGTAAATGGAGAATGCCTAATTTTTTGTGACTTGGAGGCCAATTGAACTAGAATTAGTGGCATTATGATAATACAATTATACGTCTATTACATTGCATATTATGCCACATTCCATTGTCGATTTCATAGAAAATGTATTAAAAATATTATTCGAAGATGAAAACATTAAATATTATTCTTATAATTTTTAGTTGTACTCTAATTATTTTCATAATAATTTTTCTATTTTAAATAAAATATTTTAAATATAATATTATATTTTGTAAAGAAAGGAATATTTAAAATAAAATAAAGAATATTCAACAAAAAATAACTAATTTATTGATATATAAAAATATGTATATCAATCATATCTTATCATTTTATATAAGTTTAGTACATGGACTATAACGAATCATATTTTATTCTTATTCCATTTTAAATCATGTCCAATGAAATACCAAAAAACCAGAAAAAGTAATGATATGTGCAATGTAGCAAACTATCATGATATACCATGTGTGAATTGATAAAATGCTAAATTATACATACTGTATATAACACATACCACATATTTATGATAATTGATTTATCATATGATAAATTGCATTATTTAATTCCTTATGTACTCAATCTCTCACCACCAGTACCTATCATATGCAAAGGACTATATACATCCTCTTGAGATAGTTGTAAGATGCATGCAAGACGTATAAAAGCACCGTAAGTTTAAGATATGCTTACACCAACTAGAAGCTAACAACCTAGGCAAGGGAATGCAGAAACAATCTTGTACAAAGATCTAATTAGACTTTCCCAGCAACTTCAAAACTAGTCTTGAACTTCTGACCATGAAACCTTTTGTTTCTCACAGACTACACATGATAAAGCACCGCAAAGGAAGCTAGATTTATGAATTTTTTGAATAAAGTGACAGCCTTAAGGATGAAGAAAAAACACCACCAACATTGAACATTGCCATCAACTCTCTACAAACTCATCCATGTTGCAACATCATGCCACACCTGACACGAATAGGGACACAAAATAAAGAGATGCTCAATGGATTTTTTGCTCTTTCACAAAGGTTGAATGCGTTAGCCAAATGGATCACCCAAGTTTTCACCATAGCGTGTTACACTGAAAGGCCATGTTGCATAATCAGGCAACAAATCATTCTATGCTTTAAAACTGCTAGGGATTTTCAGCCAATTCAAAACCATCATATTCAATAGTTTTTAATCCAAAACATATCATACTCCAACTTCTAAAGTTTAGCTACAGAATCAACTAAGTCAATGATAGCCTTAGCATTGCCTATAAAACGAAGCCTTAATCAAAACATATTTTGTGCCTTTAAGATGTCTTACAAAATCATAGAGTTGATTGAAATCTTTGCAAATTCCCACACACCTCTATTGTTCAACTGATAACAATGGTCCTATTTTACCCATAATAAATCTTTTTTCTTATGAATAGCCTAAAGAATAAGAAGGATTAAGGCTTGGAGTTGCTTAGGCCCCAAACCACCCTTTTGTTTTAGTAAGGTTACTTTCTTCCAAGCTAGAAAAAGACTAATTGCGCGTAAAGACCTACTTGCCAGAAAAAAGACTTGCATCTTGTTGCAATATTATTAAACACAACCTTGGGAAGTAAAACTGAGGATATGAATCACCATCTTCCAGCATAAGATAAATACTTAACACACCAAGCATCAATCTTGTTGGTAATCTTACCCATATGCCCATCATAGTCTTTGCTTTGTAACCTAGAAAAGCTAATTCAATAGATTGAGCATCTCCTTCACAGAACAATAGATGGTTTCAGTGAAAGCCAAATGGGTAATTTTTTTTATTAGTGAAGAAAAAGAAATTTATTAAAAAGACCAGCAAGAAGTTGTAATAGTACAAAACAAATGTGTGAGCTTTTGATGAGCACACTATGAGTGAAGATGAAATCTTGCTACTCAGTGTATATTTTTTGTATATCTTATGAACACCTCCACACATACAATAAAAAGATAAGAGGATAGTGGATCCCCTTGTCTCAAATCTTTTTCCCTTTTAAAAAAAACCTTTATAGATCCATTTAAGAAAACAAAGAACATGGGAGGCGAGACACAAGTCATAATCTAAGAGATAAACTTGTTGATAGTAACATGAGTTACTATATGTTTTTCTTCACATTTTTGTTTGTTTCACTCCATTTTGCTAGTACTTAGTATTATTCTTCGTTTTGTAAATCAAATTACATCTTTAGAGAGCAGAAAAGAGCAAAGAGCTAACTTTGGGAGCTAAATTAGATGAATCAGCAAAGATGGAGGAGCAGAAAGTAAAAAGAAGTTGAAAAGACTAAAAGTATGACCACACTTCCAAATGTGTGATCGCACTTCTACTATAGCCAAATCACCATAGAAGCCTAAGTGGAACCACACTTTAAAAAGTTTGATCACACAATTTTCTTGAAAAGATGAAAGTGCAACCGCAATTTTGATGTGTGATCGCACTTTTTGGCGGACACATAGGGGACCACATTTTCTAAAGCAGAATTATTGGAGCTTAAAGGCCCACTTCCTTTACCTACCAACATTTCTATTAAAAATTTTAAAAAAGATGGAAGAGGATAAAGATATTGGACACATTTGGATGACTTTTATCTAGCTTTTTAAAGATTAAAACATGGGACTTTTCATTTTGGTAGCCTTTATTTTGAAGGAGAGTTAGGGTTCTCTGAGTTTTTTTCTTGTGTTCATATTGAAATTCTTGCTTGCTTGGAAGGGGAGCTAAGAGTGCATTGAAGATCAAGTTATTGATTACAAGGGGTTCTTGGTTTCTTCTTTCCTTTGCTTATTTCTTTGATTTGGCATTTGAGTTGTTGAATCCAAGAATGTTGTTCTTTCTTCCTCTAGTTATGGAGTAGTTCTTTCTACACTTTCTATGGTTATAGTTACTTGACAATGGTTTTGGTTGTTGAATACATAATTGGATTTCTATTCTTATTCATCAACACTTGTTCTTCCCTTTCTTTGCTCTCAAATCATGCCTGATTGGTTGATGGCCACAATCAATTAATGCTTTAGATTTCTCTTTATGCTTGCAAATGTGAGAAAAAAAACTGGAACTAGGCAAGAGAAATAGTGACTAGAGACATAGTCGGCAGACTTGGCTCATTTACTAGGGTGTTGATAGAAAGAGTTTATAAAGCCTCTTCCTAAAGTAGTGCTAGAGATGAGAGTCCTTGCTATCTTAGGATTATAGAGGGAGTTATTTAGCTTGGGAAAACAAAGAGACAATTAGCATAGAATCCCAAGAAGTAGAAAAAGCTAGAAGCTTAGGATTGTTCTACCTTCAAACCAATTCAAGTAATGAAACTATAGGAAGTGTGTTTGGTGAAATTAAGGAAACCCCTTAAAAAGCATTAGTTAGCAAAGTAGAATAATGTTAGATTCAAGTAAAATTTTTAGTAACCTAGGTTTGCTTGCCATTTCTTATATTCATTCCATCATTTTGTGTTTGGTTTAGCTAATATTGGTTGGGAAAAACTTTGGTTATTGTTCAACTCAATCGTAACCCTCGTGAGATCGATATCCACTCAACCGTATTATAATATGACTCGTGCACTTATGGAAAAGTATGGTTTTAAAGCACATTGCACACATGCAACAAGTTTTTTGCACCGCTGTCGAGGATTATTTGATTGAGTTGAAGAATATCACTGTTAAGCAATTAGTTTTAAACTAGACTTGTATTCTTCACACTTATTTGTAGGATTATGCCATATGTCTACTTTTCTTATAAGTACTTCGATGCATGACCCAATCTCAATGAGCCAATCTATTACCCATTGTTCTGAAAATTGAAAGGCACTTGAGGAAGCTTAAGGCAACTTTATAAGTTTTTTGTTCTACTTCACTCAACTTGGAAAAAGTTGAAGATAATCTAAGGAGGAATGGGAACACAATAATGGCAACAATGGAGTCATTAAAAATGGTGGCCAAAACAATAAGCACTTGGAAGGAGTCTATAGGCCACATGGAAATGGAAATAGAGTAAATAGTTAGAGACCTATAAAGGAGTGTTTCCGACCAATGGTGAATTGTGAAGCCGACAGTGAATGTAAAAAACTTTGAGCTCAAACCGGCATTCATCACATTGATCCAACAAAATCAATTCAGAGGCCTTTTCATATAGGATCCCAACATCCATTTGGTTATATTCTATGAGGCATGTGACACCTTCAAGCTAAATGGTGTCACTGAGGATGTAATTCAACTCTACTTATTTTCATTTTTATTAAGGGAAAAGGCCAAGAATTGGTTCCATTCTTTGCAACTAAAGAGCATAAAAACTTGGAATGAAATGGCACAAAAATTCTTAGGTAAGTATTTCGCTTCAACTAAGGGTTTGCCTTTGAGGCCCAAGATTGCTACCTTTAGGCAACATGATGGAATGTCATTTTAGGAAGCTTGAGAGAGATTCAAAGAATTGCTAAGGAAGTACCCAGGACATGTTTATAGAAAATGGCCTCAAATTCAATTATTTTATAAAAGGCTTTCTTCATAAACAAGGACCATTGTTGATGCAGCAACCGGAGGAACACTTATGTCAAAGGCCGCCACTAATGCTTTCAAATTGCTAAAAGATAAGTTGGTCAACAATTATTAGTGGAACAATGAAAAGGCACACCCAAAAAGAGAAGGAGTGTTGGAAGTGGATGCTTTTACCTGTTTGTCTACACAAATTACCTATTTGACTAACCAATTGGCCAAGCTGACCCCACACAAGGAAAAGTCAATTAAGCAATTGCCAGCTTCTTCATCTACACCTTATGGCATTGGTGAATTAGAGTTAGAAAGTGCACAATATGTGAATTACTAGAACAATAACTTTGGGTACAAGGCTAACATTCCAAACTGACACCATCCAGCACTACACAACCATGAGAATTTCTCATATTCTAACTTAGAGAACATTCAAAGTCCTCTCAAATTTGGAGGTTTTTCCATGCCACCACCTCCAAAAGAGAAGAAAGTTCCACTTGAATATTGTTTGTAATAATTTATTCAAAAAACAAGTAAGAAGTTCAACAAGAATGAGACTAGATTTTATAGTATCGAAACCCACATGCAAAGTATATAAGCCTCAATAAAGAACCTTGAACAACAAATGTGATAATTGGCAAGCTCAATGAAAGTCTTGGAGAATGATAGATTTTTTTGAGACACGGAGATAAATCCAAGAGAACAATACAAGGCCATTATATTGAAAAGTGGAAGAGATGTGGTTACCCAACCAAGGTAGGTGCCAAAAGATCCAATTTTTCAAGAAGTTTAACTGAAAGGGGAAAATTAAGAGCATGAGCACATTGTTACTAAGGGTGTGAAAACATCAACTCCTCTTAAAGATCAACAAGTTGCAATAGGGCTACTATGTCCTTAAAGGTTCCTCAAGAAAAAAAATGATGATAGTTATGGAAAGTTCTTATAAATCTTCAAGAAAATTCAAGTCAACATTTCAAGGAACATGAAGTTTGGGGACTTTAAAACAATCAAACTCACGAAGAATTGTAATGTGGTGCTCCAATAAAATTTGCCTAAAAAACTCAAGGATGTGGGGAGTTTCGTTATCCCTTGTTCAATTGGTGAATCTTTTTCTTGAAAGGCTTTTTGTGATCTTAGTGTAAGTATTAACTTGATGCCCTTTTCTCTTTATTGGAAACTTGGATCAGAGGAGCTCAAGCCATCCACTATCAGCTTATAATTGGTAGATAGATCTTTGACATACCCCTAGGGAGTTATGGAAGATGTCCTTTTAAAGGTTGACAACTTTGTGTTCCTAGTGGATTTTTTGATATTAAACATAAAAAAGGACCAAAGTATCCTATAGATACTTGATCGACCATTCTTGGCTACCGAGAAAGCATTAGTGGATGTAGAACAAGGAAAACTCACTTTGAAAGTAAATGATAACCAAGTAGACTTCAATCTCTTTCAATTCATGAAGACACCAAATGACGTATATCCTTGTTTAAGATTGGATATAGTAGATAAATGTATGAAGGAAATACAAGAGTTGATTATTATCAATAAGCCACTCATTGGGAGCCCTGAGGAATGTGTTGATAAAGTTAAAGATGTTGATTATAAATCATCCTTCTCTACTCTTTCTATGGAAACTTTGAAAGAGGATTAGGAGAATAGGATTACTTTAGAGGAGTTGTTGGTCATGGAAGAGGTAGTAAAACATGAACTAGAATTGAGAACTAGAATTGAAGCCATTCCTAGAAGACTTAAAGTATATGTATCTTGGAGATGTGGACATTTATCCGGTAATCATTTCATCAACATTGTCACATCTTAAAAAAGAAAGGTTAATGAAAGTGTTAAGAGAACACAAAAAAACACTTACCTGGTCAATCTCTGATATCAATGGCATAAGCCCATTTTTTTGCATGCACAAGATTTGGATGAAAGATTCTTACGCTCCCATCATTGATCATCAAATAAGGTTAAATCCGGTTATGGAGAAAGTAGTGAGAAAAGAAATTCTCAAGCTACTTAATGCAGGGATTATTTATGTCGTCTCGGATAACTCTTGGGTGAGTCCGGTCCAAGCAGTCCCGAAAAAATAAGGAACCACGGTGGTGAAAGATAAATATAATGAGTTGGCAGCCATAAGGATAATCACCGAGTGGAGAATATGCATGGATTATGGGAAGTTGAACAAGGCTACCTAGAATGATCACTTCCTACTATCATTCATTGATCAAATGCTTGATTGATTAGCCAGGCACAAATACTATTGCTTCTTAGATGGCTACTCAAGGTATAATCAAATTGCCACAACACCTGAAAATCAAGAAAAGACTACCTTCACATGTCCATATGGCATATTTCATTTAGAAGAATGCCATTAGGGTTATGCGATGCGCTGACCACCTTTTAAAGGTGTATGATGACAATTTTTTCCGACATGATTAAGAAGACCGTAGAAGTATTTATAGATGATTTTCAGTCTTTGGGTTTTCATTTGATTCTTGCTTCCACAATCTATTGCAAGTGTTAAAAAAGGTGTAAAGAGACAAATTTGGCACTAAATTGGAAAATGTGTCATTTCACAGTCAACTCAAGGATTATGTTAGGCTACAGAGTTTCTTTTTGAGGAATTGAAGTTGATTGGTAAAGGTGTTTGTTATTGAAAAGCTTCCCCAACCTAACAATGTGAAAGGCATTCAGAGCTTTCTTGGTCATGTTGGATTCTACCGTAAGTTCATCAAGGATTTTTTCAAGGTGGTAAAGCCTCTTTGCTCTGTTCTTGAGAAATATGAGATTTTTTAGTTCAATAAGGATTGCTTGAAAAATTTTGAGATAATTAAGGAGAAGTTGCTCAATGCTCATATCATGGTAGCTCATAGTTGGAGTCAACCGTTTGAGTTGATGTGCAATACAAGTAACTATATCATTAGGGCAATGTTAGGGCAAATGAGACAAGCTATTCCATCTAATCTATTATGCAAGTCACACTCTAGATGATGCATAACAAAAATACACAACAACGAAGAATGAGATGTTAGCGCTGGTCTTTGCTTTGGATAAATTTTGACAATATATTCTTGGTTCCAAGGAGATGGTTTTCACCGATTATGCGGCTATCCAATACTTATTCAACAAAAAAGATGCCAAGCCATAGTTGATATGGTGGATTCTCCTCCTATAAGAGTTTGATTTGGAAATCAATGACAAAAAGGGGAGTGAGAATGTGGTTACTAACCGCCTTTCTAAATTGTAGTTAGATAATAAAGCTAAGCCTCTACCTATCAAGGAAGCCTTCCTATATGAGCAATTATGGAGTGCTAAGTCTAGTGTGCCTTGGTATGTTGATGTTGTCAACTATTTGGTTAGTGGAACAATGCCCTTAGATTTCAACAATCAACAAAAGAAGAAGTTTATGGTGGAGGTCAAGCACTATCTTTGGAATGAGCCATACCTCTTTTGAATAAGTGTTAATTAGGTCATAAGAATATACATGTCAGGTGAAGAAGTTTCGAACATCCTTGATCATTGTCACTCATCACCTTATGGAGGTCACTTTGGCCCCTCTAGAATGACCTCTAAGGTATTACATTCCAATTTTTATTAGCCTTTCATTTTTAAGGATTATTACACCTATGTGAAGACATGTGATATATGTCAAAGAGTTGGGAATATCTTTAGAAGGCATGAGTTACCCCTTACTAACTTTTTTTAGGTTAAGTTGTTTAATGTGTAGGGAATTGATTTCACGAGGTCATTCTTACATTCTCTTAGTGGTAGACTATGTATCGAATTGGGTGGAGGCCATAGCAACACCAACAAACGATAATTTAGTGGTGGTCAAGTTCATTTAAAAAAAACATATTCTCAAGGTTTTGCACACCAAGAGCAATTATAAATGATGAAAGCTCCTATTTTTGCAACAAGGTTTTCTCACAAGTTCTTCAAAAGTATGGTATTCGGCACAAGGTGGCACTCTCATATCATCCTTAAACTAATGGTCAAGCAGAAATATCTAACTAGGAGGTCAAGCAAATTTTACAAAAGGTGGTGAACTTCAACTGGAACGATTAGGGAAAGAAACTTGATGATGCTTTGTGGGCTTATAGAACCGCCTACAAAATGTCTATTAAGATGTCACCATACCACCTTGTCTTTGGAAAGGCATGTCACCTACTAGTTGAGTTATAGCACAATGCATATTGGGTTATCAAGAAACTCAACTTTGATCTCAAGAAGGCCAATGAGAGAAGATTCCTTCAACTTAATAAGCTTGATGAGTTGCGCCTTGATGCTCATGAAAGTGCCAAGCTTTACAAAAAAATAACTAAGAAGGGCCATGATGGTATTATCTTGAGAAAGAATTTTTTCCCGGGACAAAAGCTGTTGCTCCATAACTTGAGACTCATACTCTTTCCTGAAAAATCAAGTTAAGGTGGTTCGGCCCTTTCATCATGGAGAAGGTCCATCCATATGGTGTAGTGGAGCTCATAACACATGATGGAAGGAAGTTCCAACGGTCAGAGGTTGAAGCCATACTATGGTGATGAACTTCAAAAAGTGGGTAAGAACGTATTGTGCAACCCTTCATCATGAAAAGAAAAAAAGGGTTCATCTAGGTTAAGACAATAAACTAAGCTCTAGTTAAGAGGTAGAAACTAGGCAAGAAAGATAGCAACTAGGGACATGATTGAAAGACTTGGCTCATTTGCTAGGATGTTGGTAGAAAAATTTTGTAAAGCCTCTTCCTAAGGTAGTGCTAAAGATGGGAGTCATTACTATCTTAGGACTAAAGAGAGAGCTCTTTAGCTTGGGAAAGCAAAAAGACAATTAGTATACAACACCAACAACTAGAGGAAGTGAAAAAACCTGGGATTGTTTTACCTTCAAACCAATTCAAATAACAAAACCATATGAAGTGTGTTTGGTAAAATTAAGAAAACCCCTTAAAAAATATGAGTTAGTAAAGTATAATAGTGTTAGATCTAAGTACAATTTTTAGTAACCTATGTTTGCTTGCCATTTTTAGTGGTTATTCCATCATTTGTTATTTGGATTAGCTAAGATTAGTTGTGAAAAGCTTTGGTAGTTATTCAAGTCAATCACAATCCTCATAGGATCGATTCCCACTCAACCATGTTACAATACGACCTATGCACTTGCGGGAAAGTATGGTTTTAAAACACATTGCACACATGCAACACTTGTCAAGAAACTTAAAAGCCCGCAATGCATCCTCAAAAAACTTCCAGTGAACAGAGTCATACGTGTTTTTAATGTCAAGCTAGATCATGCAATGAAGAGAAACACTTTTCTTGAAATAGTGCTTGAAGAGTTCACTACCCAGCAACATGTTCTCAAAGATAGACCTGGCACTTATAAAAGATATAATTTATGCTTATTGAAGTTGGGATTATTACATTATAATTGATGTAGGTGTACAAATTTGGGATATTGAACCATATCTCAATTTGTAACAGAAATAGTACAAAAATAACAGAGTGAACCACCTTCTTTTTTTAAAGGTTTTACACTCATCATCATTAGAGATATCAGGGATTACAGTTTACTAACTGAAATTAAGTTTGGAGACAAAGTGAACTATTTACTGTTATCTCAATCATTATAAGAGACTACAGGTTACTAACTGAAAATTTTCAAGATAAAGTATTTGTTGCACGAAACTTGAAAGACACAAATTGAAATTTGATCTCTTCGAAGTTACTAGTTTTTTCGATGAGTGTGGACTCGTTCCAGGCCGAGCATAGGAGTGCCCACACGCTAACCGGCAGATAATTACTATTATGCTTCGTCTTGGAAAGCTAGTGCCATTGGGATCGAGTGATTTAAATCTTTGAAGTTACTCCTAATACTAGTTAATTTAATATTGTTGGATTTATATAAACATGTCGTTCCCTTGGTATTTTAGTATATACGCCGAGTCCTCCTAGCGGACTTTTAAGTTTGAAAGAAATAAAGATTGAGTAAGTTGGGGGGGTTTCCACCAAATTAAATATATTGATATATGATCATAAACGCAACTTTAATGGCTAAAAGTCTAAACTGTGTTTGAAAGATATTAAATGATGAATTGTTTAAAATATTATTTTTAACTGTGTTAATTTTTCACTTAACTTATATGTCAATTGAAACTCCCAATTTAAAACGCACAAATGGTATTTTAAAAACTTTTTAAAAAATTAAGTATTTTTTATTAAACTATTTTTTTCAAGTTGGGAATGGAAAGAAATTCATTAAAAATTATTTAATTTCTAAAAAAGATTTAAGTGATTATATATAGATTGTGATGAGTTTCCAAATGATATGGGCTCTGAAGAAAAACAATAAAAGAAATTGAATAAATGAGATTTTTAATGAGATTTTGAATTAAAAAATAATAGAGTCTTAATCTAAGAAGTAAGGACAAAAAAAGACAATTTGACAATAATAAATCTTAGTCGTATTACTTACGAATTACTGTAACATTCAATTGACCTGAACATGTGAACGAGCTTGTTGACACGGAGCACAGGAAACTTCTCGGATGATTATAAAGTAATGAAACTTGAAACGAGGTGGCATGATAAATTATGCTAGCATTTTATTTACTTCTTTTGCACGGGGAAAAACTGAAGTGTGTGTGTATATATATACATATATAAGAGACAACAGCAGAAAAGCCACGTAATTGATGTAGCAATGGCATTAAAAGTAGAGGCCGAAACGGTGGCTAGGAATTTAAGATTAGTTCTCGAAATCATAACAATGTGATAACTAAAACAATAACAGATAATTTAAGATTTATTACATATTTTTTCATATTAATTGAGAAATGACTTTGATAATTTTATTTTTATTTTTTACATTTAGAATCAGTTGTACAAGATTATAAAGTGTGTGTGTGTGTGTGTATTATATGAAAGGGATGTCTAAGATGCATTTGGGACATTAAAAGAAAACCAAAGCAGTACGGAAGGCATTTGTGAGATTGGGGAGGGAGAGGGGGGGAAAGAATTTGAGCCTAGGTGGGTTCGGTGTCCCTTGCACACCTTTACCACCATGTTGGATTGTGCGGGACGACTTTCACATTTGAGTTTTAAGACCATTAATTAAGGGCATTTTTATTTTTCCAAAAACTTATTTAAGTGATGTTTGTTCTACATAAAATTGAGTGAAAAAATGAAATAGATTTTAGAAATTAGGAGTACCTCTCCAGCTTCTGGCTGGCTTTTGAATAAATTTCTTTTGTTGAACAAAAAGAAAATTAGAAATTAGGAGCTTTTTTAGAATTCCACCTTTACTTATTATATTAACGAATTATTCCAATATTGTGCAATATTATTCTATATAAATGTTGAGAACTAAAATTAATTATTCGGAATATCAGTAGCTTTTCTCATAATTAATTATACATTTACTATATCGTATAATTTATTTTTTATTTTTAATGTTGGGATGCCACACATCTTTAGTTTAGGGTTATAAATGAATTGAATAAATATAAATAAGTCATGTTCATATTTATTGGCTTAACTTATAATGAGCACAAACAATAAACAAATTTATCTTCTTTGTTAATGTTCATTCGTTTATTATTAAATGAACACAAACAATTAAAGCTAATGACTGCCACTAACCTGAATCAAAGCAAGTCTAATAATGGCCAATAGGGCAATAGGCGGTGGTAAGAGAGATTATGGGTTAAGGCCATAAGCCTTGGCTTGGTGTGATGGTGGGTTTATGCTGTAAGAGGAATAACCGATTAGGTCTAAAAAAATAAAGGAAATAGATTAATTTGAAGGAGATTACGGCATAATCATATATGTTGACTCAAATAAAAATATATTACATATAAAATATATGTAATAATAAATGTACAACTAATATATAAATAAACAAACAAATAACATAAATGAACAAATAAAAAAACGAACATAAATGAACTGTTCATAAATGTAATGAACGAAGAAGACCTTATTCATGTTTGTTTATATACCTAATTGAACATAAAAGTATATTTATATTTATTCATTTAACTAAATAAATGAATATAAACAAATTCTCCTTAAACTATTCACGAACGGTTCACAAAACTTCTGTTCATTTACACCCTTGTTTGCACCCTTAGTTACGCCACTAGGCTGAAAGACAACCGAAGGCCAAGATGATAACCAAATGGGAAGATGACATGAAAAAAAGGAAACCAGAAGAAAATGCAGCCACCCTGCTGGCTAGAAAATGAAAATTAAGAACATACATATAACATATATCATATATGACAACTATGACGAAATTCGGCAGACAAAAAAGGAGCCGGAGAGACCCAAACGTACAGCAACCAGACCTAGCTAACAACATGCAAGAGTTTTTCAGAACTATCTATCTAATCTAGCTTATTTTGTTGTGTATTATGCCTTTTCAAGTCCTGGGGTTTTGGTCGTTAAGCCTAAGCACCAAAAAGTGCTCCAGAATAGTTCGTTGGGCGCGCGTGGCTGAATCCGTGATCAGATTGCTGGAATCGATTACTCTACAACTGGATCGGCTGGTCGAGAATTTAGGTGTAACAAAGCGCTGAAGCTTTAATCCCTGAAAACAAGGTGGTATTAATTTGGTTTACTTACACATGAGATTAGTTAGTGCAAGTGCTTGCGGATAGCTGGAGGACAGTCAACTTGGATGGGGGCTAGCACCCAAAATTCAGCACATCGGGTTCGGTTAACCACAAGGTCAGGTCAAGGGTCCCATAGCCAGCAGCCAGCCAGCAGATCAGGCGCAGCTCCATCACAAGCATTACCTATCCTGTTCCAACTATTTTGGAAACAAATTTAATTAACATCCAGACTGACTAATTATTTATTGTTAATTGATCCGTCTATAATTTCTTCCCTCCCCCTAAAAGAATCAGGCTCCATTATTTTCCTTTATGTTAGCCAACAAAACTTGGCTTTTGCGTGACAACACTAAAATGAATACGTGGCTTCGAAATGAGTGGTAAACATAAAATTAGCTAGCTAGCTAGCTAGCCAAAATCGTATTAATTACAAGCCTAAACCACCTTTTTGTCCCCCTGAACTTTGTCAACTCGGATCTTTTAACCCCTAAACTTAAAATCGATTTGACTTGCCCCTCAAACTTTGCAAACTAGAGGCCAGTTCGGTTGGCATTAATTAGATTCCATTAATCCAATTATTCTCCAAGTCAAGGGCGGGTCAAAATAAAAATAGGGAAGGCATCTTGGTCTCTTCAGTTATTTACAATCTATGCCACTGGGGAAGTGAAGCTAGAATCGGTAAAGACCTTCTCTGCTGGCTGAGCTGTTGCGGCTGCGAGAATGTTTTCCTTTTTCCCCAAAAACCAATTAAAGCCTCCCAATCTCTTACCATCAGCGAGGCCTCCAAAAATTTAAGCCCGATCTCCAGGAAGACTTTTCTCTGCTTCATCTCTTTTCCTCATGAAAATCTCTCTTAAACCCATCTCAACTCGCAAATTGATCAAACGCCCAATGATAACTACTACAACAAGAAGCTAGTGGCAACCGATGGTGCCGTCGATTGTGAATCTAGCAAAGACCTGATCGAAGGCAAATACGGCGACAATCCCATAAATGGCGAAGAGATCAGAAGATTGGAAGTCTAAGTGGCTAAGAAAAGCAGTGAATGACGAATTCAATGGTGGCAGAGTCTCACCGTATCTGAAGCTGGAGCTGGAACAGCCGATTGAAGGCCGTATCTGAAGCGGCTGAGAAGAGCAGTGAACGACTAATCCGGCGGTGGCGTAATCACTGTATCTAAAGCTGAAGCTCATCGGTGGAACTGGAACAGCCGATTGAAGCCCGGATTTGACGCACAACCAACTCGCCTCATCTTGCTTAACTAGTGGCACCAAATTGTAAATAAGTCAAAGAACAAGACTCTTTTCCTATTTCTACTTTGACCTTCCTTTAACCTAACGAATAATTGGATCTTATTAATTTAATTAATGTTAGCCGAACTCCCCCTAGGACCTTTTACCCCTTGGTCCAATAAATTAAGAATGTGTACTAAAATGAAAATAAAAGAAAAATTAAAGGGTTAACTAAATCATTTTTTCAATAGTTGACTCTTGTGAGCAAACAATAAGAAGCCTTAACACAAACTTATAGGCGAAAACAAAGGAAATATGCGCAATTTTAAATGTGAAACTGAAGTCTTTGTAATTATTGTTTGCTCACAAGGGTCAACAAATAGACAAATGATTTAATTAACCCTTCAATTCTCTTTTTGTTTTTATTTTAGTCATATTCTCTATTTAAACCGAGTTAAGGGGGTAAAAGGTACCAATTTGTGAAGTTTAATAGGCGAGTTGAACCGAGTCAAAGTCCAGGGGTAAAAGATCCGAGTTAGTTAGTAAAGTTAAGGAGACAAAAAGGGCTTTAGCCCGTTAATTACAAGCTTAGATTCTAACCATTAATTATTATTTCTGATCTAATTCCAACCTCCATTTTATTCATAGCATGTCCTAACATCAATAAAAAGTTTCATTTTGACCTTTTTTTACAAAAGTTGTTATGTTGGATGAAAAAAGCCACATTAGCATAGAATTATATAGGAAAATGCTAGTTTTAAACTCTGAAAACTTTTACCTTTACCAAAGACGCCTTGAAACTTTTTCATCCAACAAAAGCCTTTTAAAAATGCTTGGACCCTCTATTCTTGGCTAATAAGCTTACATTTGTTATATTTACTTCTCTTACATTTAGTATGTTTTAATGTGTTTTGAACATTAAAGATCTATTTTGAGTATGTTTTATAGCTTAGAGTATATCTGGACTCGATTGATTAAAAGTGGATTTAATTTTCAATTTTACAACTTTTAAATTGGTTGTGTTTTTTTAGGATTTTGAGAGATTGGCGATATTCCAGTAGAAAAATCATATCTTGAGCTATAGTGATCAAAATGAAGTGATTCTTAATTCATTAGAAAGCTAACATCTGGAGCTACAAATCATATGTAGACTATAAAACCCAGTTTGCATGTTAACTGGGTCAAATTTAGCTTTAAAGTCTCAACTTATACGTCATCGCTGATTCAAAAGCAATTGCAGTATTTTAGGCATATCTTTGGCTGTAGGTGTCCGTTTTATGTGATTCAGATGTTATTTTGAATCTAAAAAAGAGCTCTATAAGTTTCATGCTTTATTTTTGAAAGATAATGACTACATCAAGGTCAAATTTCATATTGAAGTTGCTGCTGATGTTTTGGAGTATTTATTGGTTCACAACTCTAAAACTAGTTTTGATGTGGATTAATTTCGAAGGCTTCTAAACCATGTGAGTGAAAATTCCAGCTGAAAGACACCATTCTCCTAGTCATATTAAGGCGTTCTAGTTATTTTTAATCTTTTTTATTTGTGTGAGGTAATTTTAAAAGAATATAGGGAGTTAGGGGGATTTTGTGAATTTTACCACACTAGGTTAATTTCATTAAAAAGGAGCCAGCAGCAAACCTGCGGCTACCCCCCCTCTTCACTAATCCTCTTTCATGTCTTTTCTTGTTTCTTTTATTTTTAGAGATTTTTCATGGGCATATCCAGCTGAATTATTTTATTTTGGTTAAAGGAGACAAAAATCCCAAATTCTTCAGTACTGTGAGATCAAAATTATTTTATTCATTCAGTTAATACGTTAGGTATTGAATGTTCTTCTATGATTAATTTTCATGATTGTTTCATTTATATGCTAGGAGACTTACTAGTTATTATTTGGAACCAATCTACTGCTAGGTGAGAAATCAAATTTGTAATTATTTGATCTTTCTAATTTATGAAGCAACTAAGGTTTATTAATTTGCTGCATCAAAAATCATTAGGTCTTAAAGAGAAAATTCAACTAAATTAAATACAACCGCTTGTGTTTGTGTTATTTAGTTTTATCGATCTCTCTAATTTTTAATGCAATTGTTAAATTAAATTTAAACTCTTAGGTTGTTTAGCAATTAAGGTTAATTAGATCGCTTGTTTTCTGATCAACTATGACTAATGAGATATAAGAAGATAGCTCCAACCATAAATATTCAAAGTCTTAATTGATCTATCTATGTTTCGATGATAAGTTATAGAAATTTGGTGGTTGATGTTGACTGATGCTAAAGGTTACATTCTTAATTGTTTTGTTTTATTTCTTACTTGCTAAGTTTCTCAATTTTTGTTCTTTAATCATTTTTTTTATTTTATTTCATTTATGATTACAAACAATCCCTCCAATCTTTTATTTTAGTTTTCTGTAAGAAAGCTTTCAGATAACAATTTCCCTTAAGATTCAACCTAGATTTCATCGCTGTAATACAAGTTTATTTATTCTGAACTATCTGTGAAACCAGAATTATTTTTCACGGTTTCTATGACCGACCATTGGCCATTCTTAGCCTCCCTCTACCACCTTTCCCACTACCACACTACAACAAAACTTTAAAATAGCAACCAACAAAAGTCATTTTCAATGGCCAACGAGATAGTGGCCAAAAAGATTCTAGAGGTTCATGGCCACCGTCTGGCCACCCTTTGTAATTGGTCGTCATAAACGACCATATTAGCCGCCATTTTCTGAGGACCCCACATTTTGGTTGCTAGATGATCGCCTATGCAAAAAAATGGATAGTGTTGACAGGTGCTACAAAGACTAAGGTAAATTTGTGACATGGAAACAAGTTAGGTAACCAAAGGTGTATATTAATTATATAAGTTGTATAAAAGCACTAACTTTTTTTTTTCCTTCCTTCTCTCACTTATGTCTATTTCTTTATCTCACGTTTTTCCTCGACATCTGCCACTACTGCCTCTAAGTGATTTCCAGCCAACGTGGATAATGGATCTCGAGGAGGCATTTACATGCTTTGATTCAGATTTTTCTTCTCTTTAACTTTTCCTAAATAACTATCTTCAAGTTTCATGTAGATTTTGCTAGATCTTGAGGTAAAGTTTAATGCCTCAATCGTTTCTCTTGTGTTTTTGAGTTATAGGTTGGTTTTCTGGGTATTGGCCTTTCAAGAAAGTTGTTTAGGTGGTGGAAAGGAGCTTATGCCCTCTTTTGGTGGTAGTGGATCCATCGGTAATGGCCTCATTGGAGCAATTTTTGCCTGTTGTTCACGGCAACTCTCAAACAGGTGATTGCATAGTTTGATTATGATTTTTCTTCTTTGTAACTTTTCCTAAATAACTATCTTTAAATTGTTTTTAAATTTCTATAGATTTTGAGTTAAAGTTTAATCCTCTAACTCATTGTTTTATGTTGTTTGGTTTTTAGATTGGTTTTCTAGGTATATTAACTGAAGAAAGTTGTTAGTATAATAGAAAGGAGTTGACGGCCTCCCTTGGTGGCAACGGCTCTTTCGACCAGCACCACTGTCACTGTTGATGGTAGAAAAGCAGAATGACAACTGAAAACATATAATAAATTTCAATATATTTGAATTAATGAGTAAATTTAAATTTTGGATTTTAATTGATGAGCAAATTTAAATTTTGGATTTCAATTTAAATTCTAACTAAGATAATTTTTTTAAATTTTAAATTCAGGTTCAATTGCCCAACGGTTGCAGGCTAGTGGCCATTGCTAACGGTCACATTTGGGTGGCTGTTTATTTTGGTTTTCAATTTGGTCGCCAGATGATGGCCATCTATTGGCAACCATGCTTTTAATTACCATTTGGCTATCATCTTTGTCAATCACCCAAAAGTCAATATAGCCACCAAAAGGCTAGTCACTTTAAATGAATTATGTTGTAGTGCCAGAACCTACCCTCCAACAACCCCCTCCTCCTCCTTTTAGCCCCTCTTCCTACAAATTTAGAGAATCTAAAATCCCTAAAATTCACTCAATTCTGGGCTTCAACTAGAATGAAGAGGCCAAAAATTGGCTCAATTCAAAGTTAATAGATATGGACCTCTGATTTTTCTTTTTTTTTTTTTTTACATTTCAAATTAGACATATAGAAAAATAGATGGCCCTAATTCAAATTTGTCAAAATCCCAAATCAAATATTGTTAAAGTCAAGCTCTTTGTAGGTGTTAGGATTTGAGATATGAGGGAATAATGAAACTGAAGCAGCAACCGTGGACAAGGGCAAGTAGCTCAATGGCTATGCTACCTAGGCTCTAACCTACAAAGGCAAGGGCTATGCTATAAAGGCAACTCCATGTGACCATGCGTTTAAGAGAGATGACATTAAGTTTTTTTAGTCAAAAAATATGGTCATATAAAGTAGATCTCACACTTTTCGTCACACCGAGCACTAGATCCAGCAACACCACTTAAGGTACAAACCTTTGTCTCTCAAAATCCAACCAAGATATCAATTTGACTCCTAGCCTGTGGAGTCTAATTCATCTCCTCACCAATGGAAGAGACAAAAGGAAAGTGATGGAAGGGCTCTCCAAGGATCTTTAGCATTGAGTAAGCGGTGGAAAGTGATAGATTCAAAACATGGGGGAGGTTTTTACAAGAGAGAGCGACGGAGGTTAGGAAAGGGCTAGAACTTCTTTAATGCTTTCTTTCTCGGGAAGGGTTATGACAATGGTGATATGGTTTGTAGGGCTCAGGCAATGGAAAATGGCTGGGAGCAAGGGTACAATGGGGTTTCAGGTCTCTTATAGCATTTGAAGAGCTGAAATATGTTTTAATCGATCCTAGGGCTTTCATTTTGTCTAATATATGTTGTGAGGAATGGAATCAGACAGCCACAATGGTGGCCGAAGAAGGAGAGCAACAATGGCCAAGAATGTGAAAGCCGAAGAGTCCGGGAATGGTGAGTTATTGGTGGTTGGAAAGTGCAATAAATGTGAAGATAATGGTCGGATGGTTAGATGAAAAAGTTTCAAGGTGTCTTTGGCAAAGGAAAAAAGTCTCAAGGGTTAAAAATAATGTTTTATTGTACAATCTTACGTTCAAGTGATATTTTCCATTCAACATAATAACTTCCATCCAAAAAAATGGGCCAAAATGAAATATTTTATTGAAGTTAGGAATATGTTACAAACAAAATAAAAGTTAAGATTAGAACAAAAATAATAATTAAAAGTTAGGGCCCAAGCTGTAATTAACTCCAAAAGATATAACAGATTATAGTTAACGTTGCTGGTCAGAAAACAACTTTGGGACCGAATTTGAGTGTGTGTTTTTGGGTGGAAGAATTGGTGATCAACACTTTTCCTTCTTTTGTAAATAACAATAATAATAATAATAATAATTTACATATACATAGTAAATGTATATAAGTTTTTTCTAGGATTTCGTACCCTTAATTAAATCACACTATTTACAACAAAAATCATTCTAAATGAATATGTGACTTAATAAAAGAGCTAAAATTGAAAGAATAAGCTGTATAAATATACAAGACTGTAATTTATTTTAGGAGGAAAACAATTTTTTTGAACAAAGAAGACACAGAACATTACAACAAATCTAGCAAGAAACTAAATTTTCAAAAACTCGGATACATTCAATTTCTCTATGACCCCTCTAGGATTTTGAACCCACTAAGACCACAAATATTTCACTTTCAAACATCTATTTGTCTCCCACAAATAAGATATTACCTGAGTCTTTCCTATTATGGCCTCGTTTGGTATTAGCGTCAGTGAATAGCGTTAGAGTTTTGAAAAAGTTATCCAATGGTAGCTTTTAGCTTTTAGCTTCAGTATTTTCATCACAACCATTAAATAAATTATCCAAAACTCTAAAACTGATTACAAAAGTTGTTCCCAAACAGGACCAGGTCTAATTGGACATTTCTATATATCCTCACTAACAGACTTCTATTTCTTCTCTTCCAAACAATTTTTAAAAAGGTGTAACTTAATGTGGGACCAAGGAAATACCTTTCATCTGCCCATTTCATTTCCATCAAATATAGTTCCCGCCTCAATTAAAAATTCGACAGACTGTTCAATTCCTACGTCTTAAATATGCCATACAATATGGCCTACTTCCTTCCATAAATACCAGGTATACCCGAATAAAAATATAGACATAATGAAGTTCAGGCTTTAGTTAAAAGGAATAGTATACAAATTAAACAAGAAAGAGGAAAAAAGACAGAAAAAAACGACGTTATTAATTTGGAGGGTGGGCCTGGAGGGATAAAACAGATCAGAAAGCTCAGGAACAAGCCGGCAATAAGTTTAAAAGACCAAAATCCAAAGCTAACTAATTAAAAGGGTGATCCATGTTTTTGTCGCTCGTTTGGCGTAGATATAGACGGCAGATCATCATGAATATTAGAATTAGCTAAACAAAACTTCCCTTTCAATCTCTCAAAACCTACATGTTCTCTTATTTTATATCATCACAATTTTTTTTTTTTGGTACATAAGAAAGGGGCTCAAAGGAGGAGTCAGCGATTCAACTTTGGAGCTCATAGTAATAATTACAAGTTTTAACCACTAGCTAGACCATTTTTTTTTTCTAACACAGATACTAAAATTTGGTCCAATTTCTTTTAACTTGAGTTTAATCCAAAATGACATATTCTCATTTCTATGGATTTTTCATCTGCAAGCATTGTCATTTGAAGTCTAAAACTATATAGGTATAACAATCTATTAAATGGAATTTTTTAAAATTTAATGACATTTTCAATAATTTTTTACTTAATTACTCAACCTAAGAAAATAAAAGCCCAACAAAAAAGATCACATCAGACAAAATGTTATTAACAGATTATTAGAGCTATATAGTATTAGTTTTCAAATAATATTGTTTTTGGAAAAAAATCATAAAAATAAAAATAGTTGGATCAATCCAAATTAAATTTAAACGAATTAGGCTTTAATCTTAATCTCACCCACAATGTAATTAAATTTGTACGGATCCGCTCACAAAATTTTAATTTGTTAATATAGAGGCATGTATACATAGAGGTGGGAGGTGGGCCGGGTTGGCCCGGACCGAACCGGGACCGCCCCGCCCCGCCCCGCAAGAAGCCCGCAATATTATGGGCCGAGTATGGGCCCAATAGGAGGAGGGAGACGCAAAAAAGACCGCCCCGGACCAGACGAAGCACGCAAACCGGCCCGACCCGGACCGCCCCGCCCCGCCGACCTGGCGCCGCAACGGCTCCCTGCTGTATAACGTTAACCTGCAAAAATTTTTTTTAAAAAAAGGGCTAATTACACAGCAGGCCCTCCAACAGCTTTCTGCTCCATTTCAGCCCCCAAAATTTCATTTTTGCCCCTCCCAACAACTAAATTTCAAGGACTTTTTGGTCAAACTAATTTTTCCCCTCCCCCTATAAATACCAATGCCATTTTCACTCAATCCTCACACAATCACTCAACCTCTCTTCTTCATCTACTATATTCTCTCAACCATTCTCCTTATTTTCTTAATCTCTTCCAAATTTCTTACTAATCTCTCCCTAATATCTTCATAATCCTCTCTTGATTTTGCATTAATCACTACTATTAGTACGTGAGTCATGGCTTCAAAAGGAAAGGGCAAGTCAACAGATAGTTCATTTTCCCGCAACACCGGCCTCCGAGCCTTGTTCCGTCGCCGATCTCGGGCCGCCGATAAAGGCATTTCAATTCAAGAGTTTCACGACGATGATGCTGGAATCGATATGACGAATTACGATTTGGGTCTCGACGATCAATTATCTGATGATGAAGTGGAAGAGTTGGATGCGATGGCGTTCGGGAATCCGTCAACAGAACCGACGCCTACAATTCATGAACCCGGCGTGGAGGGAACTCAAGCACAAGGTAAATCCACGAGACTAACTGCTTGGGTTTGGGAGCATTATGAGCTCATAAACGAAGGGGAGTCGAGGTACGGAAAATGCAAACATTGCGGGAAAAATTTTGTGCATAGAAAGAATTCCGGCACTGGAACGCTGAAGCGGCATCTTGAAAATCAACATGCTAACGTCCTCCCTAGTACCGGGACTAGTTCTGGAGGACAAACACAACTTGGGTCTACAACCGGCGCCGGCGGACCAGGTATATTTCGTTTTAACCAACAATCTTGTAGAGAAGGTATGGTAAATTGGATGATGCTTACCGAAAAACCTTTTTCACAAGCTGAAGATGTCCACCTAGAATCTTGGATAAAATCACAATTAAATCCTGCATTTAGAAAAGTATCTAGGAAAACTGCTAGGAAAGAAAGCTTTAGACAATTTGAAACCGGAAAATCAGATTTGCAAGCATATTTTTCTGCTCTTGATCATTGTGTGGCATTTACTTCTGATATGTGGACATCACCTATAGGTCAATCATTCTATTGTGTTACTTCTCATTGGATTGATTCTGATTGGATAATGCAAAAACGAATTTTGTCATTTAAGGTTATTGAAACAGATCATACTGGTTTTCAAATATTTAATTGTATCTTAGAAACTTTACGTGATTATTTTTGTACTGATAAAGTTCTGTGCATTTCATTTGATAATGCTTCAAATAATGATGTTGCCGCTCGCCTTTTGAGTCAAAACTTAAAACCACCGCTCAACAGTGCATTTTTTCACGTTAGATGCATGTGCCATATTTTGAACATTTGTGTGCAAAAGGGTTTAGAAGTTCTCCAAAATGAGATTTTGCCTATTCGAAACTCATTAAAATATTTGATGTCCAGACCTGCTATTTTTCGTGAATTTAAAAGCTTTTGTATTGAAAATCAAAAACCATTTTCTTGGAAACGGTTTAAATTGGATTGCCCAACCCGCTGGAACTCCACATTTTTTATGTTGCAAGATGCATTACCGTATGCAAATTTGTTGTCACATTTCATGAATTTAAAAATGGGTTCTGAATTTCTTACGACTGAAATTTGGGAGAAATGTTCCAAAACCGGTGAATTGCTTAAGTTTTTTTACGAGGCAACTGAATTTTTCTCTGGTGTTTACTACCCAACAAGTCATCAAGTTTTGTTTCATTTAGTGAACATCACATATGCTTTACATCAATTTAAAAATGATGAGTTGTTAAAACCGACTGTTGAAGCCATGCGGGCTAAGTGGCTTCAATATTTCTCAAACATTCCACCTATCTTTTTAGTCGCTTCTTTACTTGACCCGTATGTAAAATTAACGGGCACAACAACACTGCTTGAAGGAATTTTTCATACTTATTTAGAAATGTCTCATATAAATGTTTTGGCTATGTCTGCTTCTGCTTCCGAGTACTTGCATTCTTTATACAAGTTATATTGTGAGCGGCATTCGGATAAGGTAAGATCCGAAGCTCCTCAAACTGAGCCTCCAAGGAGATCAATCTCCTCAAGATTCAACCCGGCGCTCCAAATGCTCAAACGACCCCGACCGATGACATCGGGATTAGCTGAGGTCGATGACTATCTCAACACATCATTCGAGACAAGCGACCTCGACATCTTGGAGTGGTGGAAACAAAAGAGATCAAGATTTCCGATCTTGTCGATAATCGCACAAGAGATTCTTGCCGTTCCAGTATCGACCGTCTCATCCGAGGCAGCGTTTAGTGCCGGAAAACGGGTGATAACAGAAAAACTGTCAAGATTGACACCCGACGCGGTAGAAGTATGCGTGTGCAACCGAGATTGGGGCCTCGCAGCACTCCGGCATCAAGACCAAAAGAGTTCGGATGATGAGGTAATATCCGATACCGAGAGTTGAATTTTTTTTTTTTCAATCATACATGTAGTTTGTATTTGATCTGATTATGCTGTTCAGCAAAGATCATAGGTTTCTATTATTTATCATTTCCGGAACGTTTTTGCCATTTCAAAATGTAAGGCACGTTCCGATTATTTGTAAGTGCCGTTTGGCTTTTTAACTTAATAAAACTTACACCGGAGGTGGTGTTTTTTCTTAAAAATATTTATGACTTATATAATTAATAATTGTTCTATTATATATATATATATATATATATTAACAAAAAAAAAATGAAACCCGCCCCGCCCCAGGACCGCCACGCTGAGGCCTCGGGACCGCCCCGCCTACAACCGGGCCGAGCCCGGTCCTCAGGACCCAGGCCCAGGACTGGCCGGGCCCGAGCCGGTCCGACCCGGTTCCCACCTCTATGTATACATATGTAGACTAGGCCTTATATATAGACCTTATGCAAGTTGTGTCACCCCTTTATAGAATACAAGGATTTACAATTCCACCCAGATATTGTTATAAAACCTAGCAACCACACCAGTTTTAACTTGTAAATGAATATGAATTTATATTGTACTATGATATTTATTCTTTTTAAATCCTTAGACTACTGGTTCTCATGTTTTTTTATTATTGTCCTTTTTCAGTTTTTGTATGTTCTTTTCTATATTTTTATTTATTTTTTCAGTTTTTATATATTCTCTTTGATGCATGGTCCATTCTTATGTTTTATTGTTCTATCATCAAACAGTACCATCCTTTTGTCCCGCACTGGTCATTACTTGTTATTTGTCTAACATAGTTTCATCTGTAAAAGAATATATGCACATAATTTAAAAGAACATACACTTGGTGCTAAAAAAATATATTCAATGTTCTTATATTTATTTTTACACTGCTGATTATCATACTCTTTTTTATTTTATATTTTTTAAATTCCTATACATTCTTTTATGAAATTACTGTTTGTTTTTTTTTTATTAAACTGTTCCGTGTCAGTTTATTTTTGTTCTTTTATTCATTCTATTTGCTCGAAGTATCTGTTCTTTTATATATTTTAGTTTGACGTATAATGAATTTTTTATATTGAAGAAAAGAATAGAGAAGCATCAATACAATAACGAAAAGGATAAAAGAAGAATAAATAACTAGAAGTAAACCAAACAAACAGGAAAAAAAAAAAAAAGAAAGATGCCAGAAACAATTGAAAAAGCAAAAATGAGTCGGAAAACTAGACTGACAAAATGCAGAAAGAAATGAAGGAATTGAATTGACCCTGTTATAATCCAAAACACGCAACTAGAATTGCTCCGTTAACAATTGTCCAACACCGTCTAAAGTATATAACTGCAAACCACATCAGATACTTCTAATTTCAGATCATGTGATGTGAGCCGAGCGTGCATGTACACAATAACGATATCATGAACAACTGCGTGTAGCTGTAATTTGTTTTGGAAAGAGAGAGGCCACCTAACGGTTCCATTAAACAAATTAATTCTGGGCAACTGGCTTCATCATATCGTCAATAGCCGCAGGCGCCGTTTGCATGCTTTGGATCCTCTTCGGCGACTCTCATGCAACTCTAAGGATAACCAACAATTAAATCAACCTGCATATTGTTATTATTAACACCAACTTATATATTTTTATGATAAAAGGGTATTTTTACATATAAATTTATGTACATCTAACAAAAATTATATCCATACTGAAAAAAATGCGTATGAAAATATTTTAAAACATTGAAGTCATGCATAGAATTGAATATATAAACAATAGTTTTTAAGATTTATTTGTGCATAGGTCCCTCAATATTTGTACATATCACTCAGTGTTCTTGTTTTAATAGTGTTATTAACTTTCTTTACATATAGGATTCCTACACATATGTTATTCAGTTTGTACATATTTCTAAGTTTGACAGGAAGTGTGTTTCAATGAGTTCAAACTTATTTTGGAGATGAAAGGTTGACCTCATACATACAATTAAATATATCAATAATAGCTTTGTCAAATCATTTGTATATATATCTCATATAATTTGTATATATCTTCAATTTTGGTGAAAATCAGGATTTGATGCAACAGTACTTATTTTATACAACAAACAGTGGTATTGAAATATAAGTATATGCAGTCATAAGGAGTATGATGCATATTAGAGTTACCCTTTTATATATATTCTAATTATTTTTGTCATAATTTCCTTTATATATATATAAAGAAATTTTTTTATGAAAAAGCACATAAAATGGAATATATAATAATTTTGAAATCTCAATCTTGTTAAGATCATCTATCAATTAAATTTTAATTTTTAAATAAAAAATGAAATAACATGGATATTTATGTCAAGTGTTAATTATATTTTTGTCATTTTATATATGTACGTATATGGTGCAATGCTAGAAAATGAAAGAAAGAAAAAGATTTTGTAACCCACAGTATGCAACATATAGCTGATATGTTAGGATAAATTGAAAAAAAAAACACAAAAAAATATCGATACACAAAATAACTCAGCATTTCACGTGAAAATTCAACAAACCAAGCAAACTTGTATAACGCGTACACGATACTTATACACGGCATAATACCACGCGAAGATTGGGAACTCATTTCTAGGTAAAAATGAAGAAAATTGGAAATTACCGCTAATAAGTTAACAACCGCTTCTGAAATTATTTCCCCTCCAAGGTTGCATAATTATGACCACTTCAGCAGTAAAGACAACTTTCGATATCGCGCCGTGATCAGCACACTCTACACAGACAGAATACGTAACGCGATGGAAAAAAAATACTAATTAATTGAAAAGCAATAGAATTTGTGTGAGATGATGGAAAGGAGCTGGAATGGACCATGGATTATTAGAGATTGGGAGAAGTATACACTGAGTCCTAAAACGTTTTGCATATTGTTAAATCAGTTCTTAAACCAATCAATTTATCAAAGAAGTCCTGAAACTTATAGCCATTAACACCCTTAGTCCTAAAAGTTTCATGTTTTGCCAAACTAGTACTAAAACCTTTCATCTTACAGAAAAATGCTAAATTTGGCACTTAACACCATTATATCTAGTGCTGCGTATGGTTCAGGTTAATTCGGTTTCAAGTTGGAACCGAACCAACCCGAAATAGCCTGGATTTCAAAATTTTTCTATCCAATTCAAGAACTGAGAGCCAAATAAAACCAGAACCACGGTTCTGAGTTTTTTGGTTTTAGTTCTCAGGTATTTCAATTTATACCATACATCTATAACAACACTAAAATTTAATAAAATTACATCCATAACCACTTTATAAAATATTCAACATAATATATAATTAAATCAACATTTAAATACATATACTTAGACACATTCAAAAAAATTTTAATATACTGTTAACAAAATGGTTCAAAATAGTTGCTTAAGTATCTTCTATTTCAATCAGTTTACTTCCCTCTAGTAATTCCAACATTGACACAACATTCAACATAAAAAGCTGAGTCTTTAAGATAATTTTCTTCAATATCAAAACCTGAAATATGTTAATATCATGAATTTCTAGTTTCACATGACTCATAAATGAAAAAATATGAGGATTGTGTCATAGAAAGTAGTTTGAAGTAGAGAGATCGAAAGTAAAATGACACAGGAATAGTCGGCCTAAGAAGCTAAGTGAATCAAGTAAATTTGGAGAAAATTCGTGAATAATCCCTCAACTTCCATGTTGTTTCAATTTGGAATATTAGTTTAAGGGTTTAATAAAAAAACACAAGATGACCATCATAATTCTTTAAAGAAATACACATATACATGGGTATATTAGTAATACTATAATTTTTATTATATAATTATATATATAACCCGGGTTTGGCTCCACCTCGGGTTGGTTCCATATGGAACCAGAACCAACCTAAAACCATCAGTTCTCCTATATGTGAAACCAACCCGCGAACCATAGTCCATTTTTACCTAATCCAATCTAACCCAATGAGATTGGTTTAGGTTGGGTTTCAGGTTTACCCAACCCATGCTTACCCCTAAATTATTTAGTGACTAAGCTGGCACTTTTCAAACTTTAGGGACTTCCTTAAAAATTTTATGAAATTTTATGTGTCACTTTATAATTTTTCATGACACCAAACTGAGAATTTTTAAAAATTACTTCGTTCCACAGCAATATATTCCCAAATTTCTCAAATCTACAATCTGGGCTCTAATTTTTTTTTTTTTTTAAAATTTTTAGTGTAGTCTTTATTAATGGTAAGTATGGTTCGGGTTGGTTCGATTTTATGATGAAACCAAACCAACATGAAATTGCCTCAGTTCTAAATTTTTTCTACCCAACTTGAGAATCAAGAACTGAATAAAACTAGAATCATGATTCTAGGTTTTTCAATTCTCATTCTCGAGATTTTCAGTTTATACCATATACCTATAACATCATCAAAATTTAATAAAAATGCTTCCATAACTAGTTTATGAAATATTTAATATAATATACAATTAAATCAGCATTTAAATACATGTCCTTAGACACATTAAAAAAAGTTTAACATGATGTCACCAAACTAGTTCAAAAGAGTTGCTTGTGGAGTATCTTGCATCTCAACCAATTTACATCCCTCTAGTAATTACAACATTGGCATAACATTTAATATAGAAAGTTGAGCCTTTAAGACCATCTTTTTTAGTATCAAAACCTGAAATATGCTAATATCATAAATTTCCTGTTTCACATAGCTCATAAATGAAAAAATATAAGGATTTTATCGTAGAGAGTAGTCTAAAATAAAGAGATCAAAAGCAAAATGACCCAGGAATAGTCGTCTAGGAAGTGAAGTGATTCAAGTGAATATGGAGAAAATTTGTGAATAATCCCACAACTTTCATATTATTTTAATTTGAGATATCAGTTTAAGTGTTCAATATAAAAACACAAGATGACCATCATAATTCTTCAAAGAAATACATACATATATGGATATATTGTAATACTATAATTTTTATTATATAATTATATATATGCCTCAGGCTCGGTTCCACATTTGGTTGATTCTATATGGAACCAGAACCAACCCAAAAATCATTAGTTCTCTTATATGTGAAACCAACCGACAAATCATGGTCCATTTCTACCCAACCCAACTCAACCCAATGGGGGTGGTTCAGATTGGGTTTTGGGTTTATCCAACTCATGCTCACCCTTGACTCCTTATATTTTTAAAAATTGTAAAATAATCCCTATACTTTAATAAAATTTTCAAGTAAGTCATTAAAATTAAAAAAAAAAATCAATTTAGTCACTAGAGTTAACGGTGTTAAAGTGCCACATCAGAATTTTACATCAAAAATGAAATTTTTAGTACTTATTTGATGAAACGTGAAACTTTTATGACTAACCGAGTTAATGATTATAAGTTTTAGGACTCGTTTTGTAAATTGAGGAGTTTTAGGACTGATTTCCCAAAATATAAAACGTTTTAGGACTTAAAAAGAATACTTTCCCCTTCGACTTGTCAATCATAATTATGGATGCAAATGATGTGATTGAATGGAAAACCCCAAGAACAAAGAGCTCAGCATAAACAAAAAGCTATGTCTCTAATCAATGGAACGGGCCAGCTTGACGTGATCTATTTTCTGGCACGGTCGGTTTTCTTTTCTTTTCTTTTAGGAAAAGAAAGAAAGAAATTGTGGAGTTTCTGATGTGTACGTGCCAAGTAATCGACCAATTAATGATGGTTTAGGTGGACAACACAACAGTACGAACAAAAACCATGTCCACGGACCACGGGAACTCTAATGGTCGTCTTACTGTGATATTTGCTGCGGCTTCTGGTTGGTGAACTTGAACCCTATCTTACAAGTTACAGGACAATATTTGATGAAGACGAGCGATTTTATTTTCTATTATCGAAAATGATTGGAAATTTTTAAAGATGGGTAGTGGCTAGTGCTGGCTACAACTACAGATTACTTTTATAAAAACAAATTCTACAAAAAATAATCAACATCACTCATCACGCAGTCTTGCTCATTCAAGGATCAAAGTCATTATAATTTCTCTTAGACATCATTTGTTCTATAGCTAGGATTTAAGATTGCAGAAGATAAGTTGATGAGTTAATGAGGTTTAAAGCTTACAGAAGATTAGTTGAAGAGCTAATTAATGGGGTTTGGAGGAGAAAGGCCCTACATGCAAGAGGAGAGGAACACAGTTTTAATAAAGGGCAGACAATAGTTCTTGGGCAATACCATAGCTCCTCACTGTGGCCGGGTTTGGTAATCAGTAAATTAGAGGAAAAAGACAAAATCTCTACAGTGGGATAAGTTTAGTTGGTTTTTGCAAATCTTGATGCAATCGTTACCAGATTACTCAAAAAGGGGGTTATCACAAATTAAACCGAATTGAATTGGCAAACAACTATGGATATAGGGCTCATAATTGCCCATGTGGACTGTGGAAGGAGATGAGGTTAATAATTGGGGCATCATCCCTGCAACCAATTACCCAAATTAATTATATATATTTACAACAAATTCTGAAATCAGTTATAGTGTATCTAATTGTGGGAGCTATGAGTAGTTAAGAAAACGAAGACACATAACTTGGATTTTCTTACCTGCGTCAATTTAATTGGGTCAGTTTTTGCACACTCAAGTGTTGTTATTTTTTAAATTTAGCTGACACGTTACCCTCTTCTCTTTCACTTGATCAGTCCCAGTTAGGGCTTGCAGCGTGGAGCTTTACTCATCCCTTATCTTTGTGGTTCAAAAATCGTTACTTTATCGGGAAAGAGAAACAAAGAAAGGTTTACTTTGCCTAAAAGTACTTTCACCTATAAACTTTGCCAACTCAAAAATTTTACTTATTAAATTTTAACTCAGGTTTACTTATCTCTCAAATTTTAAAAATTGATACTTTTTAACTCTTCAACCTATTTAAATTATTGTTTAAATTATATGAAGACTAAAACAAAGATAAAACAGAAGATGAAGAACTAACTAATCATTTCTCCATGTAAATCTTTAGTTCTATTAAACAGGTTTGGTACAAGAATTAAATGAGTCATATTTTAGTAAAAATTTTGGTTGGATCATATAATTTTATAGAGTTGATGGTTAGTTGAATTGTTCGAATCGATAAAATTGAAGTAGATAGTTGAAATAATGTACAAATCGAGTCAAATAGTTAGTTAGTCACTCATATTTTATTTTATTTTATTTTTATTTTAGTTCTTATATAACTTAAATAGTCATTTTAAATGGGATGGGATAAAATGTATGAATTTTTAAAATTTAAGAGATGAGTGAACCAAATTAAAATTAAGGAAACAAGAAGTCCGAATTGTCAAAATTCAAAGGATAAAAAGATCTTCAACCCTGTTGGCCTTCGGAATACTAGAGCGAGAATTTTTTTTTTTTTTTCTTTTGGTTTCCTGAGGCATACTTCATTACAGGCAAGGACCGGAAGACCAATCCTTCGAATTACTGTCAGGCCGAGAAGCCGGACCTCTCACAATCGAGCTAATCCTTGTACAATCATCAGGGATATGAAAGGTTAGTTGCAAATTACTATCTTTTTCTCTTGCCACTTGCCATGCGGCGTATTTATGGGCATTGTTGGGCCTATTATCAATTCTGAATCCTCCCAAGGGGCCAGCGATGTGAACTTTTTGAACTCGGCCTTTGGGGAAATCTGGATCACTGGAGACTTCTGGGTATTATACTGTTAGGCTGGACATTGAGTAGTGCAACAGTTTTTGGGCTAATTTAGCTTCCTACTGTTTGGCCCATTTCTTTTTGTGCCAGTACTTGTCTTTGTATCCTGGTAATCTTTTACTTGTACGCCGTTAACATATTTTCTCCATCCTTAGGAGCATTACACAGACATTTGCCCCTATACAGACCCAAGTAAAGCTGCACCTTGACCTTGTACGGCCAACTTGGGGCCGAGTTCTTCCTACAAGATTACTGCTCTCGAACAGCATCAGCAGCCTACGCTCCGGGCATACTGATCTCTGGTTAAAAAAGAAGGTGCTAAAGTTGCAAGAAATTCAAAAAAAATATATGATGTGATATGAAGCAATTGAACAGAATTAGATGCTTGCCCTTTTGCCAAAAACAACCAACATGATAGAGTCAAAACAATCTACATTTGAGGGGACATATTAAGTAGAAAAATATCACATGTCCAAAACAATAAGTTAATCAATTCTTTATATAGTAATGAAGTCTCTCCACCCATTCTTAGTTACTATAAGATAAATGCTCAAATACTCAAAAAGTTCAATTGCTACTTCATATGATTTTCTTTACAAACTATTTGGACTGATTTTCTTTGTGTGTGTGTGTGTGTATTCAAACTAAAACCCACCGAGTACAACTTCGGCAGCTGTCTCTAGTCAGTTGCCCCCCTCACCACTTTCCACCACCCCCTCCAAAAACTGTTGTCCCCTTCCTAGCCTTTGTCGACCGTAGTCTACTTCATCTTAGCCTGTATTTTTTTTATTTCCTTAGCTGGAACAGATTTCAGGGTGTCGACTATACAGAATAAGGGGCAAAGGTTACTGGAAAAGGGATGGGAGAGATTGGCAATGGCCTGGACTTAGAAACGAGCAATGGCTATGAGATGGAAGAGGCATACGAGGAGGGGCTGCCACATGTTCCAATGGAGATGCTTGAGGAGGAGGCCTTGTGTTTTTGTGGGAGAGAAAGTGGTGAGAGAATAAGTGGAGAAAATCACAAATATTAGTTAGAGAAGTTGTGTTTCTATGGGAGAGAAAGTTGAAGTTGAAAGTGCTATTGAGAGAGCGACTAAAGTTCAAGAAAGCGACTAAATTTTAAAATTTTATTAAATAAATGACTGAGGAATAACTACCTAGGTGGCGATTGAATGTTTAATTGCTTTTCAATCATTCCAAAAGTGAGTTCCACTAAAGGGACTGTAGGGTGACTAAAAATGCTCGTGATGGATTTTTAATTGCTAATTTCAGTTGCTTTTCAGAATTTTTCTAGCAGTAATTTCATGTTAAGTTGGATACTATAACATGGTATCGCAACCCAAGGTCTGCCACTACCCTAAATAACCCATGTGATAGAGCTGAAATGGGCAATACGTGATGGGACATGTTCAGTGGTAAAATCCCACATGGTTAAAAAATAGGATTAGTCATAGCCTATATAATGCTGCCTTTAAATTAGATGCTTTAACAGAAATTTAACGATTCATCCCACCAGCTCAATTTGAGTGGCATAAAGGGACATTCCCTAAGCCGTGGCTCGAATTTTACACCCAGCACCACCTTTCTAATGCAAGAAAACAAAAATTGTTAAATATCACTCATTGCCATTCAAATTTAAACAACTAACAATTTATGAGTACTTATAAAAGATGCTTAACAATTCAATAATTGTTTTAACATATATATATATCGAAAGTTTACTTTTACTCCACTCTTAAAATGAACCTCTCAATATTTATGAATTGCTTGTTGGTTTTGGACTTGAAGACTTTTTCTTTTGGCAATGGTAGAAACCTCAAAACTCACTTTAGAAAACAAGAGGAAAATACAATTAAGTCATATAATGTTTTCCAATTTTTCCAAATCAGTCATAAAACTTCTTAAATTTTTAAACAAGTCCTTGAACTTGAAATTGTTGACTCATTACTTCCTAACATTTTCACATTTGGCCAAGCCAATACTGAAACTTTTACTTCCAACAAAAAAATGCTTATGTGACACTTAATATCATTATATCCAATGGCTAAACTGACATTTTATAAACTTTAATGCTTTAATGAAATTTTTATCAAAGTTAAGTTGTCACATTGTAACTTTTCAATAAATTAGGGAAACTAAATTGAAAATTTTAAAAAATTTTAGAGAGCAAACTATAACTTCTAAAAATCAAGGGTGTATTGTTATTATCGTAAATTAGAAAATAAGGTAGTTTGTAGCTCAATGAAGTGAGCAGAACTTTGTTATTTAAAATGCTTAAAGCTGATACAGTGCACTTTGCACTATTGTTGGTGGATCAATAAAAAATTTGTTCTAACACAATAGGTTGAAATAGAGTTTCAATAAATAAAGGTAAAATTTTCATACTATAAATTAAAGGTGGAATTGAGCCGAGGGCTCGAGCTGAGCCCGAACACCCCATGCTCGAATCTTAGTTCTTTAAGGATTAGCTCAACTCAAGTTTGAGGTTTAGTTTGACAAGCTTAGTAAATGGGATCAAAGTTCGGCTCGAAAGGGGGTTGGTAGTTTCATAGGCTCAATGCTCAATTTGATGTTCGAGCTTAATTCAAGAAGTGTATTAGGATTTCTTTAGGAAAGATTATTCTTTATAGTGTCATATTATATCCATACATAAAATCATAATTCTTGATACAGGCCTTTTCCACATAAAAAGGGAATATTTTGTTACAATAGAAGTGATGTGGATTATTCAAGAATCAAAGTCGATTTGCTTTATAAAAAGAAGATATCAATGAACTTTTATGAAATGGTTTCACATCTGTACATAAAATCATAATTCTTGATACGGGCCTTTTCCATGTAAAAAGGGAATATTTTGTTACAATAGAAGTGATGTGAATTATCCAAGAATTGAAGTCAATTTGCTTTATAAAAAGAAGATATCAATGAACTTCTATGAAATGGTTTCACATTATGATTATAATATGACACTATAAAGAATAATCTTTCCTAAAGAAATCCTAATACACTCCTTGAATTGAGCTTGAACATCAAACTGAGCATTGAGCCTATGAACCTACCAACCCCCTTTCAAGCCGACCTTTGATCCCATTTACTAAGCTTGTCAAACTAGAACTCGAATTTGAGTTGAGCTAATCCTGAACAAGCTAAGATTCAAGCATGGGGTGTTCGGGCTTAGCTTAAGACCTCGGCTCATTTCCACCTTTATTTTCTAGGATGAAAATTTTACCATTATTTATTGGAACTTTATCTCAACCTAACAGAAACATCAAGTTAAATCTAATGAAACATTATGATGTGACACTATTGGCACCCAAGAATGTTAAATCACTTTCTCAATCTCAACCTCATGTTTTTTTTTGTTTTTGTTAAATAAGGCTATTAATTTTCAATTGGAGAAAGTGATTAAAAATATAAGAGTCACACCCAGATTTTTGAAGAGAAAAAAATAAGAGCCTAATTTTTTAGAATTGCAATTTTGGATCCTGTATTTTCCTCAAAAAATTTATTGGTCCCTAATTTTCGTAAGCTTGCAAAATGACCATAAGCTTTGAAAAAAAAAATTCAGGTAAGTCACTAAATTTTGAAAAATGTCAGTTTATTCATCGGATATAACGACTTTAAGTTTTATGCTAGTATTTTTATTTAGAAGTAAAAATTTTATGATTAACTTAGCAAAATGCAAAATGTTTAAAACTAACAAAGTTAACAATTTTAAGTTGTGAGACTTGTTTTTGAAAAATTGAAAAGTTCTAAAAATAATTTTTTTAAATGCAAAAGACTTTAGGACTCAAAGTTTACTTTCGCCTGGTAGGGTTATGGGTTGTGGCATGTTGATTTGGCATTGAATGACCTAGCAATCCAAGTATTCAGCTGTTCCTCTCTAAGTACCATTAATTTCATTTGCCCATCTACCAACCACCACTACAACATCTGACTAGGTTTACCGTAAAGTTCTGCTTTTCGAAGGAAAAATGGTGCTGGATTCATAAGGAAGAACTTCAATATGAATAATTCTTTTCAATCTCAGCAAACCTTCAATCTAGTTCCAATTATAAGTTACCATATCGTCTCAAATACATTTAATCATTCACTGTTTATAGTAATTAATTTATAATTTTTTATATTCAATATTTTAGTATATAAATTACCTAAATGTATCAATATTCCTCCATCTTTGCCAACTTATACTAGTTGGTCCCTTAACTTTGCCTCAGCATGATTTCATCCTCAAACTTTGTAAAATCATGTGATTTAGTCCTTAAACTTTTTAAAATTGTGTGAATTAGCCCTTCAATTGTTAGGATAAAATAAAATTTTGATCCTAACTTTCAATCTTTCATCAAAATAACTTTTATATTTAGAAACTTTCATTATCACCAAACTCGTGGGTTAATAAACTTTATTAAATTGTTGAATACATAATTAAATAATTAAATTTCTTACAAAACGATAATTCAAAAAAAATTACATACAATAATTTCAAAATTTTATAATCATTTAGTAATTTTTAGTTTTCTTATTTTTTTTAGAAAAATACTAGGATTGATTTATGGTAAAGAAAAAAATTACTCCCTCAGTCCCATATTGTTTGCACCATATTCCTTTTTTGGTTGTCCCATATTTTTTGCACCATTTCTTTATTTGGTAAGTTTCCCCCATCTAATTTACTATATTACCCTCATTTTTATCTTTACCTTAAAACTCCCAATTTGTTAAACCTCATTCCCAATACAATCAAAATCCCTAAAATTCATCTTCCCCCTACGCAACCCAAGTGCCCCATCGGCAGCGAGGACAATGTCTTTGATTTTGTGATTGGCAGCAGGCCGATATTACTATTGCAAGTGCCAGCGGCGACCGTCGTCAACAAAATTTGGCCCCTTCTCAACAAGATTGGCGATTGCCCATATTTTCTCCGACCCATCATTGCCCTGCTCCACTAACGGTAATGCTTCTCATCTTTTCTCCGGTGTCATTGTAGTTATTTTGGTCTTGTTGGTGAGATTGCATTTGAATGTCTGGGTTGGAGTTGCTGCACCTAGAGGTGGTTGCCATGCTGCTGCGCCTCCTCTGATTGCTGTCCTACTATATTGACTCATGGAGCTGCTCCATCTACTGGATGAAAATTAACGTTGGACGGAATAGAAGGTTAGGCGCTTTGTATGATACCTTAGATTTTTGGAATGGCTAGTTTTGGATATTGTTCTTGTTTTGGTGCCTGCAATTACTTGGTGTGTCATAATTATATTTAGTGTTTAGTTGCAGACATTAAAGAGTAGAGGGCAAGTTATTTAAGCAAGCATGTTATTAGAGAGGCATTTGGTTTTTGAAATTGAGTTGCTGGTTTTTTTTGTTTTCACTATGGTGAATTATGAGATAAATAGCTTGAGCATAGATGATTGCTTTTGGGGATGTAAAATCATGAGTTCCTTGTTTGTTTCATAAACAAAAAAAAATTGTTATGACTGAAAATTTGTCATTGCTTGTTTTCTGAATTTGGTTCATTAGCTGTATTGGGGTTTAATTGACTCCATTGCTTAAGCCTGAACATGTAATGGTATAAGGACATCATGTTGAGTGCATTTCCTATTCTTGTTATGAACCCACTTAAAGATGTAAAACGTTTCTATCATTTAAGTTTAGCTCATATAACATAGAAACCATCATAAAAGCCAGACACAAATTGCACACAAATTTAAGTTTTTTTTCACTGACACTTGTTTGTATTATAATTGGTACATCTTGTTGCTTTAGTTTCTGCAGGTATACTAGCTCAGCCAATATGAATACTCAAAACAAATCGCTTAGTCCACATACATCAACAGAGGTGCGTAAGATTTCTTCAAACCAGGCAACAAAGTTGGGTGCGATACCTTCGGAGAAAAATGCACAACAAAGGGATTGTTGGCCTCATTCCTCGTCTGATTCCTCCAGTACTCCACTGGTTAAGCAATCTACACTAGCAACTTTGAAACCTAGTAACATGGGCAATGTTATGGTGATACTCTCTAACCTCCCGGGTGTAGTGTCAGGAGATGAGTTTTGGATGAAGGCTGCTACATATCTAGAGTCATCAAAGCCTACGAGAGAATTCATATCTTGTGATGCCATATGCCCAGAGCTGAGGATAAAGTGGTTGTGTCGTCAAGTGTGAAACCTTAAAAAGTAGTGTAGTACATCAGTGTAGGAGTGTTCTTGGTACAACTAAGTATTTTGGTGCTCAAAAGTGTAAATGGTTCTGCTGCTTCCCCTTTAGTATTAGGCTAATTTTGTAAGAATTAGTGCACTACAGAATGTAGTGCCTTGACCCTTGTTTTGATTAGTGCTATCAAATAGATTTACATGAAGTGACTTTTCATGTAACCAGCAACTATGTATCATTGGTTAAGCAGCTAATGAAATGAATTTCAATTATCGCATCTAATTGTTTTGATGTATTTGTTGCCTCATATCATTACAACCTGCAACTTGTCTTTCAAACTTGTTTTCGTGAGGTGTGTTCAGCAGGTTGTAAAGAAATACTGTAGAGAATGTTTGGCTAAAAACTAATGCATGTAATATGGATTTGAACATTCAATACTCCATATTACAACAATGCACTAAACTTTCCAGTAGTAAACTCTCCAGCTGTTACACACACCCTTACTAAGACCAAGGTAACTGA
The DNA here is from genome assembly GCA_005392925.1 of Aquilaria sinensis. Classification (NCBI taxonomy): domain Eukaryota; kingdom Viridiplantae; phylum Streptophyta; class Magnoliopsida; order Malvales; family Thymelaeaceae; genus Aquilaria; species Aquilaria sinensis. The sequence continues at coordinate 154,085 of SMDT01001275.1, forward strand.
TCCTATATAAGTCACTAAAATTTTGTTTGTGACTTAACTGGTACTTGAGCCTAGCCTTTGACTTTTAAAAGGAATAGGAGTTAAGGACTGAGGCTTGCTAGCATGTTCCAAGATTTCAAGTGGACTTGTGAACATCTTCATCTAGACAAAAATGATCTAGGTAGTAGAGCAAGTTGCTGCAGCTACTAAAGCAATGAGTTGCTGCAGCTACTAGAGCAACTTTGTTTTAGTTAAAGGCTAAGAAGTTGAAAGCCTTTGACTGAAAGTTGACCTTGAGGATGGAGGATGTTTTCAATTGTAAGGCTGGACAAAACAGTTGTATGGATGAATTGAAACTTGTATAGGTACTTTCTAAGAAAGGGATAGCTCAGCTATCCAAGAAAGTGCACTGGAAGTCAAAAAAAAAAAAAACCATAGGTTTATGACTGACTTCCAAGAACCTAAAAGCTAGTTTGTGACATACTAGTTCTATGACAGGTTCACTGATTGGGAAAAGGTTCGAACAACCAATGGAAGGTATATGTATGCCTCTGAGTGGAAAATCTTTAGATTTTGAAGCAAGTGTTACTGGAACCTAAAAATTTGCAGCTTTAGAAAGGCCAGTGTGGAGTTGAATTGTGGAAACCTGTTTAAAACATTTTTTTTTGGGTTTATGAAGTTGAAAGGACTCCATAGTGATAGAGAAACATAACTGGAAAGTTTTATTGAGTTATGGAATGAGGAAGGCAGTGAACTCAACAAAACCAAGTCGAAAACTTTTATGCCTGCAGAAACTACCCATGCTTCAAAATTCAAGTAAAGGGATTCAGGGTTAATGCTCAGGGTTTAGGGCAAGTTTCTTGTGCCTAAAAAAATACTTATGTAAGTTTTGGTTAAATTTGAAGCATTAGAAAAGGAAAATGACCCCCTAAGCCCGAATTCTGCTATAGTGGGCAACAGAATGAAAGATGCTTCAAATTGTGGGAAGAAGAGTCCTAAGTTGGGGTTTATAGATTAGAAAAATTTTTATATGATTAAAATAAGGATTTTGGATATTTTGACTGAATTTGAAACACTAGAACCTAAGAAGACACTTTGAGTTCTAGTTTCGTGCTAAAAGTGCCTGGAGAAATCAAAGTGCTTCAAAATCATGGAAAAAGGCTTCCAAATTGGATTTTTTAGATTGGTACAGGTTTCTTATGAGCTAAGGAAGATGACTAGAGTTCTTTGTGCTGTTTGAAGCTCTGGAAGTTAATATGGCCATTTTAGGATCAAAGTTCTGCTAAGACAACCAGCAGAACGTGACACGCTTCAAACTTTGGGGTGTAAGCTTCTAAATTGATATTTTACAGATGAAACAAACTTCCTATATCAAAAATGAGATACCTGCAAATTTTTATTGAATTTGGGGCAGCCAATCTCAAGATTCCCCCAAGATTATGTTAAGCTACTAAGATAACCTGCAGAGGAACTTTTGCTTCAAACATTAGGTAAATGGCCTTAAATTAAGAATTTATGAGCTTAGAAAACTTTTATATGATTAAGATAAGTTTCCTGCAAAATTTGGTATCATTTGGAGCATTGGAACTCAATAAGACCCTTTGAGTTCAAAGATTTTACCCAAATGACCTGTAGAAAAGAACTTCTTTAAACTTTTCAAAGATGACTTATAAATTGATGTTTTGGGGCTAGGAAAAGTTTATTATGACTAATAGATGGCAACTATAAAGTTTCATGTTAATTGGAACACTAGAACTCAAGATACCCCTTAAACCTGGAAAGTTGAAGCTTCAAAATTGCAAAACCCGCATAAAAGACTTACTGGAGTAGATTTAACTCAAGTTTGACTTTGAGGAAGATGATAGAACTTTGAAATGAAATTTTCTAGATCTGTTTATGGCCTTAAAATGGATTTGTTCATGACCTTAAACCAGAATTTTGGCTTAGGGATTGGATTCTGGTTATGGCTGCAAGCTAAAGGTAATATTGGTCTATAAAGGTGTATGAGCAATACTGATGGTCTCAGTTAGAGCTACTTAGCTGCTGTAGAATGAGTTTTAACTTATGTTTATAAGGGTTTAACTAGAAGTGGAGACCCAGTTTAAGAATTTATCCTAAGTCTATACTACACATGCCATGGGCAAAGAACATGGTTAAAACGAAAACTTGTAAGATTGTCAACTTTGATGTCACATTAGGGTGTTATGGCATTGTTGAAGGCTCTAACACCTGTGAAAGTGGACAACTAGTAGTTTTTAAGGTGTTTTACTAGTGTTCAGTGACCCATGTTGAGGAACAATGAGTTGGTTTATAAAGGGCAACAGCAATGAATTTGATCAACAGGAACTAACAAGTCACTTGCGATGTTTGACCTATAAGTTGACTTTTTGTGTAAGAAGTTAAATGACAAGAAGCAAAAGTTTGTAGGCCATATGGGGCGATGAAAAACTTATGGAAAACAAGAAATTTCCAAGTCCTTGCTTGCAAAGATATCAAAGTCCTAAATGTGTCTGAAATTGTTAGGCAGTTTATTGTATTGCTACATTGGTAAAATGAGCTTGTTAAAGGCTGAATTGAGGGTTAACCTTTTGCAAGAATCAACTGAAGAATCAACACCAAAGAGCAAAATCAAATTTTCAAAACCCAAAATTCTACTCACAAGGCATGAACAAGTCCACTTTATAAGTACAAATAGATCTGCAAAAATTCAGTTCAAGATACTTTTTCTTTCTCAAAGTCAAACCCAAAGTCAAAATAGCTCCAATAGACAATCTTGTGATGATTTTTCTCTTTTGCAGTACCATTTCTAGGTGTTTTAGTTTTATTGGTACAAGTTTGATAAAAAATGGTGAATTATTAAGTGGTGCAAATTATCATATGAATTCTAAGAGTTCATTATGTACAGAAAGTTTGAGGTATTTACAAAAAAATGCAACCTACAGCTTGCTTTGCAGCAAAACATTGAAACATTTCCCAAATGCAAAACCATAATTGGTCATTTTGAGTTTTAGGCTAAAGTTAACTGTCAAAATTTGCAAACCAGTTTGTTTTATGAAAAGAAAGTTGATAAACGAGTGAAATCTGAAATTTGGCCTTAAAAATCACATTTTTACGTTTCAACTCAAGAAATTTGTACTAAATCTGCAGAAAAATCAGGTTCAATGCTCATTTCAACAAATTTGGAGATTTTTTATGTGAAGTTGATGTCAACAAGTTTCAAATACCAAATGTGACACCATGGCCTATAAACACCTATACAATTAGCTATGTTAGGGAATTTGGTCTATCAAACTTGAATCTGAAGCTGAAATTTGCACCAGTTTCAAATCTGGCACTTTTGGTTGTAACAGTCAACATGAGTTTTGGTTTTCCACGGAAAACCAAAGCTCACACACACTTTTCTTTTATCAAAAAACACTTTTGAGAAGCAACAAAACTGGATGTCAACCAAATAATCATAGTAACATAGAGAATAAAAAATTCAGTTCCATTCATAAGGGAATTTGGTATTGCATTGGTATAAAAAATAGTAGCAGTAGTAATCAGATTACAAAATCAACATACTATATTAGTGTTTGACAGAACCTTCACTATACAATTTTTTGTCGAAGCACTAAGTTTCCAGATCTGAAATGACATTCTTCAGGCAAAAGTAGGACCTATCTGCACCAGCCAAGACTATTTTTGAATTACTTACATAACTACCAAAAGCAAAAGTTCAAAAACTGACAACAAAACAACCAGGCTGGAGTGTAGCTGTTATGCATCATCAGTTGGCCATAATTATATACATTCCTCCAGGAAAAGCACACTATTTTATTCCTGCAAATGTGCTTGTACAGCCTCAATAATTTCAGGAGCCACATGAACTTGAGTTGAGAGATGACTTTATTGCTCCAACCGACTCTTGTTCACATGAGGTATCTTGTAGCTATTGCAGCCATTTGACTTCATGACTTCTATCATACATAGCTGCAAAGTGACAAAAACATGCTTCAATCTAGTGGATGGAAATTCATCAAATGCTTTCTCAACAGCTTTTACTAATTCATCAATATTTTTCAGAGATTGTTGGTGCTAGAGAGATTGAATGGCTCGAAAAAAAACCCAAATCTAGCACATTCATGTTGGGAGAGTTAGGAGGTTGGCACACCAATTGAACATTAAGCTCGGTTCTTCTTGTAGCTTCTTGAAAATCAAAGTCATCAGCCTTAATATGTGGTTTTGCATTATCTTGTTAAATGTATATTGTTCTCCCGGGACTTGTGTGAGGCCATTTTTCCTTAATTGCTGGTAAAACTTTCTCAATCAAGCAAGCTTTAACAACTTCTTTTGTGACAGAAACAATGGCCTTTGTTTCCATTGTTCCAGCAACTCTATTCTTGCTTTTCTTCTTTGCTGGCTCTTGATATACAAACGGAAATATTCCAATTTTGCCTGAAAATTCTATCCCACTTGCTGGATCATTTCTAGGCCTACCAACAGCAGCCAAAAACATGACTTTCGTGATGAAACGCTTGCTTTTACAGCTGCGCATTGGCTCCGCTTCATCAGGCAAAAGATAATACTTCTCTGATCCTTTAGTTAAGTAAAACCATTTCTCATCTATATGCACAAAATCAAACATATCGATAAACATAGGATTATGCATAAAAGAGTTCTTTTCAATCATACATAAGCAGAACCTCAATCGATCTTTCTTATTTTGATTTGTCAAGTAAGGTTTGATGGAATTTGAGTGGCGCCTAAATACCCCTTCTTTAACTCGTCGGTGAAAAGTGGATTTTGACATGTTAAGCTCTGTTGCCATGGTTCGGATGGTAGTTCGACGATGTAAAGGGACTATTGTAACAAGGTTTAGATCAACCTGAATTCGTTTAGGACATGTAGCTCCAACATACCTTGTATTGAGCTCAATGGGTCTATTGTTCTCGATTTGCTCTTTTGCCTCATTCCAAATTCGCCAAACAGTGTGTCGACCAACAAAGAAGTGATTGCAAACATTTAAAATCGATCATCTTTTTCGTTTCCCTTTGCTGTTGCGCTCCTTCATTAATGCTAAACATATTGCCTGTCATTCATCCTTGGTCAAGACTTTGTGTCGCTTCTTCTCAATTTCCAGGTTTGACAAAGAACTCATCAATTTGGTGGGGGAGTTGAATTTCAAGTGCAAGTTGTAGTTAACAGGGGAGTCGAATTTCAACCAAGTTTCAGTTGCCGGTTAAAGCATTGCGAGGAGCTAGAAATTTAATTGATTGATTGAGAGAATATGATTAGTTTGGAATTGGAAATGGATTTTGTGGGGAGATGAAGAAACCAAATAAAGTCATCCCGCCACAACCAAAATTAACTTAAAACAGCCATTTGCTGCCAGCCAACAATGTGATTTTAATTTCTGATTTCAGGGGTATTTTTGTCCAAAAAATACATCATCTTATCATTTCTTAATCTCCGTGCCAATTACAAATGGTGCAATAAACATGGGACGGATGGAGTATCTTTTATGCACTCCACTATTATGTATATCAATTATTTTCTCTAAATATTTTTTCTCAATTTTTTTCATATAAAATATGCAATATTAGGGAGTTATGAATTTAGAGATCATTTTGTTGGAGGAGTTTTTTTAAGTAGATTTATTTTTCAAATAATTTTCTAAATTAATCTTTTTGGTATTAATATTTGTTATTTTGAATTAGTATTCCACATCATCTTAAAACTAATTCATCCCTTGTGATTCTCCTGCTGATGAAGATACTATTATAATTTCCTTGATTTTTTATCATTTGTCTCCAAAGAAAAATTTAGTAATAAATATTAAAATTTATCCAATTTTATATAGATATTAGCTAAAACTCTTACAAAAAGAAGCCATTAATGTGCAAGAAATTAAACAAATAAAGAAGGTAAAGAAAAACTAAGAAAAAGATAAGAAAAAAATTATCCCAAAATTAAAGGTTAGATTATTTATTTGTGTGGATAAACCACTAATAATGAAGAATTTATTTTACTAAAAAAATTAATAAAATCTATAGGAAAAATAAATGTTGAGAAAATAAAAAAAAATAGAATTTTTGGCTTTCTAGTAGATCAAAAAAAATATTTTATTTAAAATAATAAGAAAAATATAAATTATTAGATAATTATATATTCTTTATAATGTCTTACATAATTTTTTTGAATTATCCTATGTAAATAATCTAGTTATTTAATTATTGTAGTTAACAATTTAGTAAAGTTTGTTAATTCATAAGTTTAGTTTAAATGAAAGTTTCTAAACATAACAATCATTTTGCCAAAAGTTTGAAAGTATGAACTAAGATTGTAGTTTGCTCAAGCTGCTAAGGGACTAACTCGTTATATGTTTCAAAGTTGAAGAGTTAAGTCAAACTGACTCATACTTAAAAGGACTAACTTCTTTGAGTTGATAAAGTGAAGGAGCCAATTATGCATTTTAGCCTATATAAATACAAAACTTTTATGAGTAAATTGCATAAATGGTCCCTAACCTTTAGTCATTGTTTCCTTTTAGTCCCTAACCTATTGAATGTTCTGTTTTGGTCCTAAATCTATTAAAATAGTTTCATTTTGGTCCCTCACTAGATGAAATTCATTAACTTAAAATAATTGTTTGACAAAAAAATTTTGAAATTATAATTTAAATATTCGATAACTGTTTTCCAATAAATTTAAATAGTTTAATTTTTTTACAGTAAATATACAATTTAAATTAATAGTTTTTTTTCTGGATGAAATAAGTTCAATTTACAGAGAGAAAAAAAAAGATGATTTGAAATTTTCATTAACTATAAAAAAATTATTATACAGATTAAATTTATTGTAAGACAGTTACTAGAAAATTTAAACTATGATCTAAAAAGTTGTTATCAAAAAAATACTTTGAGTTAACAAATTTCATCAAATTGAGACTAAAATGAAACATTTTCAATAGACGTAGGCCTAAAATGAAACGTTTTACTAGGTTAAGGATTAAAACAGAACATTCAATAGGTTAGGGACTAAAAGGAAACAATGACTAAAGGTTAGGGACCATTCAGGAAATTTACTCAAACTTTTATATATAAATGACGGGTAAAATCCATATTTAGTCCCCTAACTTTAAGGATCGTCTTAATGTGGTCCTTTAACTTAAAAAGCGACTCTTAAAGTCCCCTAACTCAACTTAAGTATTCTATTTTGGTCCCTACCATTAATTTTTCCGTTATTTTGGATGGAAATTGCCCACGTGGCATGTATATTGCCACGTGGCAGTTTCTTTATGATAAGAAGTGATTAGATTAGAAGAACAATAGAGTTCAAGCTAAAATTGACACAAAAAGTAATTTTAGGGACCTAAAAGGATAATTAAACCAATCTTCAACGTCGCGGCCCCTCTTCGATTCGATCACCGCTGTCGCCTCTCTTTCCGCCGGTGCTCAATCTTCCTTCTTCTTGACCGACGCTCCACCTTCCCATCTTCATCCAGCCCTCGCCGCCTTATCTTGCTCTAAAGCCGCCGTTGAGGGAAAGGCCCGATCGCAATTCACCGCCTGCATCCCATCATCTCCGCCTCCACCGCCGAAGCCGCCCATCCACCTAAAGACTGCCACTGTCATCGCCGGTGCCTCACCACCCTTACCCTACCATCTGGTAAGCCGTCTTGGCTTGTTTGTGTCGCTGGCGAGGCATGGGCAAGCTCGAGCTTTGGGTGGAAGCACGGAGGCATGAATTTTTGCGAGGGACGCCGACGATGGAGAGGCGGTGGAGGTGTGGATCATGCTGGACTAGGAGAGACGGAAGCAGCGTAGACAGAGGGTTGGTGAGATGAGTGGCGGCATAGAGAGGAAACGGGGAAGATGGATAGACGGAGAGGATGAAATTAGGGTTAAGTCCCTAAAATTATTTTTCTGCTTTAATTCTAGCCCGAAATTTGTTATTCTTTCAGTTTTGTCACTTAAACCCATGAAAGAAGATGCCATGTGGCAGTTTAAGTGCCACTTAGGCAATTTCCATCCAAAATAACGCCTAAACTAACGGTAGGGATCAAAATAAGACACACGAGTTGAGTTAGAGGGACTTTAATAGTCACTTTTAGAGTTAAGGGACCACATTAGGACAAACCTCAAAGTTAGGGGACCAAATTTGGATTTTACCCTATAAATGACAAAGGAAGACTCTACGGCTAGTTTGTTTCAGTTTAATTCTACTGGATTAACACGTTAATTGGGCTGGGCCACTTTTAGTGGCGGGGTTTCTATTATTTCACTCTTCTTAGCCCCTGATGTTGGCTCTAATTACGGTCTTACCAGCTGGAATGGGTCCCTTGATATTCGCTCTTAGGTGGACGGCGAGTGCGGCAGTCGAAACTGGTGAGATTCCTCCCTCAAATCGGTTTCTGGCTTGGCTAGATCTTCGTTGATTCTCCAATCGGGCCCGTTCTGAGCAGCTGGAAGGGCACGTACCAGTACCAACAACTTCAACGCGTTGGATTGTAACTGGAAGTGATCAACGCTCGGTGCTACGAGGCAACGTTGGGCGCGATTGACAAATCCAAGGAGTCCAGATCTATGATGGACGACGACAGCCACGGTACCCACATGGCAAGCACGACAGCGGGCTCTTCGATGGACGGAGCTAGTTTGTTCAGAATCTTGAATGGAACGGTTGATCGTTCAGGGATAGTGTCACAATCGGCATCTTCACGGCCACGGAGAAGGGGTTGTTCGTGTCTTGCTCCACCGGAAATACTGGCCCAAGCTAAGCTTGTAGCCGGAGATTCTCGTTTAGTGGTTTGGGCCGGCTATAATTTCCACCAACTTTTGGGGCAGAACTTATTTGAACATCACATGCGTTAGATGTTTTATGAAAAAATATGTTAATTTGGTTGAGTTAATGCCAAACAAAACAAATTGGCCCTTAAAATTTCTACTTTCTAGATATAATTTCTTCTAAAAAAATTTTTAGGAAATAATAATATAAATAAATTTAAGTCAATTTTAAGTAAAAAAAAATATATTAAAGAATATAAGACAGAAGACGTGTAACAAAATAAAAAAAACACAACAACAACAATAACAATAACAAAGGGTCTGCAAATGATGTCATCGCTAACTTTGGGCTCCAGCTAGAGTTGTAGGTATAACCAAGGTTTAATTTATTTTTTTATCAACAATCAATTGTTCTAATCTTTGAATTTTTTTTTAATTTTTTGTTAGAGTTTGTTTGATTTTGAAATTGAAATCAAATTTTAGGAGTTCCATGGACAGAGGAGGAGCACAAGTAGGATTCTAGGGAGTGACAAAAGGGATTAGTGAAAACTTTGCAAAAAAATGTGTTGACATTGTAAGGGTGATGTAAAAGGTGGTGGAGGTTTTGATGCTCATTCTCATAATTGGGGATGACAATGAGATAAATCGAGTGTAGATATCCCTCTCACCATTCATGCCCACAGGTTTTTTCTCACCCATGACTTAACAGGTATCACTAGCAAGTAAGATTTCTCATCCAACGCACGACCCATGGGCAATTTGTGCTTCCAAGTTACGCCCATCTATTTTAACATCCGAATTTCATAGAAATTTTCAACATCAAATTTTAATAGAAAAAGACACCAAATGTCCAAATTTTCAACAACGCTAAAATAGAAAATTACAAAATGTGTTAGGACTAATGGTGTGCTTTAGCCCCATCATGGTAAGGGTAACTCACATCTGGTTTCTAGCCTCCCCCCTCTGCTTCTTTTGCATCTTCAGTCTTTCACTTGGGATTGATAAACTCCAGCCCCTAATAGCCTAATAATCTATCTATAGAATACAAGAAAATTAACAACAAAGCAATTGGGAATTGGCTTTGCTATTTTGTATTCGTGCAATATTTAGAATGGTTACCTACACAAATATTGCTACCATACTCTTAAGTAGCTTTATAGTCCCCTAGGGTCTATTTAGTGACTATCTGAAAGTCAGTTCAAAGCCGTGATTCCCTAATACCATGGTTCTTACACACAGCCAGTGCAAATGTCGGTGAACTATTCCCAGTAAGATGAAATTGAAAATGAAAAGTAAATAAGAAACAAGGAAACTCAATGTCATAACTTTCTCAGCATGAATCGGCAAAGGATTCAGTGGGAAACAATAGTTCTGACACGGTGGTGATAAGGACGGGTAAAGGCAAAAACTCTTCTTTCAAAAAGTGAAGGACGAAGAGAATGAGATAGGTTCGATTAGAAGCCAAATCAGACTCATAAAGTCCTTCCTCCCTGAAACATGGTCTCTTTACCGCTCCTTAAATGCCATGTGTCACATTCTTTGATTTTTGATAGTAACACATCTCTTTCCAGTTAGTAATTTGAACTAAAAGGCACCCATTTCTCTCCATTTTACTAAAGGCAGGGAAAGGGACACTAGGTTTAGGCACATAACTTGAACCCATTAAAGCTATACTCATTGGCTCATAAAAAGGAGGCCCAAATCGTTAATAAAGAGTTTGAGATTGACTAGTAAACAAGATCTCCTAAATCCCTTAGATAATGAATTATATAATTCGAATAGAAGGAAAACTTCTAACTTGGCATGCAAAGCACCCTACCTATAGAGAGGACCTATGTGTTCTCATTACTTCTAAAAGTCACCCATAAGTTTCTTCTTGGCCTCTTTGCCAACTTAAGCATAAGAGGTTTTCGCCAGACATACAACTCCGATGACCTCTAACTTTTTTTTTGGTTGCAAGTTTTCCTCACTTTCCACCACCTTCCAAGTACACAAACCTTGGTCAGACACCAACTACTAAGTTGGTCAAATTATGCAAACAATGTTACTAAGTTGGTTCAATCCCACCACTAGCTTTAGTGATTTGTACAATTCATATCTTTTACTCTTTGTATTTCACATTATTGGATTTGTTCCATTCATAGCTCACATTTATTTGATTTTGATTATAACAAAATATATTTGTTTTATGTGTTTCAAAGCTTTACCTAAAGATTTATAAATTGGTCTTTTATTGATACAGTTTTGATCTTTGGAAGGAAAATTATTTCATAAGTATATTTGAAGTATTTATGTTGATTCAAGCATTGCTTGTGAAGGAAGAAATCATTTTGGAGAAAAATTCATTGAAGTTTGGAAGTTTGGAAATGAAAAAATCTTGGAGCTATAGTTTCAACAGGGTGAAAATGTTTCAATATGTTGAAACTGGAGCCAGTTTTCGAACCCAAGAGAATTTTATTTCTGGACAAGAAAATCATTCGAGTGAAATGTTTTTAACCGGGTGAAACTGAAGTCAGTTTTCGAACCCGAGAGTATTTTACTTCTGGACAAGAAAATCATTTGAGTGAAATTTTTTCAACCGGATGAAACTGGAGTCAGTTTTCGAACCCGAGAGCATTTTATTTCTAGATAAGAAAATCATTCGAATGAAACATTTTCAACCAAGTGAAACTTGGATTCCAGACCTGCGCACGAGTTTTCACTTCAAAAAATCTTTGAAAAATAAATATAAATTCATGCCATGTCAGATTTCCACGTGTATAAAGTGCTGACAGCTCATTAATTACAAACATAGCCGTTGAAAGTCAAACCTTGAATTTCGTTATCAGACAGAATTTTCATCTGAGTGAAAATATTTCACCCGGCTGAAACTAGCGACAAACGCGAATTTCTATCAAATTGACAGCAACGTTCACCAAATTTCAAGTGGTGTTTTTTTTATCATTCCAACACTCTTCAACGTCTCTTGTGCATCCATTGGAGTATAAAAACATCAAGAATCATTAAGGAAAACACTCTTGGCAACTAAGAAAGAAAATCTATCATCAAGAGCTCAAATTGGATACTTTGCCAATAACTTGTTCTTTCACTTGTTTATCTAGCTTTGAGAGCTTCTATTGTTCTTACCGCTTTGTAACCTTGTAAACACCATTTTGGTGAGATTGAGTTGGTGAGGTTTCTAGTTAACCTCTAGGAAAACTAGTGAGGGAAAGGGTGTTGGTGAGGTTTCTAATTAGCCTTTAGGAAAACTGGTGAGTGGTTGTGGTAAAGAGAACTACCAAAAGAGTGTGTACTCTTGTGATTCATAGTGAAGAAGAAAACTCTTAAGTGGTGAACTTGAGGAGAGGAGTAGGCTCTCAAGAAGAGAGACCGAACCTCTATAAATCATTGTGTGCAAGTTTCTCTCCTTCTCTCTACATACTTGATCTTTGGTTGGTGTTCTATGCAACCTATCTTGGTTGAACTTGTTTGTTTTCAAAAATAATTCAAAGGTTGCTTTTAAAGCAAATTTTAGGTAGATTGTGGTAGTCATTTTCTGGTTAAAATAGGGTTAATTATTGTTCCTTAAATTAACTTTGAGTTTGAAGGTTCAAGAACTCATTTTTTGTTTGATTTGGAACCCAACCAATTCACCCCACTCTTAGTTGCACTTGGGCCAACACACATGTTATGTTAAACTATAGGACTGAATTATCACATTTCCCAACGTCATGTCACATATCTAAGTCACTATTAGCAATTAGGAACACTAGTTAAGAGAGAAGAGAATGAGAAGAAGAGCCACAACTAGTTGCTCCAAGTACATCACACATCACCCAACTTAATATCCTTAACTTGATCCCAACAATTTCTTAATGAAAATTCAGTCCTGGAAGAAGTGAATTGTGCAACTTATAGACAAAAGTGACATAATTGGAGCAACTTAGAAACATTGCATTGGTGACCTAATTGACTAAAATTAAAGCTGGATGGCATAATTGAGCAAAGGACAAAAATTAGTAGTTTTTTTGGTATTCTGTCAATGTAATATGTTGGTATTGAGTCGCTGCCATAGTCTCTGAAACAACACCAAGGCGATCTTGACTAGCAATTCGATGATTTTTTTTTTTTCTCATATAGGTTGCGGGCTCGCTACAACGGATTAGGGAAGCGTTACAGTCTGGCAACACCAAATCTTGACCGCTGACGATTGCCGACGAGCGCCACCGAGACAAAGTCCTGGATTTATACCTTTATTGAGCCAGTTGAATGAAAAGGAAAACTTGACTTTGCCATGATGAGGTGGCAGGCAGAAGAAATTTTAGTGCCTTCAAGGGGTAATTTAAATAGCTCGGTGCTGCTACAGGAAAAAAAAAATGAAGGATATTCAGAAGTGCTTGAACAGGTTTTTGTGGTCTCATACGGATCGAAGTGGTGGGATGAACCGGAAGTCTTGGGATCGGCTACTTGCCAAGAAAGAAGGTGGAATGGGTTTCTGCAAAATCTCTTTTTTATTTTTAACCAGGTCATGCTTTGCTATTGCTAAGCAGGGGTGGAGACTGACTCATACTGACGCATAATTAATTTGGTGAATCCTCAAGTCCAAATCTCATGAGAACTCAAGCTTCCTTGTAGCACAAGACAAGCTGAATTCTTCCTTCATCTAGTAAAGCTTGCTGCATGGGCAATCTCCGATACTATGGGCAATGGGAGATGGATCCTGAATTAGTGCATGGCTGGGTCCATGGAGCCCTTCAACCCCTGCATTTCTGGTGGCGACACAAACCCAAGGACCAGATCTCTCGCAGGTGGGTAATTCTATTGACTTCCAATGTCACCATTGGAATGTTGAACTACCTCGCCAGACGTTTTTGGAGCCTTGTAAATGGTGTTGAGGATTCCAATGAAAAACCTCCAAGGTCATGATCATTTGATTTGGCATCGTAATTTTAACGTAGTTTGTTATTCAAAATGTCTATTTGAGTGTAAAATTTATTGTACCTACACTACTTAGAATGGCACGAAAATAATTTGTATGGAAGATATGGGAGGCCGTTTAAAACATAGCGACAATATTTGACGTTTTACTAACTTTTGATCTGAATTAACTACTGTTTTTAGTCAAAATTAGACAATAGTAAAGTTCAAACTGGCAACAGGCGACTTCATCAGAGCACGCAGGTTTTGACAGGCATCAATCCCTGCTTCAATCACTAGTCTGCCGGTCACTTTGGTCCAAAAGCTTACTCCCCTTTACCATTAAACACAAGCAAAATTGCGATACCAGCAAAACTAGACACAAGTTGCAAAAGGGTTCTCAAACAATATGATCTACCAACTCACTTCAATGTCAAAACCCTGCATGGCTTGAAACAGCAAGAGATAACCTCGAACACTAAGCCAGACATTGCTTGTACAACAAACAATACATCTTTATTACCGTCATACCAAATGCCAGTTTATAGGCTTATCCCAGGGACCTTTTCCTAATTGATCGAACTTCAACAACCAAAAAGACGGCTGAGAAAATAGACAACATGAATGACCAAACTATTCTTCTTTCTTTTCCTTTTTGCCATACAACTGCAAGGCAAATGCAGCGCCCAAGATCAAGAGGGGTAACATAAGCTGCAGGACCTTGAGCAGAAAGCCTGAATCTTGAGGCTTGTAAGGCGAAGCTGAAGTTGGCGGAGCAGGGCGACTGCTCTTCTTCCTTTCTGGAATAGTTGAGATATCAATATCACCAATGTAATATTTGGCCATCAACTTCTTCGCATCATTGCTGTGCCCAACATCGATGAAGTCATCAGTTGCATCTTTTCCTGCACAATTTACCAGCCACGAAAAGGGACTTATGTAACACTGGAATGCCAAGTGAGACAAGATCATGTCTGCACGAAGAATGTAAAGAAGGCAGTACCAGCAGAGGCTAGCAGGACTTCATCTCCTCCAGGATGTTCTTCCAGGAATTCTGTTACATCATACACCTGATGAAGTAGGACAAAAGGAAAACCAGGACCATGAGCAACACAATAATGTAATAAGCGATCTCCTGGTACAACATTAGACTACGTTTGGTAGGAAGGATATGTGGAAGAAAGAGGCTATCCGTCGATATCCATAAGTTCACCTAAATTTTGAGACAACGTGCACAGATAAAACCATAAGCTAAGCAACATTTGTTCCTTCCTCACGTTCATCTCTATGCAGAATAGAACCTAAAATCTGAATCATTTAATCCCCAAATGAAATATCGCACAAAATTAAAGCAAATTTCAGATTGGATTCAGAACTTGTTGGAGTTCCTCCAAGCTCATGCTACAAAGTTGTCCTGGAATGACCTCTACCAAGTACGCTAAGCAGTTACCACATGGGTTATCCTCCAAGATAAGTATAGGTCTCAGGTCCTTAGGCTTGGAGCATCCAATACACATCAGAAATCACACAACTTTGTCACAGAAACCACACCGACTTGTCATGAGAGATTTGGTAGAAATTTACGACCATGCAACAACCATATTAAGATCCATTTTTTCAGAAGTTATAGCTACGTTTTGAAATCAGAAGTATAAAGAAGAAAGAAGTTAGAGATCTGGACATTAACCAGCGGAAGCACAAACAGGCGAGTAACAGAAAGTCAACGGAACAATCAGATCAGGTAATAAGCATGGGAGCTAAACCAACCTTGTCGGAGATCAAAAGCCAGCACTTGCTCCTCTCCCTGTTCTTCACGATTTCCTCGTAGATAACAACTTTCGATGCTGAAGCCATTTCCAAGGCTAGTTTTGGCGATGAAGAGGAAGGCTCAGAAAATTCAGAACCAGTTGCCTGCAAGGAATTAGAAAGGACAAGGTTTTTACTAATTACAATAACGAAACCTGGAGTCAAAACATACTTCTACTTACAAGTTGCGATGCGAGAGGAGATGAGAGGAGGCTCGGCGGTCGGGGCGAGCAATTCTCTGTGATGTATCTTCCCAGTCACAGAGCAGCTACATTAATCAGCTCCGCTGACGCTGCAAGGGGTCAAGCGCGGAACACGTGCTTATCCTCGCAATTACCATTTTGACCCGGCAACGTTTTAACTTTTCAGGCTTTTCCGTCCCACCAACCCTAGGTTTGGGTGTAGAGGAAAATCGTGGCAGCCACATTTTTAAACAACTTTTGATTTGTTCGAGAATTTTTGATAATTTATTAACATTGAAAATCATACCGCTTAAATGTTAAGAGTAACTCTTAAATAACTTTTTAAAAATTATAATGCTAATGTCAAATGAGCCCACAATAAATTCTCAAAAGATTTTTTTTTTTTTTTTTTTTTTTGAGAAAGGACGACTTTGAAACTCAAAATTTTTAGTACAAAAAAGTAAAAGTACAATGGAGACAACATAATCTATAATAAACTCACTCTATCCATCTTAACCATGTTTTTAAAATTGGGATTTAAACTATAATCAGTTGTATATATTATGGTATATAAGTTATTGTGCTAAATCAACCAGCAGAAAAAAAAAAAAACTTCTTCTATCCCATTTTAAATGATATGTTTTTTTTGTACAGATATTAAAATGTTTATAATTTTTATTTTTATTTTTATTTTGATTCTTAAAATTAAAATAAAAAGATCAAGTTTTATGTAGTAAGAATTTAAATGATGATAAAAAAAATTTAGGATTTTATTTGAAAAGACTTTAAATGATGAAATTAATGTAAATTATATATTAAAAATTATCCAAACAACACATTTATTTTAGGACAACTCAAATATATATATATATTATTTCTCTGGATCACACAGAGTGCTTTTTAAAAAAAAATAATAAAACAATTAAACAAACGGACAAGAAGAAGAGTATCGGTCTCGCCCATCCACTTCCTTGCAAGTTTGTGACTGTGAGCCGTCAAGTCCACAGATTTGCGTTTCAGGTTTCGGAAAACGGGGGTTCTGACCGGCAACTTGGACCGAGCATCTTTGATCGGATTTTCTTTTTCCGGAAACTAATTCTCAAAAGTTGAAATTCACTAATGATTAAGTTGAATATTCGTGTACCGCATCTAAGTAACTTAATTTTTTTTTTATTTTGAATTGTGGCTCCCGCTATTAATTATCATCCGTGCTCTCATTTTTATAAAATTTTTATTCACTTAAGCTTTAAAAAGTACTCTATCTATTTTATATTCTTTACATTATTTAATTTTTTTATATAGTTTGACTTAAATTTATTTATATTAGTATTTGTTAAAAAAAATTAAAAAATATTTTTAGAAACTATATGTCTTGATTTATCATTCTCATATAAAAATTCTTCATTTATATACTAAAATGTTGAAAATAAAAAATTATATATTAATTACTGAAAAGTAAATGGTGCAAGAATATGGAACGGAGGGAGTATTATTTTTCCAATCTTTGTTCTTGTTTTTTGGATGTTTTGTGTAACTAAGTACTACATCCCTAGATCAACTAGTAATACAATGAAACATCCCAGGTAGAAGCCTTAGGTGATTAGTATGACATCACACTTCAAATTATCAGGTATATTAAAGTAGTTAAATTGCAAACGAAGTTCTAATGTTTCACATAGTAGACACTTCAATATTTAACTTCCTTATAAAATATTATATATAAAATCTATGGCACCCTCAAATGTATAGATATTTATATTTCAATATTACTATCAATATTGCATGACATGTGTAAATGCATCAAGCATATAGTGCATTGTACAAAAAAAGTCTTCATATATCCATATATTTACATTTCAATATTATCATCAACTATACAGCCTACAAGGCTTGTGTAAATGTGTTAAGTCTTGTTAATTTTCTACCAAAATTAGATATATGTATAAATTGGATAACAAATATGTATGAATTTAATATACAAAAAAAGGAGAGATTTTTACAAATAATATGAAACATATACACAAATGAGATTACAAAACTATATATTCAATTGTATGCATGAGTTCAATTCTTCATCCTAAATACAATGTAAATGCAATTAAATGTGTTTTCATGAAAATCAAAGATATGCATAAATTGAATAACAAATATGCACAAATGCAATATATAAAAAAAGTGAGAGATATCATTAAAAAAAATAGTAAGAGATAAGCACAAACCTATGCACAAATGAAATCAAAAAAGCTATTGTTAATATATTCAACTATATTTGTGGCTTCAATCATTAAAATATTTTAATATGCATTTTCTCATAACTTATGCATATAATTTTTCTTATGTGCACATAAAATTATATTTATTTTTAACATACTATTTATATTTTCACATTATTTATGCATAAATAAATATTTTAGTAAATGAAATGGAAATTAAGTTTTCAAAAAAATTAAAAAAAAATTTTAATTTGATCAGTAGTAAGACAATTGTGATATGTATAAATCAAATTTTACAAATATGTATAAATTTGATGTACAAATAAGGTTAATAATATGCACTAATCAGGTAAGATATATGTACAAATGATATAATTGTTGAACTTAATTTTGTATGGGCAATAATGCTAGTTTTAAGTCTAGGTTTGACAAAGTTAGATTAGGAGCATTTTTCTAGGGTCAACTAAGAACAATTAAGTAAATTATTATGGTCTTTGGGTCACGCAAGTCACTGATATTGTTTGATTCATAGGATTAGCTTTTGGAAGGATGAGGATTTCTTTTACTCCAAATTAATATAAAACAATTTGGAAATTTAGATAAAATATAAATTACAAACATAATATTGGGATTTTAAATTATTGGATAATTTAAGATTTTGAAATATCTTTTAACTTGGTTTTATTCTTATCCACACCAAGTTGTTAACTACAACTAAAAGATTTTTCATTTTATTTATTTATTTATTTATATTTTAACCCAAAAGATAAAGTATGGGATAGTGATAATTTGGCAAAAATGACCAAACTTGCAACTAAAAGATAAAGTATAGGGTAGTGATAATTTAGCAAAAAGGAGCAAACTTGCAACTAAAGTTTATGAAGGATATTAATTTTACCATTGAAACTTTTTATCAGCAAGTTCTCCATTAATCTTTGCAAGATGTCCAAATTTGTCATCAACATTTTGTGTTATGACTAAATTTGTCACTGGCGTTAAAATTGTTTACGTGCCAAACATGAAAAAAAAATGACAACAATGCAAGTTTCAATTACAATTTTTTTTTACCTAACACCTTAGCTCCTAAGTTTCTAAATCTTTCATTTTTCACCATTGTTTTCACTTCAACAATCCCTTATACCTTTCGCCACCCTCTACCTTTTGCCATCGATGCTACCTCCACTATTTCACATATCTTAACAACATTTTTTAGAACAAACTCTGATCAAACACGATTTGATTAATGTAGATAAGACTAAATCTAGAGGTAATGCAGTTCTCGAATAAATTATTAAACTTTTTTTATTGGCAAATTTTCCATTAATTTTTTTAAGATGTCTAAGTTTTTCATCAATATTTTGTGTTATGAGAAAATTTTCTACCGGCAGTTAAAATTGCTTACGTGGCAAACGTGAAAAAAATGAGAACAATGCATGTTTCAATTCCAAGTTTTCTTTACCTAACACCTTGGCTCCTAAATTTCTAAATCTTTCATTTTTCACCATCGTCTTCACTCCAACAACCCCTTGTACCTTTGTCACCCTCCACCCTTTTGCCACCGATGCTACCTCCACTTTTTCACACATCTTGACGATGTTCCTTAGAATAAACCTTGATCAAACACAATTTGATTGATGCATGCAAGACTAAATCTAGAGATAGTGCAATTCTAGAATAAAAGATTGATGGTAGCAGCATTGGAGGATTGTTCAACTATAATGAGGAAGATAAAAAAAAAAAAAAAGGCTCAATAATGGGGTGTGCAGTCAAACATAGGGTTTGACTCATTTGAGTGCTGCAAAATATTTGGGTAGCTAAGGGTTTAGGAAGAAAAAAAAAAAAAAGGCTCAATAATGGGGTGTGCAGTCAAACATAGGGTTTGACTCATTTGAGTGCTGCAAAATATTTGGGTAGCTAAGGGTTTAGGAGAACACTTTTTTTTTTGTTTAGTTTGAAAGTTGTGCCATGGAATATTTTCTAAATAAATGGAATATTAAATGGTCAATGGTGAAATTGCTTACAATAAAAAAGTTAATTGCAAATTTACTGAAAAAAAAAAAGTTCAATAGCAAAATTACTCCACATAAACTTTAGTGGGAAAATTGCCCTTTTTACCGTGATAATTTTGAATCCTAAAATTTGTTTTTGGTAGATTCTTTCATGGGCTTTAAGCACTCCCAAGTTCAACATGACTTTGTGTTCACGCTATATAAATAACACCTAGAGAAGAAAAAACAATTTGTGCAGAATATGGAAGAAAAGAAGAAAAAGATTGGGGAAGAAAACAAAAGAGAAGAAGAAAAATTCAAAAGAGAACATGAGAAAATAAGAGAGAAACAAAACATAGCAATAGAAAATAAAAGTGAATTATGTCAAGCATTGGGGATTTCCGAGGCTTGGTTTAAGTTGTCTCTCAGCCATGTAGTAAGGTGGAATAGCCAAGCTCACATAAACAATTAACACATCACTGTGTTCGTGGAATCCAAGTTTTCTTATGAAAGTTTCTACTTGGCAAAGATATAGTTGAACCCTCTAACTCGGTTGATCAGGATATTTTTCCCCCTGAATTTTAACTCAATGCAACTTAGCTCCTAAACTTGAAAAAATAGATCAGTCAACCTTGACTATGTGTATGCTTCATGTGACCCCATTTAAACAAGTAGCATCTTTCTCTGTTTGTTTGGCAATAAGAAAAGTGGGAAAAAACTAAGTTTCATGCGGCAAAGGGGAAGACAAGAATGAAGGAAACAAGAAATACATAATAAAAGGTTAGTTTTCAAGCTAGTTGATGTGAGCGCTTCTCTTACCTCCCTCCATTTCTCCCTTCTCTTGCACTTGCACACGCACACAACCAACTTCTTCAAGTCTTCTATCTAACCATAATTCTCGCTCATTACCTCCAATTCCTATCGCCTTCTCCAAGCTTCCAAAAGAATCCCCAATTTTTCTTAGGGGAGCTATGAATTCATTGACAATCCTCACATCTTTTGGATTGACAATCCAAAAGACCATACACTTTTGTAAAAGTACCTTGCTGGTCCATAATTTTGTTCCATATCAATTGTACCCCACCATTGTTTCTTATGTTTCATTTTAGTCACTTCGCCTTAAGTTTAAGATTCTTGTACTTTCTTTCTTTTGAATTCCATAAATAGTTCCAATCTAGAGTACGTAATAGCTAGTGATACATATTTTCAGAACAAATAAACTTTACAAATAATTTTTTATTTATTTTTTTGCAACTAGAAAATTTAGTTGAATTATGATAGAATACTTAATAAATCTCTAAGAATTTGTTCTAAGTGGACTTGATAAAGTTTTGAGATAGATTTGTTATTCAAATTTAATTGGTCTAGTAAGATATATGATTTGAACAAGATATCTTTTAGAATTCTTAGTAGATTTAATAAAATCTTGATATAAAATTCAAGGATATTTAATCAAAACATATCCGCTGGATATGGTAAGATTTAGGGTTTAGAATTAAAAATGAAATAAAACTCATATACAAATTATTTTTTTTAGTGATTAGATATTAAAAGAAATAAAAATTCAAGAAAGTTAAATTGAACCTCTTGGTACCAATGTTCGGGCATTAAAGGAGTACCTAGTTTTCTCCCAAAGCAACCAGATTCATGAACCCTAGAATCTCTGTTAAACTGTGTAGAATGTCCAATTAGCCTAGGAAATTAATTGATAGTGGCTTCTAAATACATTGCTACAATCATAAACTATTATTGAATATTAAAGAAAAACATGTGAATATGCTCAAAGGCGCTTTCCATTAAAAGTAAATATATATATAAATTGAATGATAAATATTTATGAACTCAATGCACAAAAATATGAGGAATGTGTACAAATTGCATAAAACATATATACAAGTAGTTTTGGATATATAAGTTAAATTATTTAAATAAGATAGATGATATAAATCTTAATAAACAAATAAGATTATCAATGTAGATATTAATATACAAATTAGGTGATGGGTTTGTACAAGTAGTTTTAGATATATGTACTAATATAAGTATGAACACATGATTCATATATCAGTAAAAAAATATGAAAAATGTTATATAAATACGATTTGAATATACCAACCTAAAGAGGAAAAAAGTAGTTTCCCGAATCTCAGGGCAATATTATAACTGTGATAATAGCTCAAAGGCCGAGGCATATAGATAGTGGAGCTTAAGAATGTCTCACAACCTACTCATACAAAATGTCACTTCTCTCTCTCTCTTTCTTTATTTAATCACTATTACTACTACATTTACCCACACCTTAACAAAAAAAAACACACACATAAACTCTTGAAATCCTATTTGAATTGTTTTTGGTCAGCAGGTAACGGGCATAAACTTCTTTTGCAAGTTGCAATTGTCAAAGCCGCTTCCCAACTTCTGCAATAATGATCCAATCTCCATTAGTAGGTTACAATATTTTTCAATAGTAAGGACTTGAATTATAATTTTTTATATATTTTTTCTTATAACTTAAATAGATTTATTTTTCTATAAATTTTATAAAAAAAAATCCTAAGTCTCATCCTAACCCAAAAATGCTGACTCCCCCGTGCTTGGGTTGTTTACATAGTTTGTACAAAAAAAAAAGGCTCTTTCTGTAATGCCCGGACAATCCAAAGTTATTAGGCCCCAGGTTAAATGGATTGGGAGCATAAGAATTTTTCCTTAATCAAGAATTTAGCTCAATTAAATTGATAAGACAATATGGCATGGGCATAATTGAGTGTTGAACACTCTTAAAAATAAGCTTGGCTTAGGCCAAGAGAATTAGTGATGAAAATGGTAGATTTTAAAGGTGAGGGACTCAATTGAACAAAGAGATTTTCGTAGGATGGGCTCAATTGCCCAAATTCAAATACATGGAGGACTAAAGGGGGAATTAGCCCATTTTCATGGCATAGGATGCCATGGCCGGCCATAACCCTCCATTTCCCATTATTTTAATCAAGAATTTAGCTCAATTAAATTGATAAGACAATATGGCATGGATGGATTTTAAAGGGGGGAATTAGCCCATTTTCATGGCATAGGATGCCATGGCCGGCCATAACCCTCCATTTCCCATTATTTTATATCACCTCCCTCCAATCCCAATATTTTAATCCACCTCCCATCCTTAGTCAACACTTTGGGTTTTTTCTTCACCTACTTGTCTCCTACTTTTTGACATTTTCTATCAACTTACACAAAAGTCTTCAATTAGTCTTCCTTCCATTCAATCTTGTCTCCCACTCTTCCAAGCACATTATACACTCATATTCTCTCCCATATGGTTGACCATCACCTTCCTACACATCAAAACATAATCAATCCCCTCATTCAAAGTCATTTGCTTTCAAACTCTCTCATTCTTTCTCCATTTTCTTCCATACCAAGTCTCACTATTCCAAACACATTTCCAACTATTTTCCTCCTCTAAATATTCAGCCATAGCTAGAAATCATCCTTCCTCAAATTAAAACCAAGTATTCTTGGTAGAATTCAAGCTCTAAGACCATAAAGAGCAAGAATTAAGTGAAGAATTCAAAGAAAGCCAAGGAGGAAAGTTCGGCCATTTTCATTTCTTGGAGGTTTTAAGCTCTACTCAAGGAGCTCTTTGTGTGATTGAGTTTCTAAGTTCATTAGAAACAAGAAATCAAGAGGAAGCTTGAAGAACATCAAGCACAAGAAATTGGCCTTACCTATTCTATGAGGTTTTGTAAGTGTACACCAAGTGTTTTTGGTATTTTGTGTTATTTGAGTTAATCACCAAGTGTTCTTGGTACCTTATGGTTACTAATAAAATTTGGCCCATCTTGGTTCTTATGCTAGAAAACAATTTCTAAAGTCAACAAGCAAGGAAAACGAAGGAAAATAAACTTCTAAAGATTTCAGTGTTGTGGGTAAGGATTCCTATACTATTTGAGTATTCGGGCCCCTAGGTGATGGTCATTGTAACCATATGATCCTAGGAGTGCTAAGAGGGCTTAAGTTATGTTATTGCTTCGACAATTCTGTTTTGCTCATGAGCTAAGTTAAGTAAGCAAGCATTATGGGCTATGAGTTAAGGCAGTCACCTAAATTCCTATGCTAAGTGAGCTCTTCGAAAACATTAAGTATATGAAATTAATGAATTAAAACTTGAGGGATGTTTGCTGCCCTTCTGTGAACAAAGTGTTAATGGCGTGTGTTTGTGTGCTTCTTTGATTTGTTGTACATGCTAACTCCCAATTATGATATTATTGTTATATGCATGTATCTTTGTGTTTTTTTTCTCTTTATGTTTTCTTTGTAGGAGTAAGGATTATTTTGCCATTACATTCTTGGCATATGTTAGGCCTTGGAGGCCATAAGTTAGGCATTGGATGCCATAGAATCCTTATTGAGTTTTATAACTCACCCGCCCTACTCTACTTTTGTAGGTAAAGTTTTGCTTGAAAGATCAAGCTAAGAGTATTGAGTACTCTTTTTGTGCTAAGGTTGGATTTGTGTATGGTATTGCTTAAAATATTCTAAGTATTCTAAGTATATAAGCTGCTTGTAAACAAGCTAAAAAAATGTTGACTTTCTGTGCATGACTTGAAGTCTTAGAATTATGGGAACAATGGCTATTAAGGTGGAAATTTGTGTTCCATGGCTTTGTGGATTTATGGCTTGCTTTTAAGCATGTTTTTGTTGGTCTAACTTTAGTGACCAAATTGTGCACTTAGCTAAAATTTGGCCAAATATGGTTTTGGGCTTGTAATATAGACTTTGGACATTTTGGGTATTTTTTTTTTATTGCTTGATGGACTTACCAAGGCCCATGCATATTTTTATGAGATATGTTTTTCATGAAACTTGGAAAAGCATGAAATTAGATGCATGTGTAAATAATGGCTCCTAAAGAAATTTAGTGCATGTATGTGAAAAAATGGGTGCATAAGTATTATGTTGCATCCAGGGGAATTAAGTGAATATGAGCACTAGTGATCACCAAAACACACATAAGCATGCAAGGCATATGCATGAAAATAAGTTTTCAAACTTGGACTGGGTGTTTTGGTTGCCATGAATATTCTTGGCTAAGCTTGGTAAAGACCATGAAATGAACACATGAATTCCACATAGGTGCTAACTTGTTTCTAAGAGCACTAAAAACTTAGCCCTTAATTAAAGAACTTAACGAGTTAGTACTGGTAAATATCCTGGGGTCCGTGCCCATAAGTCCTAGTGTTTATTAAAAGCCCATTCTGTGTAAATAAAATTCCACTGCATATTTTTATGTAATTGCGCCTGAATGGGCCAGGGGCAATTTAGGGCATGACACTTTCACTTGTCTTTTGCCATTGTTCTTTCTTTCTGCCATTCCTAACTTCATCAACTCTTGTGGCTTTTTCACAAGCTTGACCCTTGATCTACAATTTCATCATCATCATCAAGTGTCCATATGTGGCAATCACGTGATAACCTCACCAAAGCTTTATAAGAGGCAAGCTTCATCAAGGAAAAAGAAGACATAGCTTTGTCATGTTGATTTAAAAAAGCGCCACCTAAACCTGTTCTTATCTGGAGTCGTTCAAAAAAGTGTCACAAAGAGGGGAAAAGATCAAGGGACATGTCAAAGATTTTATTTGGCATTTCTCCCAAGTTAGACAACCTTATATTATATTCATCCAACATTCTTTGCAACATTTACTATTTTAAATTATTTACAAAATGTCCATATTGGGTAAGTTATTTTACCATATTTCCTTTCACCTTCCATTTTAATATTCATCTTTTTTAATCTTTATTTGTTTATGTGCAAAAAAGTAGAGAAAAAAGGTGAAAGAACAATAAATTTTTTCCTCTATCTCAATCTTCATTTGAAATATTAATCTTTCAAATAATTTGGGACAAACAGTATAATGAAGCAGACATCGTATACATATTTAATTCTATATTCAAAATTAAGCAAAAATAGAACCATTTATTTCAAAGTTTTTCTGAAGTTTTTCTCACATGCAATAATAGTTACTTTGGTTATACTCTGGAGTAATTATTGAAATTTATATTAAAATGATTATTTTATATGTGGTAATTATCCACTTTATTTATATATCAATGGAAATTATACAATTTGAGAATTCAAAAGAAATATTTTTAAAATATTTTTTGAAAAGATAAGTATTTTTTTATTGAATTTTATTTTTCTAGGTTGGATATGAAAACACTATTAAAAAAACAAAAATTTCCAACGTTTGTTTCCAACTGCCTCATTTGGAAAATTGGATTTTATGCCATTGAAAATTTGAATTTTTCAATGTGAGGCCGATAGAAACTGGCGCATTATGACGGGTTGGAAAAAAAAAAATTCCTATGGCTCAAAAGATGGTTGTTGAAATATGAGCTATTGAAAATTTTCAATGATCTAGCCTTGTAGAAATATATCTAACAGTTATTCCAATTGCCTAAGTCATTGGAAATATGCCAACAGCTTAGAGCGATAAAAAATACCAACGGCTGTTGGAAAATCATTTAAAAAAAATTATATATATATATAACTCTTGATAGTATCTTTTATATTTACTAAAAATATATTTTATAATTTAAATTTATAAAATTATATTCTATATTATTAAAAAAATCAGAATCACAAAATTTTATTTTGTATTATTACAAAAATATATTTACTAAAGTTATATTTTCTATCTACAAAAAATTACAAAATTCACAAAATCACAAAATCAATCCACAAATTCACAAAATTCAAAATTACAAAACTATATTTACTAAAAATTATATTTTTTATTTACTAAAAATCACAAAAGTCACAAAATCTAAACTCACAAAAATCACATCGGGAGAACAATTGAAAATCATGAGGAAATTTAAATATATAAAATTTTAAAATCACAAAAATTCACAAAATCAGATCTAGAGAATAATCCAAAAATTTCACAACAATTCAAAAATTCATAACAATTCAAAAATTTCACAAATCAAATATGGAGATGAGATGAGTGATGGAGATTGAAAACAGTCAAACTCCTGGTGGTTTGCATATGTCATCTTACTACTACGAAGATTGGAGAAAAGAGGAGCAATGAAGATGCTAGCTTGATTGTGCAAGCAAGTTTGGAGAAGAGAGGACCGATAACCGATGTGGAGGAGAATAAGGTGGATTGAGGCCAAAGAGGTGCTGAGGTCCAGGGAGAATTGGTAGGCGGTGTAGCAACGTGATTTTTAGGAGTCGCCACCAATCAGTTTTCCTAGGTCGATTGGATACCTGAAAAATGGTCTGCGAGAGATTCTAGGATCGTGAGTCGGTTACGCTAAAATAACCTTATTAAAGCGCCCGGGAATCGGTACCATGGGGTTCAGTTTCATCTTTTCTAACCATTTATTTCTTGAACTAATTTTTGATTTAAAGTGATTTTTATGAATTTTAATTCCAAACCGGGGATCTTATCAGAACAACCGAATATGGAATAAACAATCTGTCTCGGGATTTTATCAAACCACCGAGAACGGACATTCTAAAAAATAAATGTCAAGTACTAAAAATATAAAAACAAAAAAGAGTTACCTTCATTTGATTTCTTGCTAATGTCTATATAATGAGAAAAATAAATAAAATCTAAGCAATTAAAGAACTAATTATTATTTATTCTAAGACACATTATGAGATCTTAAAACCAAATTGCATAATCCTAAAATTAGTTAATAAAATAAAAGATGACTGAGGTAACTTAAGAAAATAAAATAGAATAAACAAAAAAAACATACTAGGTGAAATTAATGACTAAATTTAATGGGTGCCCAAAACAAACAAACAAAAAAGAAACAAAGAAAAACAACAAAAAATAAAAAAAAATAAAAAAAATAAAAGCTTACTGTCAGTGATTGATCTGCAAAACAGAAGAACATGAGTGACTTTTATGAATGAAATAAAAAAAACTGAAGGGTTAAGGAGGGGTTTTACCAAAAGTGAATGGTGTTGGGTCGGTTCTGGGTTTGAAAACGGGTCGCGACGGGAGCGCCAGGTCGCGACGGGCTCGTCCTTCGCTTCGGTGGTCAGACGAGGAGCAACTGGCGGCGGGAGGAGTACCGGTACTGAGGCGACGGCGTCTGGAGCGGCTAGATAGATGACGCTGGCAGCGGTGGGCAAAGGCGAGACGCGACGCGTCGAGCGAGAGATAACGCCGCGACGAGGGAGGACACGCCTGGGCCCGACGATGGAAAGGGGGCGACACTAATGGCAGTGGAGGCTGGAGGCAGGAACGTGGACGAGGAAGGGAAAAGAGGAGACCAGAGGTTGACAGCGGCAGAGGGAAAAGGTTTAGGTTTTCTAGGAAGAAGGGAGGACAGGCAGGGGCAAGGCTGCTGTTTTTCCTTTTTTCGAGACTAGAGCTTAGGGTTTCGTTTTTCTATCCCATTTCTCTCGAAATCTGGACCCATATTTATACTAGTGGGACTTTAAAACGTGATTAACACTATTTTTAGAGCTTAAACTTCATCTAAATCAAATTTGAAGAAGTTTAAATCAATCAGGATGCAATCTGATAAAATTACTAGTTTCAGTCCAATAAAACTCTCAATCTGCCTATTCTGCTCTAAATTCTGTGCGAATTTCAATTTGACCCAAAACTTTCAGGAATTATCAAATTAGCCCAAAACTTTGCAAAAACCCCAGATTTTTCCTGAAATCTCATGAAATCGCTAGATTCAGCTCCAACTCTCTAAAATTGACAAATTTGCCTCAAACTTTTGAATTTTGCTCAAAACTTTCTAAAAATCCCCAGTTTGAACCCAAACTTTTTCCTTTCACCCAAATTGACCCTACAAGACTTTTAAGACTCCAAATTAGTACCTATTTTCTAAATTAATTCCTTTTTTCTACCCTAGATGACCACTTAAAATTCCTAAAGATTTGTACACCAAAATAACAATATAACCTAAATGTGAATAGACTCCTAATTATGCAAAACCCTAAAAATGACAAAAATGACCCAAATTCCTAATAAATGACCAAATAGTCCCTAAAAATGAAAATGCTCCTAAACTAATTTTCCTAACCTAAAAATTAAACAAGAGTCAGTGCCCGGACAAAATTGGGTGTCAATAGCTGCCCCCCTTTGCATGTCTCATAGAATATGACGCATGCAAAGCCATTACCAAGTTTTGTCCGACCTTAGCTAGACGTTGAGAGCCTTCTCAACGCCGAAACCTTGAGGAGAAAAGCCTTTTTCTCCTCCCCTTTGAGGTTAAGGAACCTTCCCCATTACCTCTATGATAGAAACTTTCCTATCATTTAGGAATCTAAGAAGCAAAACTCTTTCCTTCTTGATTATCAGGCTTAGGAACTCTCCTAACCTTTTGCAATAAGAACCTTCCTATTGCTTCCAAACCTTCTTTGTGAGGTTAAGGAACCTTCCTTAGTACCTCTACGATAAGAACCTTCCTATCGTCTAAGAATTTAAGGAGAAAAACTCTTTCCTCCCCGTTTACCAAGTCTAGGAACTTTCCTAGGCTTTTCGCAATAAGAACCTTCCTATTGCTCTCAAACCTAAAGGGAAAACTCTTTCCTCTTTTCTTGATGGGTTAAGGAACCTTCCTCACCCTTGTCTCTATAGAAACCTTTCTATAGAAGAGAGAAACTTTTCTCTCAATTTTAACTTTGGTAGAGAACTCTCTCACACCATGATCTAAGAGGTAGAGAACCCTCTCTTTACCACCTCTTGTCGCCTTCGAGGTAGAGAACACTGTCTCTTTACAACCTCTAAATTTCTTTGAGGTAGAGCACCCTGACTCTTTACCACCTCTAAATTCCTTTGAGGTAGAGCACCCTGACTCTTTACCACCTCTAAAAATGTTTGAGGTAGAGCACCCTGACTCTTTACCACCTCTAAATACCTTTGAGGTAGAGCACCCTGACTCTTTACCACCTCTAAAAATGCTTGAGGTAGAGCACCCTGACTCTTTACCACCTCTAAATTCCTTTGAGGTAGAGCACCCTGACTCTTTACCACCTCTAAAAATGCTTGAGGTAGAGCACCCTGACTCTTTACCACCTCTAAAAATGCTTGAGGTAGAGCACCCTGGCTCTTTACCACCTCTGATTTATCCCATACTATGAGAAAAAGAATGACTTTGCTTTTGAAAACTTGGATTATCTTTGTTTTAGATGTGATGAGGTAGAGAAACCTTTCTCGTTTAAAAACCTCTGTTTGACTTGAATCACGAGGAAGAGAATTACTTTCTCTTTGGAGCCTCAGTTTAGCTTTGGTATTGAGATATAAGAACCCTCCTTATTATCTCAAGCAAAAATTTCTAAGAAAACCACCAGACTTAGAATAATTTCATCAAAAGTGTGAATTTTCCAAAATGGGTGAATTCAAAATTTGAAATTCTATGACATGAGTGAATTTTGAGAAAGCCAAAGATTCCACGAAATGAGTGAATCTTAAAAGTGAGAAATTCCACAAAATGAGTGAATTTCAAAAGACTGAAGATTCCACGAAATGAGTGAATCTTAAAAATGAGAAATTCCACAAAATGAGTGAATTTCAAAAGGCTGAAGATTCCATGAAATGAGTGAATCTTGAAAGTGAGAAATTCCACAAAATGAGTGAATTTCAAAAGGCTGAAGATTCCACGAAATGAGTGAATCTTGAAAGTGAGAAATTCCACAAAATGAGTGAATTTCAAAAAGCTGAAGATTCCACGAAATGAGTGAATCTTGAAAGTGAGAAATTCCACAAAATGAGTGAATTTCAAAAAGCTGAAGATTCCACGAAATGAGTGAATCTTGAAAGTGAGAAATTCCACAAAATGAGTGAATTTCAAAAGGCTGAAGATTCCACGAAATGAGTGAATCTTGAAAGTGAGAAATTCCACAAAATGAGTGAATTTCAAAAAGCTGAAGATTCCACGAAATGAGTGAATCTTGAAAGTGAGAAATTCCACAAAATGAGTGAATTTCAAAAGGCTGAAGATTCCACGAAATGAGTGAATCTTGAAAGTGAGAAATTCCACAAAATGAGTGAATTTCAAAAAGCTGAAGATTCCACGAAATGAGTGAATCTTGAAAGTGAGAAATTCCACAAAATGAGTGAATTTCAAAAGGCTGAAGATTCCACGAAATGAGTGAATCTTGAAAGTGAGAAATTCCACAAAATGAGTGAATTTCAAAAGGCTGAAGATTCCACGAAATGAGTGAATCTTAAAAGTGAGAAATTCCACAAAATGAGTGAATTTCAAAAAGCTGAAGATTCCACGAAATGAGTGAATCTCAAAAGTGAGAAATTCCACAAAATGAGTGAATTTCAAAAAGTGCTGAAGATTCCACGAAATGAGTGAATCTTGAAAGTGAGAAATTCCACAAAACGAGTGAATTTCAAAAAGCTGAAGATTCCACAAAATGAGTGAATCTTGAAAGTGAGAAATTCCACAAAATGAGTGAATTTCAAAAGGCTGAAGATTCCACGAAATGAGTGAATCTTGAAAGTGAGAAATTCCACAAAACGAGTGAATTTCAAAAAGCTGAAGATTCCACGAAATGAGTGAATCTTGAAAATGAGAAATTCCACAAAATGAGTGAATTTCAAAAAGCTGAAGATTCCACGAAATGAGTGAATCTTGAAAGTGAGAAATTCCACAAAATGAGTGAATTTCAAAAAGCTGAAGATTCCACAAAATGAGTGAATCTTGAAAGTGAGAAATTCCACAAAATGAGTGAATTTCAAAAAGCTGAAGATTCCACGAAATGAGTGAATCTTGAAAATGAGAAATTCCACAAAATGAGTGAATTTCAAAAGGCTGAAGATTCCACGAAATGAGTGAATCTTAAAAGTGAGAAATTCCACAAAATGAGTGAATTTCAAAAGGCTGAAGATTCCACGAAATGAGTGAATCTTAAAAGTGAGAAATTCCACAAAACGAGTGAATTTCAAAAGCTGAAGATTCCACGAAATGAGTGAATCTTAAAAGTGAGAAATTCCACAAAATGAGTGAATTTCAAAAGGCTGAAGATTCCACGAAATGAGTGAATCTTAAAAGTGAGAAATTGTCCAATGAGAAACCTTAAGGATTGAACGTGTCTTGAGATACCTTAAAAATATCTTGAAAATGTCTTGAAATAAGCTTAAAGAGCAACCGTCCAAACAAGATGAAAATTGTTTTGAAAAATCTTATGAAGTGACCTGGATGTAGACCTAGAAATTTTCTCTTTGAAAACTTACTTTAAAATCTTTGCTTTGGGTGTGATGATGTAGAGAAACCTTTCTCATTTAAAACCTCAGTTCAACCCAAGTTACGAGGAAGAGAATTACCTTCTCTTTGGAACCTCGGTTTAGCTTTCCTTTGAATGTGACGATGTAGAGAAACCTTTCTCATTTAACTTCAGTTCAACCCAAGTTACGAGGAAGAGAAACCCTTCTCTTTGGAACCTCGGTTTAGCTTTTCTTTGAATATGACGAGGTAGAGAAACCCTTCTCATTTAGAACCTCGGTTTGGCCCAAGTTACGAGGTAGAGAAACCCTTCTATTTGGAACCTCGGTTTAGCTTTCCTTTGAATGTGACGAGGTAGAGAAACCTTTCTCATTTAGAACCTCGGTTTAGCTTTCCTTTGAATGTGACGAGGTAGAGAAACCCTTCTCATTTAGAACCTCGGTTTACCTTTCCTTTAGATGTTACGAGGTAGAGAAACCCTTCTCATTTAGAACCTCGGTTTAGCTTCCCTTTCAATGTGACGAGGTAGAGAAACCTTTCTCATTTAGAACCTCGGTTTAGCTTTCCTTTGAATGTGACGAGGTAGAGAAACCCTTCTCATTTAGAACCTCGGTTTAGCTTTCCTTTAGAATGTTACGAGGTAGAGAAACCCTTCTCATTTAGAACCTCGGTTTACCTTTCCTTTAGATGTTACGAGGTAGAGAAACCCTTCTCATTTAGAACCTCGGTTTAACCCTAAGTTACGAGGAAGAGAATTGCCATCTCTTTGGAACCTCGGTTTAACTCAAATTACGTTTGATCTCAATTTGTGTGAACTTACCTGGACCGTAAAACTTCCTTCACTCAGATGATATTGAGAAGTTGTAGCCTCTAACTCTTGGCAGATGTGAAGTTGATTGAAACTTTTCTCTCGATTTTCCCTTGTCCGAAATGTCTCCCCTTTGAGGTGCTTGGATTGAATTCTTGTTTTGACGCTTGCACCAAGCTTTATTGAAACCTGCTTGTGATAAAAGCATAATGGAAATGATGTGATGATGCTTATGATGCATGCTTCTTAACCTTTGCATTTTTAGAATGACTTCGATGAAAGCCATGATGCATGAGCGAATTCTATGCTTCCTTCAACATTACCTCTTGTGATTCTTTTCGTTGAGTTATTTTGAACTCCTTTTTACCTTGTCATGGATTTTATACCATCTGAAGACTCAACTTTCAGTGTCTCTTTGCCCCTTTCTTTTCTTGTGGCCGTGCTGGCGCTTGCTCATCCCCATGTTATCATATGATTGATTGATCTTCCTTGGACTCAATTTCTGTTCCATAAAACTTGCCCCCTTGTCTATTGAGCTTCTTTGCTGGTAGTACTCTCCTTGTACTCCGTAGAGACTACTTTGCCCCCCTGAATATGGTGTCTATGTGGATGAAGGTATCATCTCCATTTGATTTATAAAGATCATGCATTTCTAGACCTTCGTGATGGCACTTGATCATGAATTTCTCTTGCAAGAACCACATCTTCTTAAAGAAAGTCTCAAGCTATCTCCTCACTTTTAAGTCCACACACATTGATGAATAATGGTTTGGCCTTAAAGAAAAACTTTCATCAATTTGCAAAGCTTGACAAAATAACTTACGGTCTTTGTTTTTGATTAAAATGTCCTGTTATTCTTCCCCTTTCCAACTCAAAGACATAAAATGCACAAGGCAAAAAGGTAGAAACAGGTTTCACAATGATAGCCTTTTAACTGAATGAGAATGATATCGAGAGGCAAATGTTAGGTTGAGGAAAGTTAAGTTTGAGTGGTGTGAAAGAAGGGTCTTTTAATGCCACTCGTGAGCAGATCTGATTGCCTTGAAAAACTTAATAGCGACGACCTCAAACTTACTACCTTTTCCAGAAAGTTAGACCTCATCTGTTGCCCCCCAACTCTCGTAATCTGTATGTACGCTTGCTTTGAAGGTTGCTTCCATCTTCTAAACCGCCTTTGCAGGTTTTCAGTCTAGAATCCATAGCTCACTTTTCTTTTTCTTTTTCTTTTTTCATTTCTTTTCTTTCTTTTGCTTTAGCTTGAGCCTTTTTTTTTTTCTTCTTTTTTTTCTTTTGTGAGCTATGATTGTGACGTGCTTGATAGCCCTCTTGAAGTGAGATGACTCAAGTGGCCTTACTTGCTCGTGCTTGCTCTCAGTCTTTTCTTTCTTTTGAATTTTCCCTTGTTGCCTTTTGATGGAAGGGATGAACTTCTTTCTTTTTTTGGAATTTGTGTTGTGGAGAACTGAGAACCTTTTCTTGTGTTGAGCATTCATGAGAATTGGGAGGCCACCCAAGCCATTTAATATGAGAGCTACCTTCTTTGGAAGCTAACCCAAGACTTCTTGCAAGGATGCTGATAACCACTGCGAACTTCCTTTTGAGAGTTGAGGTGCAACATTTGAGATCCTTCTTACTAGATTTGGCAGCACTTTCAAGATCACTACCATCAAATCTCCCTTAACTTTCATTTCCACCCACGAGTAGCATCGTTTACGAAATAAAGTGTGATGGCAATAATGGATGGTGTAATGGCAAAGAGTGAGAGACAGATGTAAAAATGGAATTTTTGGTAAAAAGTGGTAGAATGCACACATTACATCTTTTTATTGGACAAGAAAAGAATAACAGGTGTCCATTTAACAAAGACTACACCCTAGATTCTGGACTAAATCTAGGAGATTTTTACTATTAAATCACTTTGGCAAGCTCTCAAAGATACAAGTTTATCAAAGGATTCCCTGTCATTCAAAAGTGTGTGCGAACTGCCAGGTTGGATCTAACTTGGAGCCCTTCCAAAATCAATGTAATTCTAGCTCAAAATCTTCACTTTCAATTACCAATCACATCAGGATCTAGCAATTTGGAATCGATCAACTGCTGAACCTTGAGTTTCAGTGCCACCTTCAATGGCCTAAAGTCTCTTTTCTATTGTCTCGAGCTTTTGAGCATCTTCTTCTTTTGTTATTGTCCTCTTTAAGCAGCAGCTTCTTTTCTTCGTAGATTGGATGCCTTAAATGTCATCAGATGGGCTTGAGTCTTGAAAGAGCTTATCTTGAACTGAGACCCGTTGTTGAGTGAATCCGGGAGGATAGGTCGGATCTTGTGGGTCTTTGATGGGGGTTTGCACTGCCTTCCCCTTGATCAGCTCCATTAGATGCTTCATCTGTTCAGCCATGCCCTCTATCTTTGACTCGATGTCAGTGAGACGTGCTTCGACTTGTTCCACCATAAGCCTTGTTTGCAGCTGAGTTGGATATCGGTGTTGAGTACCAATCTTTTACCTTTTTTTAAAATGATATTCTTTTTATCAGACTTTATATGCACGTGATTGATGTGATGCATGCATGCAATGAGTGAGCTTGATTGTCCACTATTGTGGAACTTCAAGACTTCTTGTTGACATAAGAAGGACAATAGTTAGTATAGTTTGATGTGTGATTTTGATGCATGAAGGGAAAAGTATGCTTGAAAAATCAAAAGAACAACAAAAGAAAAAGCAAGGTTAGTAATAGAACATAATTGATACAGAGAAATAACATATGAGCCACCAGAGTTATAAAGAGAGAAAACATACGATTAAAGCAACAAAAATGGTCAAATGACAAAAAAAGTTAGCAACACTAGTGTAGAAACACAAGCCAGTTACAAAAACAATGAAGCGAGTCAACTAAACGGTATGTGTCTTGTTATGGGAGTCCTAATGGATAGATATAGGGCCGCTATATGCATAGGTAGTTTTTGAAAGAAAGGTTATAGGTTGGTTCTCGAATCCCTCTTACTAAGTCCTATCGGACTAGAAAAGGCCCAATTCCTCACCCACAAGGGTTACGTGAGGAAGGATTAATTCGAGTCGTAGTTTTCATGGTCCCATGGGGTGACTACTGTCACACTCAGGCAACACTACTGACTACTACGGATTAGAGAAAGCGTGGAAACTATCGTCTCACACGACTAGCCTAACCCGGGTATTTTGCAAAACTTGGTTGGAGTGAGCTTGGGTATTGAGCTCATTATGCATGCCGAAGTGTGTGCGTGCACCAACCTAAAAAAAAAAAATAGCACATCAAATCAGTATATCAAGAAACAAACAAGACAGAAAAAGAAACAAAACTAAACCCTTATGGCTAGACTCGTCCCCAGTGGAGTCGCCAAGCTGTAGCAACGTGATTTTTAGGAGTCGCCACCAATCAGTTTTCCTAGGTCGATTGGATACCTGAAAAATGGTCTGCGAGAGATTCTAAGATCGTGAGTCGGTTACGCTAAAATAACCCTATTAAAGCGCCCGGGAATTGGTACCATGGGGTTCAGTTTTATCTTTTCCTAACCATTTATTTCTTGATCTAATCTTTGATTTAAAGTGATTTTTATGAATTTTATTTAATTTTTAATTCCAAACCGGGGATCTTATCAGACCAACCGAATATGGAATAAACAATCTGTCTCGGGATTTTATCAAACCAACGAGAACGGACATCCTGAAAAATAAATGTCAAGTACTAAAAATATAAAAAGAGTTATCTTCATTTGATTTCTTGCTAATGTCTAGATAATGAGAAAAATAAATAAAATCTAAGCAATTAAAGAACTAATTATTAAAAATAACAAGAGACATTATGAAAAAAAATATATAATCTCAAAAATTAATTTAAGAAAAACAAAAGACA
Source organism: Aquilaria sinensis (assembly GCA_005392925.1). NCBI lineage: Eukaryota > Viridiplantae > Streptophyta > Magnoliopsida > Malvales > Thymelaeaceae > Aquilaria > Aquilaria sinensis. The sequence goes on from SMDT01001275.1 coordinate 190,822, forward strand.
CTCAGGTATATTCTTACGAAGATTTGATGGATGCATTTAATGAATGACCAAAACAGAAAAATGAGAATTAATGACTAACAAAATGGGTGCCCAAAACAAACAAACAAAAAAGAAAAAAAAAAAAAAAAAAAAAACTAAACTTGCTGTCAATGGCCTATCTGCAAAAAAAAAGGAAGTTAGTGACTTGTAGGAATGAAACAAAAAATTAGAAGGGCTAAAACGGAGTTATACCAAAAGTTGAGTTGAAGGATGAGTCAGTCCGGGTCGGATCGCGGGTCTGGCGGGTCGCGATCCGGATCGCGGGTCTCGCCTCGTTCTCTTCAGCGGCGAACGGAGACGGCGGGCGATGCTGGTGGCGCTCGAGTGACGCGAACAGCTGGCGGTGGAGGTTTGGCGCGTCGGTGGAGAGGGAGAGCGTAACGGAGCACTGGCGGCGACGACGGACGAGGATTGGAAGGTCGGGGACGGTGGTGCGGCGTGTAACGGAGCACTGGCGGCGACGACGAGGGTCACCGGCGATGACGAGGGCGACGGCGACGGCGGACGGTGCGACAGGAGAGAGCCGGGAGGATGGCAGCGGTCGGGAGATCGCGCACCGAGAGAGAGGGAGTTCGCGTCGGGCAATGGAGGGAGACCAGGGGTGACGGCGCTGTGGGAAAAAGCTAGGGTCTCTGGGAGAGAAGTAGCGAAGAATCAGGGGCTTGGGCTGCTGTTTGTTCTTTTTTTCGAACCAAGCTTAGGGTTTCGTTTTCTCTCCCTTCTTCTCGAAATCTGAGCCTATATTTATAATGGAGGGTCCCTTAAAACGTGATTAACAACATCTCTAAAGTTTAAACCTGATTAAAATCAAATTTGAGGAAGTTTAGTCCAATTAGGAGAGAATTACATGAAATTACAGTTTAAGTCCAGTAGAACTCTAAATCTGTCCATTTGACCCTAAACTTTCAGGAATTTCCAGATTGGCCCTAGAACTTTGAATTTGCTCAAACTTTCTAAAAATCTCCCATTTTCTCCCAAACTTTTTTTTTTCCCCAAATTGACCCTACAACACTCTTAGGACTTCAAATTAGTACCTACACTAAATTAACTCCTATTTTTACCCTAGATGATAAAAAAAACCAAAAATTACCTAAAAGACTAAAATGCCCCTATAAAAATCGAAATGCTCCTAAACTAATTTTCCTAACCTAAAATTTAAACAAAAAGTCAATGCCCGGACAAAATTGGGTGTCAACAGGCGGCAAGGCAGAGGAAACGCAAACTTTAAGGGGGAGGGATGAGACACAACGGCTAGGGAAAGGGATAAGGAGATGGTTGAAGATGGCCGAAGACACCACGGAGATGACCAAAGATGCCATGGAGATGCGACGACTGAGGAAATGCAGACAGATGAGAAAGGTGAGGGTAGGCGAAGGGTTATGAGATAGATGAAAGGGTTGAGAAAGTTGGGTTAAGATATGAGAGGAGAAGGCTGGGTTATGATCTATATATGGTAAGCTATTATATATGTGTGTGTGCATGTGTGTGTATTTTTTATTTTATTTTTATTATTCTTTTTGGTATTTTTAGTTAGAAGCTCATTTTTTTCAACTACTTTTCATGTTGGAAATTTCCAATGGTCGTCGTGTTGAGAGCAAAAATTTTGAAGTTTTAAATGTTTTCCAATAGCTCAATGCGATCAAAATTTCCGATTGTCAAGCCATTGGAAAGAATGCTAATAAAAATTTCCAACACGACACCGTTGAAAAACAGTATCACCTTTTTCCAATGACTCTTTGCGTTAGAAATTAGGCTGTTGGAAAATGTTTGTTCTTTAGTAGTGAAAAAAAGAGTAAAAATGAATTGCTTTTTTAAAAATTTTGCTCTCATCCCCTTGAGAAAAAGGTCCTACTAATCTAATGACTTAGAGACTACAAGAAACAGTCATCTCATCTAACTGCCCTAAATCTAAAAGGCACCATTTTATCTAATACTTATATAATGGCACCACGATAAATTTATGTGGCATGAGATCACTTACTTGGCATTCATGTCTTAATTATCTAAAGTTCCTACTTATTTAATCATCAAATAATCTTTTGCAAATGTCCATGCTCCTTCTCTAAGCATGTGCCCGTGTGTGAAGATCTACTTTCTAACATCAAGCCATTATATGGAGGTTTAATGTAATCATCATCATCATCTATAAGTTTTGTTTCTCTTAGTAACTTGAGTCATTTTGACTTGCGTGTTATGTCCTTGATTTTGAGTCCTGTTTTGTCTCAATTGTTTTGAGTCATGTTTTGTCTCAATTGTGTTCATGCATTTAACAAACTTACATCAATTGACACATATAGCATTGAAACATAAGAAATCGTGACAACCATTTCACACCTTATTATTATTATAAGATATTTATTTATCGTAGTTGTTCCTAGAGGCAAAGGTTTAACTAGCCCATGACTTGGCATCTTCCCTTTTTCCTTAATTAGTTTGTCTTCTTCATTGATTCACACCACCAAAACTATATGTGTGTGTGTATGCGCGAGTGTGTGCTTTTGTATGTACATGTATATATATAGGGCTATGCTTTGGAGCTCTCACTTCAGCTGCACAAACACAAATCCATAGTATGAAAGACCATACTATCACCGTGACAACCATGTTTGTGTGTATACACATCTGAAATACCAAAAGCAGAACCAACCATGCACATTGATGAAAAGCATTCGGTTCACAAAACTAAAATAAAGGAACAGAAGAGACAGAACATTTGATGGAACAGAAACAACAAATACAACACCAACGGAGATCGCAGAACCAGAAATCGGGGCCGTACGTCGCCGCCAAAAGTATATATTTTCCATTTTTGCCCTTGCTTCTTTTTCTTCAAGTCTTCCTTAGACCCTCTCACCTGCACCCACAAAGAGAGAATGTTTTTTTTCAAATGAAATCTTGTTTTTTATGTTAAACGTAAGTGTGTAACGAGGTTGGAAATGACTTTGGTCGTCCACTTCCAGTCCCTGCCGGTTAAGAGAATTTCATGTGAACTGGAGAAGCAACATATTGTCGGGCCATGATTGACAGATTAACAACGGCCCTATTAGAATGGCCTTTTCCTAATTGGATATGTTGCTATTGATCATTGAGGTTAAGGGTCCCTTTGTCCGACAGAATACCAGCACCATCATCTTTATGGAAAGTGATACCAAGTCCACAAATCCTGGTCATTGCGTGTTGACAGTTGGGTTACTAGAGCACTACTCATTAGGCACATTTCAAAACAAAAGTTCCTTTTGTTTTTTTTAATGGAATATCATGCATCGCACTAATTGTTTGTCAAACGACATCTACAATAGGAATAAAACAGTAGAATACAGAGGACAAGTGACTCAATTATAGCCGTTACAATATGTCCTGAAAATACTATACCCGGGAAAAAACTTCCATGAATAATTTAGTTAATTTCAATAATCATGCTAATAGATTTGAAGAGAAAGACCAAAATAACAAATTAGCAAACTAACTAGAGGTATCAACATACTAACTAGAATCAACACATGATTGAACTGATGTATCACGATCCAAGCACAACACTTGAACAAAAGCTGAAGAAAACAAAAACCCAAAATAAAATAAAAAAGTAACAGAAAACCCCCAATTCATTATTTGGTTATTGCTCACTGTTGCTACAAAGTCCATGTAATCTTCTTCAGGTATAGTTGAACCAACATCAACAAAACAGCGGATCACAATCCACTGCCAAGCTAGTTATGATACTTTATATCTGTCAGCAAGCTCACCTTCAAGAGGAAATGGATCGCCAGAAGGAGAAGTATACATAAAGGAAATATTACCAATAAGATCCGATCAGGTGACATAAGATAATAATCGGTTGGCCAGACATAGACTAAAAGTGAAGCCCAACCAGGCATACTGCTGATTGAGCAAGGTCTCAGAGGCTAAGAATATATTGAGTGTGGGGTAGAGTTACAAGTGATCCTACACTTTTCATTTTTGCTTCTCTTTCATTTGAAACTAATGTAATTTAAAAAAAAAAATAATACTGTATAACACTAATAGTCAATTAAATAATATCTTTTAGAAAGTTATTAAATTTTTTAAAATTTTTTAGAAAAATTAATAAAAAAATATTTAGTTTATTACAGAAAAATTAAAAGTGTTTTTCACACATCTTAAAGTATATGGATTTTAATAAGTATACAATATAAAAAATTAATCCTTATATACAGAAAAGAACTCCAGAGTTTCACACCTTTTCAAAATATTTTATGTGAGGACGTATGAACCAACGATCAGGGGATATTATTTCCTGGAATAAAATATGAAGTCATATTTTGTACTGGTGTATGTGGCACTGCTCCCAAGCTGTTTAGTTTCTTCACTCTTCATTGCGCAACGATGGTCAGTCTACATCTCTCTCTCTCTCTCTCTCTCTCTCTCTCTCTCTGTTTTTTTTTTTAAAAAAACAAAAGTTAATTATACCAACTTTAAGAAGATGAAGCATAAGACTCTATAATTATTTTCCCAACACTTTTGCTTACAATAAAAGAAAAAAGGTAAATGAAGTTAATTGAGGTCCTTATCATGTGGAGAAAATGAATATTAAATAACTAGGAATATTACGCTAACATCTTTTAACATCTGGTAAATAAATAGTAGAGAAATTACTTTTAAGGTTATATGCGGGCTAACAAGGGGTCAAGCTCCTAAAATGATAAAATATCCATAATTTTTCTTAAAATTTAATGACAAATGTAATATGACCCATTTTTTAAATTGGTTGAATTCTCTTATAAAGATAATAATTTATAAAAATATTTATTTTCACTCATCTTTAATAAGAAATCTCGGTCCGCCCTAGTTATAATTAAAGACAAAATAAAACTAAAGAATGTGTTGTAATTGAAAATGCACCCAGAGTTTTATGATTCGTGGTTAATGAAAAATAAGATACTCCCTCTATTCTATTTTTATTACTCCATTCAATTTTCGCGTGCAGATTAAGAAAAAGCTACTGCACTTCTTTGTAATATTGCCTTTCCCTTCATTTCCTCTCTCCACCTTGGATTCCCCTTGCTTTGTCACCTCATCGCCTCCTTACTCGCCTTGTCCCTAATTTTAACCTCTTCCTCTGACTTGACCTTGCCTAAGCATGCTTGACTTTCGGAACTTAGAACTAACCTTTACGACAGCCATCGCGGTCAAAAAATTTGTTGCCTATGAACCCATCTCTGTACTCGGTCAAAACGCCAGCCATCCCTCTAGCGTAATTCACACTAGTACACAAGTGCATCGTTCGAACACCAACAAACATCTTTTTCGGGCCACGTACAAACTATAGCATTTTTTTTTCTTTGTTTTTTATTTTACAATATCGGCACCAACCGTTAATTCTAGCACTTGGTGGGTTTTGAACTGCACAATTTAACTTTGTTATATAAAATTTTGTAAGTTTTGCATTTTCCCTGATTGTTATGATGATACAAATTGACAACAGAACTGCAGGAAGCCAAATGATTAGATGCTAAAGCCACGCAAGGAATCGAGAGTAGCCACTAAAAGCTTGTGTCCCATATATTCGGATTTTGCGACAAAGGGATATTCAAATTAAAAGGTGGGCCGGGAACATATGTTTCAGGCCTTGATGGAGCATCTAGTTAATCACTTTCGGCCCTGCTTTAATTCTGCCTAGTAATGCTACATGATGTACAACAAAGCCTTTGCAATACCTATCACTCCATTCATTTTAATTTAAATTAGATTAATTTAAAATATTTTTACAGCCTTTTTATTTGAAATTAATAGGTAAAATAATAAATTAAATAACATTTTTTTATAGTGTATTTGGATTTGTATTATTCTTATATCTATATAGTATTTACTTTCAAATAGCATTCATTTTAGATAAAAAAAATCAGAAAAATAAAAAATGTCATCTTAGATTAATCTAAGGCTTTAATTGGTGCTTTTTATATTAATGAGTTTCAGAATGAATTAATTTTAAATTTATTTGAGAATTAAGAGGTTTGAATTAATAATGACTTTTAATTATGGGCCTAGCTTGTTAACACTCTAGTCCAACCTAAAGCAAACAAGGCTTATGAGGACAAATACTACTTCCTCCATGCCCCAAGTTCTTTACAATATTCATTATTCACAGTAAATAATCTATAATTTTTTATTTTTAACATTTCAGTAACGAAATTTTTTTATATATAAATGATAAAATAAAGGCCTATAGTGTCTAAATATATTTTTTTAAAATTTTTTTCTAACAAATAATAATATGAATAAATTGAAGACAAAATTAAAGTCAAAAGTAAAATGTTTCAAATGATATGGAATGAAGGTAGTATGTAGTAAGGATATTCCTGAAATCAGTTGAAACATGAACCTTTAAGCGCAAAAAGTAAATCAAGACTACCTGATGTTTGAAGCAGAGAAACTGATTCGGCAGGTCTAAGTTTCTTGCCAGCAGCATTAGCTTCCCCTACGCTGATTTTGTTTTCTTTTTCCAGTTTACGGGGCTTGCCCTGAAGCTCTGGATGTATCTTCCTCTTCAGCATCCTCTTCATCATCTTAAGAATCATGCATAGATACACATAATTAAATCACAAATATTAATTACTATATAGTAATTAATTAACTTAAATGATTGCTTCATCAAAGAAATAGCTTTTAGGATGTTTTATTAAACACTGAATTGGAACACAAACTTCAATAATTAGGCTAAAAGCTATAATTTGACATCTTGATATTTTGTTGTTATCGTTTAACTACTACTTTCTTTGTCTCAATTTCCTTACAACGGATACTATAATAATAAGTAGTAAAATCTTTGTAATATTTTTATATCTAATATATATGTTTTTTAAAGGCAACTTGTTATACTACTTACATTCCAATATTATCTTTAAACTTACACTGCTGACGCTAAATTTTTAGAATTATGATGGGGAATTTTTAAGATGCTCATTTCATTTAATTTTTATGGGAAAAATACAAAGTCACATCAAAATTTTGATAAAATTTTCAAGTGATAAAATCAGGTCTCACAAGTGACAATTTGTCACTGACATTTCTATAGTTTGGGATGAGGGGGAAAAAGTAAACAAATTTCGCACTGAATTCATCTTTATTTCTATAATTAAGCAGATCAATGTTAAAATGCAAGCTTTTTGGGATTTTAAGAAAGAAGAAGTAATACAATTAATATGTGGCGGAACCAGACCCATATTAGATTTGGTTTTCTAGTTGTTAATTAAGATGCTAAAGATTATAAACGATGACATAGCCATAATGTTGTAGAAAAATATTAGTCCCATTGTCAAATTCATATGACTTACTTGGTTTAGCTTTTTTAAGGGCCGGGAATCGTCTGCAGCAGGAATGATCTTCTTGGTGAAAAGGAGTGGTTTCTTTGCTGGCGGAGCTGGAGCTGCCTTTTTCCCGGAATTAGCCGGCTCGGCTTCTTTTTTCAGGTTCGGATTCTTGTTATCGGAATCTTCGGAGAATAAATCTCGCAGGGTCTTCCTTCTTCTCATCTGCAGCCCTTCGTTTCCAGCGCCGTCGAGCATCGTCTCACGTGTAGGCCCAATGCAAGGAGCTGACGTGACGGCCACTATCTGATCAGGGCCCTTGAAATTCCCGTCATGATGGCCATAATCATTCTCAAAAGTGCCCGAAATAAGTGGGTTCAGTTCCTCGACTTGATCAGCAACATTGTCTTCGTCCGCCTTATCGTCGCCGTCGCTGGATGAGTATGGAGGCTGCTCATCTTCGACTTCGTCGTCCTCGGTTTCACTTGAAACGCAGTCCGGGTGTTCGTCGAAATGCGTGAGAGGGTCGAATCCGAAGGTACCGATGGTGAGGAGGCCGTTCTTCCAGCCATCGAGCACGTCCACCAGCGCCACTTGTTCCAGCAACGCCTTTGTGTTGGTGTCAATCGCAATGCTTTCCGTTTTCTTCACATTTATAGCAAACCCATCTGCCCCGACCCCCAGTAACATAATAACCACTTATAAAATTCACAAATAGGAGTATTATATTATTTCGGAAAGCTAGGAATCAAATTTCTTTTTTTTTTTAAAAAAAAAGGCATTAATAAGTTGCAGAATATATAGCGCTAAAGTGGTGGAGGGAATTTGTCCCCTTGTACACCACCAATTAACAGAGTCAGAGGGAGCATCGATCGCCGGATTGACTTAAGATAGGAAAATGTGGGGAAATTGAAAGGGCACGAACCTTTAAGGACATTGGGGTTGAATTTGCGGTGCATCCAATTGAAGAACTAAACAAAGAAAGAAAATTAAAAACAAAAAATGAGAGGAGGAAAAAACATTAATTTGTAGATAGAATAATAGTAGTGTACTGTTTTTCTGTTTTCGATTATAAGATGACAACCAAACGCATTAGCTGCATGACATGGGCACTAACCTTCATTTTCAGGAGAGCCAAAATTGGGACTTAGGTGGAAACCTGGAGCTGGCTCGTTTGTGATGATATGGCGAATTGAAGGGGGGGAGCAACAGCAGCAGCAGCAGCAACAGGAGAGGAGGGGGGGGGGGGGCAGTCAGGGTGGATAAGTTAGCTGGCGACACGTGGCAAAGTGGGTCCTTCAAACAGCCATATTTTTAGGGGGCATGTGGCATGTTCCGCGATGTTGGCTCTTGCTGGCTTCATCGATCGACCGAAATTCTCGATATGATTTCCATCCCTTCGGTCGCTTCTGCCCTTTACCTTACTGTTGTTCTGTTTCTTCCTTCTCTATAACACCAAAAGCTAACACTACGCTTGAACCCCCAAAAAGGGGCCAAAAAAAAAAAAAAGCCAACACCCCTTCTTATCATCAGGTTCTTATTTGTTTCTTTTTTTTTTTTTTCCTTTAGAAAAACGAAGATTTCCCTTCCCATTTTCACCGAATGCAATTATATGTACGTATATCGATATTATTTAAGAAATTAACAAGACATTTGAAAATGACAAAACGAAAAATTATCACCTTGAACACGACGAACGTAGGTGATACAGTTTACAGAAGAGTTGGATCATGTGCATGCATCCTTATCCTTACAAGGGGATCATCACTCGTCAAACAATTGTAAAGATGGACTATAACAGAAATAAAGTCCTCTAACACACACGGAAAGCTGGAAGCTGGGCTCAAACGTCACAACTAAAAAAAAAAAGAAAAGCAAAAGGAAAGAGATAGACATCAAGCTTGAATGTGATGTTAGTAGCTTTTAGGTAGAAATATCAAATTTGTCACTAATGTTTTTTGTAGGGAGCGGATATGCCACTATAGTTTTTTTTTTTAACCTAATCTCCTACTAATGTTTTAAAATTGGCCAAATATACCATTGTCTGTTAGAAAAATAATGAAAAATGGTAAAAATAGCATGTTTTGAAATCTTGGAGTTATTATGCATTTTTTAAAAAATATCAGGATATTTGAAATTTTTTCCAAAAGAATGTATGATCTCTACCACTAACACTTCAACTCTATTGTTGTCTCTATCACTAGCGCCTCAATCCCATTGCCACCTTTCCTCTGTCTCTACTGTCTAATCTACTTATTGGCATTTTTGAGAGAGAGAGAGAGTTTAATTACAAAAAGCATTTGAAAATTGTTAAAAATTGCATTATCAGCCTAAAATTTCAAAACTTGTTATTCTTAAAATTTTTCGTTGACTTTTTAACATTTTCCATTATATTTTTAACGGCCAGTAACATATCCATTCTTAATTTGAAACTTCAGTGGCATATTTGGCTTATTTTAAAACATTAGTGGGAAATTAGGCAAAAAAAAACTATAATGGCATATCCACTCCCATCCCAAAACTTTAGTGGCAAATTTGATATTTTTTCCTAGCTTTTATTTAGTTTTCTGAGTACCAAATTAAATGATATCAAGCGTTGATAATTTTTTCTCCATCTGAAAACAATTTTTATGAATAGGAGGAGAATTTTGGATAATTTACTAAAATTGGAGATGAAACAGTTAAAGTTAAAAGTTAAAATGTACCCTTAGATAACTTTTCTAAAATTTTAATGCTAATTATTAAAATTAATGTCAAATGTGTTGACAGAGTAGAATGCTTGGATCAAATGCCAAAATTCCATAAGCTATAAACATTTGCTAAAGCGCATTCTTCAAAACTATGAACATGTTAGTAGTACTTCTGTTAGAATTTTACATTGTCACAGCATCACTGACCCTAACAACTTTTGAATTATATATATTATGGGGTGTTCTAATTAAGAAATCCTATTTTCGTATCTCCAACGGGGACGCATTTTTGGTTAAGTAGTGCTAAATAGACTAAGATAATATTTGTGTTGAAATTTTATTTATATAATTCTATGTTGCCCTATTTAGTTGTTAATTAAAATATAATTTACATGAATATATTAACTTTTAATATCAGTCACACATATTTAATAAAAGTTTTAGTTATAAACTTCGAGTACGTCCAACAAAATTCATTTTCATTTCCCTTTTAGAATGAACTCAGTAATTATTGTAAGTTTGTTTTGACAGAATTGCTTTTGCATATCTTAATCATATTCTACCACCTTTTAGTGTATTTAACATCATTCATTCCTTTTTTGTCCTTTAACTGCAAGTGTCACAAAAAGCAATAGGTAATATTCAAAGCTCAGCCCATCGAAATTATAGGACTGGCTAGGGATGGTCAGAAATTTACTAGTAGAAGGTAGTGAGGAAAGAATAAGAGCTTAGGTGGACAAAACAATTAGAGAGGTCTATGAGTTTGATTTGATAATTGAGAAAGAGCATGAAACCGAAGAAGAGAAGCACAGAAGAGGTCCTGTTGGAATGGAATGTTGGTTGTAGGTTAGCAGCTTGTCTGGTTCCGGGGGAGAGCTAAACGCCTAACGCAAAGGCAAAGGGAAAGGCGCTGAGAGCAGAGAGTTGGGAGAACGACGGCCTCTTGTCGCTGGTAAAGCAATCGCCCTCTGCTTTGGATTCCTGCTGGAGCCTCATCACATTCCGACAGCTGGGGGCCGGACCGGACATATTTAGACAAACGTTTCCACTCTTACCGCACTCGGGTTCCCTAGCCACTGTTCTGTTACTTCGCTTGGTCTACAATATCTCTAAAGCCCTCCAACGTTTCTGAAATAAATGCTCAGCACCTCGGGCTATAACTCGGTCCAACTTCAACTTTTCAAAGCAGAAAGCTCGAGTCCTCGATCACTACTGGCACAGGTTATGTCATAGTGGTGATAGTTATTCGGCTTTGTAGACTATTACTACTATGTTCTAAAACAAACTTCGTTTCAGTGTTCGTCTACAGTTTTTTTAAATATGCATATAAGTGTGCTAGTTTTGGGGTAATTATGGGATTTCGGCGATAGTTTGATGGCCAGTCTGATTGAGCAAGTGTCTGAAAACGGCGCAGTTTAAACTTCGTTGGGTACTTGATTTGTATTCGCTCTCTTGGTCCCTGGAATTTGTTATGTGCCAATTAAGTACTCAGAAGTGTAAGCCATTTTTTAAAATGCCATTGCTCATCAGTTTATAGGCAGTTGAGAGGAGCGGCTAAACTTAAAACCAATTGGTGATATATAAGTAGAGAATTCTCATTATAATATTTAGAGATAGGAAACCCCTTCATTAGATCATGTGAAATTTAACATTCCGCCTTACATGCAACCCCTCAACTAGCTTGCATGTACAACTAAATCAGAAGCGTTACCAAAACCATAATTAACAACCAGGACCAGATCAAACACGATGTTGAGAGAGATTAGGGTCCATAAAGCTTAAGCTCTGATTCCATGTTAAATGATTCAATTTAAAACCAATTGATGATAAGTAGAGAAGCATCATCACAATATATATAAAAAAAAAAATCTCCTCATTACATTGTATGGATTTAACAAATATCTATTGAAATTCCCAAATTTGGATCTGTCATATTAGAAATTGAACTTCTCAACTTCTAGTGGCAGAAGATTGTTGATCTTGAAGTGTAAGACAAGATTGAAGACTCTCCGAATTAAGATCCAGCCATGAAGGTATTGGAATTATGATCCTACTCATTTTATTGGGCTGCCGGTTATAAATTTCTCCTTCCTATTCGTTTTTTTTTTTTTTGCGGTAGTTTGACCATCTGATTCCAATAAACTAATGGTTTCTTATGCTCATAAGGTGTTTGAATATTGTCCAATGATGTTGATGACTTGATGTGCTGCACAGTTTAGGGTTTATGATTGATGTAATTGGTATTTTCTTGTTAGTGTAGCATGACGCAATATTTAAACATATGATGTATTTCCTTTCTTAAAGTAGACATTACATAAATGCTAATTTTCTTCTGCGCTGTTGGGAATTTGTAATGCGGGAATCAAAATTGAATTTTACAACTATATCATAGGATTACTAATGACCAAATCGGTGACTTGCTTGATCTAATCTAATTAAGGAAAAAACTTGTATGATTCTGGCTTTTATATGCGTGAGGATACAGAGTTAATTGCTTATGCTATTTTTGTGAGATTCCGACAAAATTGTGGGTTTAGTGGAATGCTAAAAGTGGGAGGAAGACGGCTGAAGAGCGCCGGTTGGTCTCCCAACCACAGCAACTACTCTTCATTATTATTATTATTATTATTTTGCGTTTTCAACTTCTTTTTTGTTTTTTTTTTTTGCGTTATCAACTCCCTTTTTTTTATTAATTATTTTTTCAGTTTTCTTTTTTGTTTCCCTCGTATTTTTATTGTTCTACTTTGTTTTGGCCTCTTAGTTTATTTTATTTTTTTTCCTATATTATTGATTTTTATAAAAGTTACTTTTCTTCATTTTGTTTAGTTTCAAATTTATCAACTCATAAAAAAATAAACATCTAGTTGAGCCAAAAATAAAAAACAGTTGTTGGTAAAAAATAACTAATTTATCTAAAAGAACAAATAGATATTGATAAAATAATAGATAGAACATCTCATTTTTATTTTTATTTTATTTTTTAGTTTTATTTTTTTCCTTATTCAAGCTTTTTTCACTTTTCACTTTTCATTTTTTCATTTTTTCATTTAAAAAAGAACAAATATCTCATTGGGACAAAAAAACAAGCAATTAGTGATAAAAGAACAGCTAGTTCTTTTGAAAGAAAAAATTAATGTTGATAAAAGAACAACCAGTTCCTATCATTTCTTATTTATTTTTTTATCAGTTTTAAAAGAACAACCATTTATTGTTTTATTATTTTATTATTATGTGTTTGTTCTTTTGTAAGTATAGGTTAGTTTTTTGGCAAAAATTGTAGAAATTAATTATTTTTTATCAGTATCAATTCATTGTTTTGAAGGAATCATGTGTTTTTATCCTTGTTCATTTAGCTCAACACTTTGTTTGTTCTTTTGTTTTTGGTTGAAAATTTTGAAACAAAAAAAAAATGATAGAACTACTAATAAAAATGAAAATTTTTTAAAAATGAGAATAATATAAGTAATAACAAATGAAATAGAGCTAAGAACAAAAGTTTAAACTAAAACAATATTAAAAAAAAGAATAAAATTGGGCAAAACAATAGAAAAAACTAAAAATAATTCAAAAAAATGAAAAGTAAAAGTAAAAACTACTAATAAAAGAATAAATAACTACTAATAAAATACTAAATAATTACTAATAAAAAATAGACATATAAATTATCTAAAGAACAAGTATAAATTGATAAAGAAACAAACAACTATTGATAAAATAACAAATAACTACTAATAAAAAAATAAATAAATACTAATAAAAGAACAAACAACTGGTTTAATAAAAGAACAGGTAAGAATTTATAAAAGAATAAACGCCTACAAGCAATAAGAATTGATAAAAGAACAAACAACTACTAATGAAAAGATAAATAACTACTGATAAAAGAATAAGTAACTACTAATAAAAGAACAAACAACTAATTTATCTATAGAACAAGCATAAATTGATACAAAAAAAAAAACAAGATCTGATAAAAATAAGCAACTACTAATAAAACAAAAATACAGCTAGTTTATCTAAAGAACAAATAAGAATTGACAAAAATAACAAACAACAACTATTAAAAGAACCAATAAATACTGACAAAAGAACAAATAACTGCTAATAAAAGAATAGACTTCTAGTTTATCTAAAGAACATGTAAGAATTGATAAAAGAATAACCAACTACGAGTGAAAGAACAAATAAGTATTGATAAAACAATAAAAAAAACTACTGATAAAAGAGCAAACAAATAATTTTTCTAAAGAACAAGTATAAATTAATAAAAAAACAAATAATTATTGATAAAAGAACAAATAACTACTAACACAAGAACAAATAGTTACTAATAAAAGAGCAAATAACTTGTTTATCTAAAAAACAAGCAAGAATTGATAATAAAAAAAATAAAAAACTACTAGTGAAAAACAAATAACTACTAATAAAAAGACAAATGACTACTAATAAAAAAATAAACAACTAATTTATTTAAGGATAAAAGAATATAAATCTAGTTTATTTAAAGAATAAGTAGAAATTGATAAAAAAAAACTAACAACTACTAATAAAAGAATGCCTAAATACCTATTGCTCTCCTAAACTATAGTGACTTGGACAGTTTACCCCATAAACTATGAATCGGGTCAACTTGAACCCTAAACTTTGATAAAGGGGTTACTTTGGTCCTTTAACTTTGTAAATTCGTCATGTGCTATGCCGTGACATATATTTTGTTAGTTTTAGAACGTACTAGCGTCTAATGGCACAAACATCAAATATCAAGGATAAACTTACTAAAGAACATGAGCTCAAGGACTTAATGTGTGATTAAGTGAAATTGTGTTACTTTCACAGTTCACTAACAAAACGGGTCGGGACGGGTCTAATCTCAGGTTTTGTTTCTCCGGTGACAATTGGAGGTTGAATGGGCCTAGGCAAGTTAGGAGCAACACAACGAGGAGGTTGGATGTGGTTTGGTTCAATGGTAATGCTCAGGAGATGCGAATTGTTTGGGTTCGATTGGAGGTCCTAAAGGCAGAGAAAGTCACCAGATGAGGCAAAGGGGTCTGTGGAAGAAGGGTAGAACATAAGCTTGGTGAGAGTGTATCGATGATTGAAGGAAAGTGATGGCTAGGTCTTGGAGAGGGGAGGGAATCGGCGTCGAGGAAAAGACATCAACGCATTTGGAGAAGTTCTCGAGGAATCTGTCGGTGACAATGCAATCGGAAAAGACGGCCGGGGACGCGAATTGGCTGGGCCCGTTGGTGGTGATAAACAGAGGCGAAGAAAAGCAGTAGAGCATTCGTTGGCTAAGCTCATCAAAGGTGATGAACGATGACAAGCAATGGTGAGCGAAAAACTTTGCTTAAAAAATCTGAAAGTCGGAGATGGTAACTTGGATGTTGGAGATGAAAGATTAGGGTAAGAATAAGAATACATATAAATTTGAGTTACTATTACATAGTTTTTCAGACGTTAGATATTTGAGTCAAAGGACCAAAGTAACCGCTTTCTCAAAGTTAAAGGTTCGAGTTGATACAGTTCATAGTTCGGGGGGTTAACTGTCCAAGTCACTATAATTCAGGGGAGTAATAGGTATTTAGGCCATAAAAGAACCAATAATTATTGATAAAAAAATAAATAACTACTAATAAAAGAACAGATAGGCAATTTATCTAAAGAAGAAGCAAAAATTGATTAAAAAAAACAAAGAACTACTACTGAAAGAAAAAATAATTACTAATAAAAGAATAAAAAAATTCTGATAAAAGAACATATAAAAACTAAAAAATAATAGAAAAAAAAAAAGAAAATATCAAAATTGAAAAAAACATATTTATAAAAAAATAAATGAATATAAAGAAGGAAGTAATACAAAAAATGAAAAAATTAGAAAGGAAAAGAAAAATAAAATAAAAAATAAATCTGGAAAAAGAAAATAAACAAGAAGAAGATGCAAGGAAAACTAAAAAAAATAAAGAAAAAATGTGAAAAAACAAAAAACTTGGAAGAAAACAGAAAAATGAAACTGGAGGTTTATCTCCAGAAGAAATGCAGGGAAGGAAAAAAAAATTAAAAAATGTGAGGAAAAACAAGAAACAAATGAAAAGAAAAAAAAATACAAGAAATCGAAGAAAAACGGAAAAATGAAGCTAGAGGTTTATCTCCAGAAGAAATGCAAGAAAGGCAAAGAATATTAAAAAAAAAAAGTGAGGAAAAACAATAAACAAATAAAAAGAAAAAAATGAAAATACAAAAAATATAGTTGCGGGGGTCGTTCATATTCGAACCCGGGATCACCTTCCTTTCTCCCCTAACGCGCTCTAACCAACCTGTAAAGATATAAGTAATATTCCTGTAGGGGCCAAAATGACAATTTTTAAACCTTTTAGGGATGATGTACGGCATTAACCAGGTGTATGCAAGGCTTATTCCCAATCTAAAAGGAACCTCAAGGTGAAAATTATTGTTTTGATTTATTTACGGTTATATTCTCTAACTACAGTCCACCACTGTGGGTACTGTTATTGTTTAGGACATTATCCCAAATTAAGGATGATCCAGAGAATGGATTGTATCTCGAAAATTTGTGTTTGAGTGAAAAATAAATAAATAAATGTAGTGAGCTATGAGGATGTCACTCAAATTTTGATCAAGGTGTGAGACAAGTAAGAATTTTGTTTTTTGTTTAAGCTATCTATGTATGATTTCAGGGCATTTCAATTAGAAAACTTTTCTGGCCAAAAACAAATTTTGGAACAGTTCAGAGAAATTTTCTCCTAGGGATTGACTTGAGCATCTAATAGTACTAATACTCCTTATTCTTCATTTCTCACTACTCAGTACTGACTAGGCTAGCATCCGTTGATATTGGGCCTAATAAAGGTATTGGGTCTCTTAATGGCGTTTCTGGATTATTTGGGCTTAATTTTGGGCTGAATCGGCCTAATATGATATGACCGATCAAATCAACCCATCAGAACTTTATTTCACAAGTGTGCCAAGAACCAGCATTTTTATCTGACCAGATTCATCCTTTGATAGTAAATTTCTAAAATTTCTTTTTATTCAATTTTACTCTTAAGGCTCTGTAGAAGCGCAATCTTGATTTTCAAAGGTAAACAGAAATGAAGCATTTAGTAATATTATTAATTATTATAAGTAAAAGTTTCAAGTTTGACTAGCACTGGTATTATGCCAGCAGTTTATAGTTTTCAAGAGGTAAATTTCTTTTTTTTTTTTTGCAAGATTCACTAAGTCTTTGCAGTTTGCACATCTTCTATATTTGATAAATCACTTTAACGTATTATCCCTAAAAATATCATTTCTATATTTACCTTTTTCATCTTCTTTAACTTAGCAAAAGTAGATGTGATGGACGTGAAAAAAAAATTAAACTTTTTCTTCTTTTTTAATATCTGCGCCGAATCCTAATATATCAAATAATACGGGTCAAGAGGTAGTAGTTATACGGTTTACCTGTGAAATTATTTTTTGATGATTAGTTTAAATTTTAACTTTTCATTAATAACTATTTAACTGTGAAATTTTCTTTCTAGCTTCGAAACTATTACTGATAAAAGCATCATATTCTCTAGAGAAAAGGAAATGATAAAAGACAATCGATGAGACTTTTAATCGACGAGGCCCTTGTTCTGCACCATCTATTTGGTAGCCAACTCAAAAGTCAGGCCACAGCCCCTGGGCTGAGGGATCAGCGGAAACAATTAGGTCCGTCCAAAGTGCATCATTTTTTACTTCAGTTAATTTCGAATTAACTTTAATATATTTTTATATAAAATAAGTGTTTATTCAAGTTATCAACTTATTAAAATCTTACACTTTAAAAACGTTTGTTCAAGTTATCAACTTATTAAAATCTTACACTATAAAAACTTTCATTTTTATTAGTATTTTTTTGTTATATAATTAAAAAATGAAAAATACTTATTTTTTACAAAAAGAAATTTTAAAAGCACTTTTTAATTTTCTTAAAATGTAAGCTTTTAATATATTGAAAATTTGGATGTATAACCACTTAATATAAGAATGATTTACAATAGTACATTAAAATTAATGCAAAACAAACTAGTGTGTATTTTGTTCATATTACATCAAAATAGAGAGGAACCTTCCATTTTATTTTTTTGTACTTATTTTTTCATTTTCTTATTAAACCAATATTTAATCCCGATGACTGCACGAATACTTAAGACATGCCATTTTCATTTTTTTCCTTTTTTCGAAAAAAAGAATAGTATATGAGCTCATTGGGAGGCCAGCAGAAGCTGCTCATCTAATCATAGCTTTTTAAGGTATTTGTAGAATTAGGATCTACAACATTTTAAAATGGTGGTAACTCATTTTGCATGGTGACGGATGGTCACCAAATCACAATTAATTCTTTAAGAAATGATGCCTACATGACGATTTTCCTAGCTCTTTTTTCCCCTATTTCTTCATTTTCCTTGTCCAACTAACGATCCCAATCGAAAAGCAGGGGAAAAGAAACTCTAATCCAATGGTTATACTAGACTTTCCGCTTAGGAATAAAATTTAAGCATATTGGAACAATATCATATATAACTCGTAAGAAAAAAGTCATGCAAAAGACAGGGCAACGACAATATTCAATCACAAGCTGAAGAAATTAAAGTGGTTATCTGAAGGAAGCTGAAGAATTAGAATCTCCAACCTCGAATCCACCACCACTCACATTCACATATACTAGTTTTATTTTATTTTTCTGAAATTGAAATTTGAGCAACGAAAGCATAAAAAGGCAAAAAAGCGCTCGTCCCCTTTTCTTGCCTTAATTTTCAGTGCCTTCTAGCTGTCTGTCATTCGACGTTTGTATGCTCCTTCACGTAAAATCCTCCGCCACCGCCGGCCGGCTTCCTCGAGAAAACAGCGTGAACTCCGGGGTCGTGGTGTGTGTAGGAAGAGTTGTACACGATCGAGTTATTAACTCCCTGGACGTTGCTGTTCATATAAGCATTCGTCGGCACCGGCGCCTTCGATTTCTGGCGCAAGTCTCTCTTCTGCTGTTTCCCTTCGTCGCTGCTGCTGTAGCTCTGGAACTCGCTACTGCCATCGCTCAAAGGAGTACCTTGCCCTTTCTTCTGGAGATAATGTGGATGACCCTCGAATCCCTTTCGATTGGGCTGTTTGATCAGCTCCATAAAAGCACCTTTGTTCTCGCCGGCAATGGTTACGATCCTCACTCCTGTTTCCTCCGAATCCGACGGTAGCTTCTTGTGGTGGGCCTTCTGTTCCTTGTCGGCATGTTTCTTCGCAGGTTCATGTTTCCCGTCGATGTGTGGAGAGCTGGGCTTGCCGACTGTCTTCTGGACGAGCACTGTTTTCTGCTCTGCTTCGATGGGGATTACGGGTTCGAGCTTTTCTTGGGATTTCAGTTGGGCGGGAGGCAGAGTAAGAGGAGAAGGCGGCGGAGCAGTAGGCTTGCGCGGCGGCGACTGTGGTGGAGTTTCCGCTGCCGGCTTCAGTGTCCTTGATGAGGCAGTTGGACTTCCATTTCCGGTGGCTGCAATGGGCCTGTAGGGAAGTCTCCCTGTTGGAGAAGAAGTGGTTTTCACTGACTTTGTTGCGGGCGAAGCTGGAGGAACAGCTGCGGGGGCTCCACTAGTCAGGGGTACAGCCGCAGGCTTAGGGGGTGAAGCAGGAGGAGCAGCTGTAGGGGCTGCCCTGGGAGGTGTCACAGTCACAGGCTTGGCCGGAGAAGTGGGGACCGATGTGGTGGTGGGAACCTGATATGTTTGGGAGGGAGGAGACGCAAACGGGCGGGCCAGCACTGAGGCCCGGGGTTCAGGAACAAAGGGTGCTACAATCACTGGCGCAGGTGGCTGGGCCGTTGGAGCAGGAGCAGGTCGTTCTGTTGGGGCAGCTGGTGCTGGAACTTGAGTTAGTGGCCTGAGTGTGGGTCGAAAAGGAGCAGGTGGAGCTGCAGCAGGAGCAGGAGGAGCTGCGGGAGCTGGGGAAGCTGCTGCTGGCGGAGCAGGGGCAGCTGATGGTGGAGCTTGAGGCAGTGGCCTCAATGTGGGTCGTGGAACAGGAGGAGGAGCTGGGGCAGGAGCAGCAGCCGGGGCAGGTGCAGGGATAGTGGGACGGGCTAGGGATGTTAAACGCAGCCAAGGGCGGGGCTGGTTGGGCTGATTGGTCGCCATTAAGATTGGTGTCGCAAGTCACCGGAGCGAGCAAGAGGGAGATGGAAGATGTTGTGGGCAAGAGGTTGCTTAGATATATGTATATAACGAAGGGGATGGGGATATTAAAGAAAGAAAAGGGTATAACTTGCATGCGGAAAACGCCCAGACTAAATGAATGACATTATAAAGAAGGGGACGGAATCCAGAAAGGGATCGATTCATCCATACAGCTGACAAAAACTTGCAATTTCAAGATTGGTATAAAAAAAAGTTGGTTACTCAGAATGGTTTATTTTCTTATTCCGTTGACACCAATTGCACTATTGATCTCTGCCTCCGGCTCTACTGTTGATAGAACGGCTTGTGAGTTAGACTTGCATAAAGATGAGATTCCTGGGCATGCTTGCAGGTCACACTAGCAACTGTGACCCATATTCCTGCAATCGCCAGATGATTTTCTAGCCGTTCCTGTCTCCTTCTTCTTTTTTACTTTGCTTGCCGGGATTGCTTATTTTCTGATGCTCTCTTTTCCTTTTGCCGCTTTCTGTCTCCCAGCAACTTCAACCCAGCTACCAACCTCACGCTTCCTTCACAATTACAGCCGAAATGGTTACACTGCCAGCCCAAGTATGAGTACCAAGTTGGATTCTCTGTATGGGCTTCAATCACATTCCTGACTACAAAGTTGCACCCAAAAAAAATGGGAAAGGGAAAGTTTTATATGATAATAATATCTCTCCGCATATTGCTATTTTCCAATTAATTTTAGGTTAGATATTTTAACATAATATCAAAGGTCGGGTTTGGTCGTTGCTTAGTGATATGTTTCACGTACTCATGACTGCAGAGTCGTCATACTAACTTAGAATTGTACCTTGCTTGTTGTTGTTTAATTGATATTTGCATTTTTTTTCTTTTTTATACTTAAAATATTACAAGAGAAAGGATATAAAAGAGATTCCATAACTTAATCTATTCTATATTATATCTCACACAACCTAAACCCACCTATTGACTACAATAAAAGTAATATCTTACACAAGTTAATATGTAATCTTTAACTGATCACATAATATAATGGTCTATATGTCAATTGCAGCAAGAATCAAGCCACTATATGTTTGAATTTAATTATAAGCATTCAAAAAGGAATTTCTATGGCAGTTGGGTCTTGAAACAATTTCATTTTGTTTAGCATAAATATCCTATGCATGGTTCTTTTTTTCCTTACCAAACACTTCACAGGTTGCAACAATCTAAATTCAAGTTTAAAGTTTGTTAATTACTCACTTCATCTCATATCTGTTGAACCATTTGATTTAATACAAAAATTAAAAAGTAAAAAATTTATATGTTATTTCACCTTTACTCCTAATTTTTTACATGTAAATTGAAAAAATTGAAAATAGTGAATATTAAAATGATAATTTAAATGGTAGTATGATAAAGTAATTTACCCCCTCTATTAGATTTTGGATGATACATATTTTTTTTTACACAGAGATTCAGAGGTGTAATTTATGTAACCTTTGAAGCTAAAATAATTAAAAAGAAATCCTTTCTTATTTTTGTATTCTGAGAGTTAAATGAGGATTAGAAAAACATTCTTTCTTTTGGGATTTTGTGCAGTTTTTTTGTTTTATGTAGAGAGAATTTAAATGAAGGTAGTAAAATGAATTAGATATTAAAAACTTTTAAAAAAATAGGAAACAATTGATCATTTTTTGGATAAACAAAAAAAATTTGTCATCTTTTTTAAGACAAATGAAGTACAAGTATTAAAATATTACATATATTATAAAATGTCCAAAATAAAATATTTTACAATAATTTTGGAGGATGGAGTATATTAACAATGCATGGTCTTAATTTAGATTGTCCACCAAATGTTGGCAGAGGAGAAAAAATCACTTCAACCGCCCATATATTTTGGAATCCAATTCTTCTGTCCCAAATTTCTCTATCCCTTCCCTGTCCCCTATTTTAGTTTTTTGTCACGTGTACATACTTAACTCAGCGCAAACGGAAAGAACAGATGTTAAGCAACAAGCAGAGAGGGCGGAAACAGGGACGGAAAGAACAAACGTTAGCCAAACCCTAAAAAACAAAGAAAATAAAAATTTCTTTCCGTGTCCACGCTTGAAGACTCCAATTGGCGGCTAGGGAGCAAAACTTTTCTGCCTCTGGATGCTATAGCAATAAGAACTCACAGTCTCACATTCAAGGTACATTAATTACGTTTGTTTTATTATTTATCTTTTATTTATCTCATGAAATCTAACAAATGAATAAATTATATAGCACCATCAAGATGCTTTTTGAATTACCAGTAGTGTTTGATAACTTTTGTTTTGGAAGTTTTTCTTTTCGTTTAATCGATTGGAGCAAGAAAGAATTTATTAATAAATAGACTAGCAAGTAGATATATTATGTACATTAGTTTTCATAATTGATACGTGCAACAGGAACTCGAATATTTTTTTCAAAGCTTAATCTGCTCTATGTGAGTTTTAATTGAGTGAACAATGCCATAAAATAATAGCAATTTGTTGCTGGTATTTTAATTAATATTTAAATATTATTTTTTTTTAAGGTTATGGAGAACGGGCAATCAGTTGGGGATGCCAAACTAAATCTCGTCGAAAATTGTTGTTTTCAGCTCATGAAGTATCTAAGCCACATGATTTCTTTGAGAAAGAAAATGTTCAAGAAGACAATCAAGATAGCGCAATTGATTCTATTCCCAAAATTGTAAGTTCAATTCATTTAAACATCTCAAAACATGTCATACCTAGGGTTGGACTGAAATTTGATTGTGAGGAAGATGCCTATAACTTCTATAATACCTATGCCAAAGAAGTTGGATTTAGCATTCGAAAAAGTAAGTTTCATAGGGATAAGCAAGGTAAATTATTGGATCGAATTATTTGTTGTTCTGCTCAAGGTACACGTAAAGTTGACAAAAGAGAAGATAATGTTAAATGTCATCGGCCAGAAACAAGATTTGATTGCAAAACTATGATACAAATTAGTGGAAGATCTAGTGCTAAGTTACGTGTTACAAAATTTATAGCAGAACATTCACATTGGCTAGCTAGTCCTAAAAAAAGTGTATTTTTGAGGTCTCAAAGAAGTATTGACATTGGCCAAGCTGTTGAATTGGAAGTGCTTGATCAATCTGGAATAGCACCAAGGTTAGGTATTGAATATATGGCGAAGAGAGTTGGTAGAGTTAATAATCTTGGTTTTCTTCCTGAGGATTATAAAAATTATTTGAGGTCCAAATGAACAGAAAAAATGAAATTGGGGGATACTGGTGGTGTTTTAGAATACTTGCAGCAAATGCAATTTGAGGACCTTAATTTTTCTTATGCTTTACAAGTTGATATTGAAGACCTCATAACTAATATTTTTTTGGTAGATAGTAGAATGAAATTAGACTATGAGTCTTTTGGTGATGTTGTTTGTTTTGACATAACATATAGGAAAAACAAGGAGGGAAAACCTTTTGCCATGTTTGTTGGTGTAAATCATCACAAGCAATCTATAATTTTTTGTGCTACTTTGTTCTATGATGAGACATTTGAAACTTTTATGTGGTTATTTGATTCATTTGCAAAAGCCATGTCTGGAAAAAAAGCCAAAAACAATTTTAACCGATGAAGATGCTGCAATGGCCAAAGCCCTTAGTTCACAATGGCCAGAAACTCATCATCGTTTATATGTGTGGCATATGTACCAAAATGCCGCCAAACACCTTAGTTTTGTGTTTGACAATTTTAGTACTTTTGCTAAGGATTTCAGTAGTTGTGTATACGATCATGATGAGGAAGAAGACTTCTTGAATGCTTGGCTCATGATTCTTGAAAAATATGGTCTTCAAGAGAATCCATGACTAAAGAAACAGTTCGAACTAAAGGAGAAATGGGCTTTAGTTTATGGCCGACATACTTTTTGTGCTGATATGTCTACAACCCAAAGAAGTGAGAGCATGAATAACCAAATCAAGCAGTATGACGTTTTTTTGGGCACTTCCAAAGGCTACTAGATGGCATTCGATTTAAGGAATTGAAAGCAGATTTCAAGGCTTTAAATAGCAAACCGTATTTGCCATTTCAGGTAGATATATTAGAGCATCCATCTAATATTTATACTCCTGAGGTCTTCAAATTATTTTCACAATAATTGTGGCTTACTTGAAATTGTGAGTTGTATAGCTTGGGAGAGAATGATGGCATCACGAGATATAGAGTTACTCCTCCAGAAAAATCATGTCATCATATAGTTGCACTGTAAGAAGTTTGAGTTTGTTAGAATTTTGTGCGCTCATGCTTTGAAGGTATTTTTTTTCATAATATTAAACATGTGCCTGAACAATATATCTTGAAAAGATAGACTAAAGATGCAAAAAAAGGAATGATTAATTCATTTATCCCCCCAAAAACAAATGATCTGAAAATAGATGTTGCAGCACGTTATAAGGTTCTTTTGAAGTCATATGCTCATCTAGCTGCTAGAGCTGCTCTCAATGAAGATATATTTAATCTAGCTATTCTTGATAGACAAAGGACACTTAAAGAAGTGGAGGTTAAATTGGAGAATGTTACAATTGAAGATTCAGGTGGTAACATATGTGTTATTCAGAGCAATTGTCAAGATGATCAATGTGCACCATCAAATATTCATTATACTATCAAAGGAATAAAGCGCAAGGAGAAGAACAAGCAATCTGGATCATCTAGTCGAAGAAAAAGTGCTTTAGAAAAAGCAACAAGGGGAAGAAAATGCCAAAATAGTGAAAGAAACAAAAAAAATGTATCAATGTAAGAGTTACTGTTCCTAAATAACTTTCATTTCAATATTTTTGTAAGAGTAGTGTGTATATTTAAATAATTTTAATTTCAATATTTTTGAGATTTTTTTCGTTACATTTTGAATTCATATTTCAAAATGGTGTCATTGAACTTTATAAGTTACAAAACAGTGTACTTCTAGTTCACCTTTAACTTTGAATCAAGAAGATAATCAAGTAGCGCAACCAAATCAATTTTTACAGGTAATTAGTATACCTTACTTTTATAATATCATTATATTATTTATAGTTCAAAAGAACTGAAGCTAATAACTTTGGTATAAATTTGTAAGGAACTAATTTTGGAACTTTTTACTCAAATCTAGACACTTTGTTAAGTCAGCCTTCATCTTTGCAGTTGAATATGGTAACATGCATTTGATATATTTTTATTTAATAACTATTACATGCATGTATCTTTACCATTTTCTTGTTTTTTGTTGGCACCCAGCAACATTCAATTAGTCAATACCCAATAAATACAAGTCAAAATCATTTCCTTAGTATGATGGATTTATTGAAGGTATTGTTTTTTTTTTTTTTTGCTTTTCTTAGAGAAAAATTGGAAGTGGTCATGTGTGTATATTATATTCTCACTATGTCATTTTTCTTTTTAAGGCTCAAGAATTGCCATCACAAGCATCACAAGACTCAGATAAATGATTTGCGATGTTGGATACCATCCAAGACTATCGGGTACCAAAATAATGGCTTTGAACTGGGCAAGCATTGAAGATCCGGTTAAAGTAGGCCAAAGATTTTTGTTTCTGTACCAACAAATGCTTCTAGAAAATTTTTGTGTTGTGGAGAATAGGTTGATTTCTACAATTGTCTTGTTCACCATGTCATATAGTTCAACAAAAGTACAATAGAGTTCATTGTCCTAGCATATCCTGAGTAAAAATAAAATACTTGATTCTATTGCATTATCTTGTTTGCTACTAGTAACATAATGAATTCATGAATAAATATCCATCAGGGGGAAAAAAACAAACAATTTAGCAACAACTTGATAAAAAGCCAAATTGAAAACCCCTTAACTCGTATGTTTTCTTACCCCAGGCTAAGTAAATTGGATCACCTGGAACAACAATAGTTTTTGCTCTACTTCAGTCCATCAGTTTCATTTCTCGTAAAAGTAACCCTGTTCCCAGTCAATTCAGCTTTGTAAGTATCAAAATTTAGGACCTTCCTGCTAACATTGTTGTAAATTCCTTGAATAACAGTCTCGAAAGCCTTGTCCACGTTTGTTGAATGTACCACGGATGTTTCCATGAAGAACAACCCCTCAGCTTCAGCAAGGCTTTTACCTTTATTGACACTCACATCCCTAACACTTTCCAAGTCACATTTATTGCCGACCAGCATCTTTGCTACCACTGTATCACAATGACCTGCAAAAGGGAGACCAAGCCGTGATTTTCTATTGGTAGACACGAAGAAAGCCGTGATTTTCTTTTGATACACACGAAGAAAACCACGATGTAAGTGAGGGATTGGACTCTATGATGACAACCACAAGCTTTAACCATTGGACCAAGCTTGATTGTTAAATAGACCAATCCTTGAGAAATTTTAAAATTCTGGGGCAGCTCATATTGACATAGCATACTGAGATGCTTAAGGATTAATAAGGAAGATATAAAGCCTTAATGGAGGATAAAAATGATCCAACTATGAGTAGTGAGAGAACCCTGTGTTCGGATTCTTGGGCTACATTCTCCTGATGGAATGTATCAGTAAGCAAAATCAGATCAACTGGTTAAAGAGGGGGGTGTGGTTTTAACTTTCAATCACCATTCAAAATCAAGCCAAGGACAAGGAACATCCATCACAAACACTCAGAAAAATGACACTTTACTGAATAAAGTTTTGCTGCCATCAATAACATCAAATGGGTAGTTCAAAAGGAGGAGGAAGTTACTTTTGAGTTCGTTGAGCCATTTGCCGACACTGTCGAAGATAGTCTGGCGAATGATGTCGTAGAGGAGGAGAGTGCCGGCGGCGCCTCTGTAGTAAGCGGAAGTGACGGTGCGGAACCTCTCCTGACTGGCAGTGTCCTAAATCTGGGCCTTGACTTCCTTGCCGTTGATCTCGATGCTCTGAGTTTGGAACTCAATGCCAATGGTGGCCTCCGTCCGCCCCTCGTCGTCCCTCCCTTTGATTCGGAATCACGTCCTTCCAGCCGCGACTCATGAGCCATCTACCACTATGATGCGAGCTAACTCCGAGCATTTGATTTCTGCAATTGTAGAATTGAAAGACTCTTGAACCATAGCTGCTTTATTATGGCGATCTGGCGAGATGGGGAATGAATGAGCGTAAGATAGAAGGGAGACAGATCCACAAGTATTGCCTAGGAAGCCGTCCCTGTTTCCGCCATCTCTGCTTGTTGCTTAACGTCTGTTCTTTCCGTTTGCGCTGAGTTAAGTATGTACACGTGGCAGAAAACTAAAATAGGGGATAGAGAAATTTGGGACAGAATAATTGGATCCTATATTTTGATTGTACGAAAGCCAAAGGCAAGCCAAAATATTGGGGTAAAGTTCATTAGACATAACCTAATTTATTTTCATGTCTTAAATGGGCACTAAATATTTAAGTTTGTCCCATCAAACATCGGATGGTAAATACTAACATGACATTAGATAACATTAAAAGAAATTTTTAATAACAATTTTAGTCTTCAAAATTTTTCAATCAATAATTCTAAACCTTAAACTTTTAAACCTACTCCTATCCTAAATCTACTCTTCCACAAGCAAGAGGACCAAAACCTAGATTAGCAACAGGAATCAATGCAAATATACTTCAATTATACTCCCAGGTAATCTAGTGCACCCAAATCTGCCAACCCTCCTCTATCATGCCCATAGCCCTCCTTCGTCACCGACGACCCTCCCATTACACAGAGCTTCTTCCTTGAAATAACAATCGAGGGCTTTCTCACTTTGCCTTGGATTATTGGGACTATTATTGGGTTGAGGGCGGAAAACAAAGGGAGAGAGGGAGCTATGCCTGGATTCATTATATATTGCATTTGTTTTTCAGGTCTTTAATTTTCCAGGCAAGTCTGAAGACAAACAGACGTGGTCGCATCGCGTCTGTTGATTCGTGTGAAACGAGAAGAGGCAGTGCAGGAGTCGAGGCTAGTGGAGCGGTGTTAATCGGCGATTTCAGGGTGGTCAAATCCAATATGCTCTCTAGATTTACCCGCAAGGGGTTTGTCTTGGAATCCAAATCCACCATAGGCATCAAATTTGCCACACGTACTCTCCAAGTAGGAGTGAGTGAGAAAGTTGGGGTAGGGGCAAGGTATTGACAACGAAGGCTGGGGTGGCCCCTTGGAGGTCAGATGACGAACAGTGACGATGGAGCGCTGTGGATCGAACATAGATCACGGTGGGGGATGGGTCACACAGTCCTTCTGTTCTTCAATTGAGAGCACCGCCGATAGTCAGGCAAAGCTCGGGGTGGCCCTGGAGAGCAGTTGGTGCCAACGGCTAGCTGGCGGTTGGAGATGGTGGCAGCTTCTAGGTTGGCGACGCAGAGATGAGAGGTGAGGGTTTTAGGTGGCTGGTATGGATGAGAGAAAACACACTTGATTTTAGCCGAAGTTTAAGGGCTAGAATTAGTTATTTGAAAAAGTGTAAGAATTAAGGTTGTTATTTCAAGTTTATTTTAGTATTATTTAACATCATCTCAATATTTTTTCATCTGATTTAACAGTAAAATCTATTAAAAATACCTAATTAAGACGCACAATATAAGATTAGGTAATTCAATTAGACAAATTTAAAGATTCGGTTCCATTTAGGACATAAAAATAAACTATATACCCTGGTCAACTTTACCCAAAATATTACAAAGGCAAATTTCTTGAGATATGAGAATATCCACTATGGCGTACGTACGCCTGGATGTTTTTTTGTTAAGTATATAATGTTAGTTTTAAAACTTAGGCGAGGCGCGATTGGCACGATTAAAGGATAAAGATAAGTAACAGAATTATCAGGAATTTAAGAAGCTAAGGACGGACATTTAAGTGGTATACTCTGGACTCCTTTTTCCCATCTTCGCAAGGGGCAAGGTAGAGACCAATTCACGACGGAGAAGAGAAATTGGAGCGCATCTGTTTGAGGTAATGGCGGACGACGGCGGACAGAATTTTGAAGTCGATTTGCAGAAGGAAGGATGCCGGGGATACTGTACGATCGCCGTCCGACGGACGACAGCCATTCCAGGAGAGATGGTACAGGACACCAGTCAAAATATTGCAGAGGAGATAGAGACAGAAGGATTAGGGGGATGCTGTACACCCGCCGAATCGCCGATGCAGGTTGTCCTTACTACATAAAGAATTGGTTTGGGATGGCTTTTAATTCATGGTATCTATGGGGGTTATTATGGGTGTCGGGTGTGGGTGTTGAGGTGGTTTGTTTGGATTTTGGTCCTGATATTTGTTGCATGTGGAAATTTGTTAGGAAGTGCAAGATAGGGACGCAACAAAGCCACCTACAGCACTAGGTGGAGGAATAAAAGAAAGGTATGGGTGTCAATTATTTGTACTAGTGTTTATTTTGTTGTTAGTTGGTGTCTGGTGGGAGATAGTTTTTGTGTAGGTGCTTGTTGAGTTTGCAATTGTGAGACAAATTGTTTTATAGGTTATCGGGTTTTTACTTTTGTACGAGGTGCATTTAGTGTTCTTTGTGGAAGAGTATAAGTTGTTGTTGTATACTGTGTGGTGGTATTAAATAAAGTGTACTGTGTGTGTATAACTGGTGTCTATCGCCAGTGCGGTGGTGTCTAAGTTTGTAGCTAACTAGTGTCTATCGCCAGTGCAGCGGTGTCTAGCGCCAGTCGTTCGCTGAGATTGTTGTCTGTAGGTGTGTAGGTTAGCGTTCATGTAGATGATGAAACAATGTCTCATGGAAAAAAATGAATTCTGTAAGTTGAATAGATGAGGGAAGTAACTTGACTTTGGCATTTGTTTTTCCTTGCTCTGTTGTACTCTTGATGGAAAATATCTAATTTCAGAGTCTACATCAGATAATATGTAGGTGTGTTTCTTGACGATTTTTCTGTGTCTAATCTCGTTGATAGTATGTCTGTGTATTTATTATTGGTATAAAATTCTGAAAGTCTAACACCAAATGTGTGATGTCTAACCTTGGTGTCATAGTGTCTGATTGTGGTTATACATGTCTAATGCAATTCTCCACCTTAATAAACACTTGCCACCATGGACGAATATGTTCAATAATATTTGATGTTAACAATTAATGAATGACAGTAAATTTTGTATTAAACAAAGAGCGGATACAGTTAAAGTGATTTGGTGTGTGTTTCAAGTAAAGGTGTGTATACAAAGTTACTTGAACTGTTGAAATGGATGGTTTCAGGTATAATTGCTTCAAATAAGAGATATTATTGATTGAAATATGGTTTTCCTGTATATTATTTTGTTTTTCTTGTACTATGATTAATCAAATCGTTTGAGTGCTTTTTAAGTAATTTATGGTTCTACACATTTTGGACAGAGAGCATATAGGGGATGTGGTTATTATAACCAGTGGGAACGTTTAGAACTTTCAAAGTGAGTTGGTGTTGTTCATTACTAACAAAAAAAATTTTGGTTTCTCTTCAATTATAATTATGTTAGTGTGTTGAATATTAAAAGGAAGAAAATATTAAGCCAGTGCCCATAATTTATGGTGTTGTAGATAATGAAAATGGGGAAGTTAAAACACAACGCCAAACTCAGAAAAGGCCGTGAATGTGAATTTCTTTTTTTTGTCAGAAGTAGTTATGAATTCTCCTTTGGAATGTTATTTAGTACTAAATTTGTCGTCAGAATTGAGACTTGAGTTTGGTGAACAGGGCTAGCCCTGAGGTGTGCTGCAATATGAGCATGAAGAAAGCAAGGAGTAAGTGCAAAGGGCTAGTTATTAAAGAGACAACCAATAAGTGTAATGTGAAAATGTACATTCATCTAAACCAATAA
Organism: Aquilaria sinensis; assembly: GCA_005392925.1. Lineage (NCBI taxonomy): Eukaryota > Viridiplantae > Streptophyta > Magnoliopsida > Malvales > Thymelaeaceae > Aquilaria > Aquilaria sinensis. The sequence continues at coordinate 221,838 of SMDT01001275.1, forward strand.
CTGATACATTATTAGTATACAGAATGCAATTGTGTTATAGTAAGATATAACTTATTTTTTTTTTCTACATATTTTTGCCAAGTAAAAGTGAGATAACAAGTGCAGAAGAACCAAGAGAAACAGACTCAGACTTCGAGATTGTCGGGTAAATAGAACTATTTTAAGATTACGTCTAACTGTGACTTCTGATATTTTCATTGTTGTGACAATGAAATGGTTTCTGTAGTGAGAAAAGAGTATTTAGGTCTGGTAAGCGGTCAAGTAGACGACTCCAGGAAAAAAAACTCAGAGAAGTTGAAGATGGTAATGAGAAGTTGATGAGGAAGATTAGAACACCAATTAAGGGGAAGAGAAGTAAGAAGATGACACTGGAAAAAGATGGAATGATGAGGTGAACTAATCAAGCAAATAGAGGGGTCGGAGCTTTAAGAACCAGAGGTAAGGCCCATGGGCCGCGAAATACAAACATTAAAACACTAGTTAGAGTTGATGGAAGGAGAAAGGGTAAAAAGAAGGTGGAAGAAAGTAACAACTCTGACGAAAAAGAAGATAGTAGTGATTTGGAAGAGAAAAGGTTAAAAGTTTACTTTTGTCGTTAATAGCTACATCTGAAAAACTAGTGTCTATATTTAGAAGTATGATTGTTTTAGAAGACATTTGACATTATTTCGTGTGCATTGAATTGTTTACTAAGGAAAGATAAAATCGAACAAGATTCTAAATAATGTATATAATTTGAATAATTTGAAGAACAACTGTGAATTATAAAAGTAAATATATATTTAACATTGGTTTAGTCATCAAAGTCTACTGCTAATTCTTGGGCGCCCACATTTGCTGCTCTATAGTTGTTCATTCTGTTAATTTACGTGCATGAGAACAGATGATATATATGATTAATACTAATTTGTTGTCTGATTTAATGCAGATGTTATATGTAGATCGCGTACTATTTTTTGGGGAATGAACTGTAGAACGTAGCATACCACGTATTAAGAATTGGACGATTGAAGTTCTTGTGAAAAGGTTGCGGTATGATGAACAAATTGGTGGATTTGGGAAAAGTGATGTATATACTTCTAGAGATAATATGGAAGGAATATTAAATGTGCCCGAGAGAACTACAAACAAAGGAGATGAAGAAAAAAATTTAGCTTGTAAAAGTTGTGGTGATGTCAGGCCGTCATCCTCTCATTTCAGGCATCAAACTTCACTAGAAGCAGAACTTGAAACTTTGGTTCGTTGTGGGAAAGAGAGTGCAGACGCTTTAAAGAGGTTCATCGAACAAGTTGAAAAGGTAAAGATGTTGTTCCCGAACATTGCAGATGAGATTGAAAAATGTGCACCAACAGTAAATTGCTCTCAGCCAAAGTGCTCGCAGTTAAGTCAGTGGTCAGATAAGACTTTAGAAATGTTTATTCAGATGGAGCAAGCAGCGTACAACCTGATGTACAGTTTAAAAGGTAAATAATAGTAAAACCAATGTATAAGATGCATTTCTTATAACTTTACATAAGCTGTTGGTGAACATTTACGACCAAATGTGTTACTCGCGACAAATTGAAGGTCACGAATGAAGCCTTCATTAGCAATGTTACTAGGTCTCGGATCACATGTACTGATAGAAGGATTGTTTAATGCCGAGATGAGAATCCTAAACGCATCATCAAACCTTTTCCTGCTCGTGTCATCGTTCATATATCTTGTCACCAAATCATTGAATTGTTTTATTGTCTGTGTGCGCCAACAAAAATGTGCCAATTTCTCCAATTCCTATTTATCACCCTGGCAGTTAGAGCTTTAGGACCTGGCACCTCTTGTGAACCGCTTAAGAATATACTGTTTTGGCACTTTATCAACTCCCTTTACGTCCAATACACGTAATGCATGAGCAAAAAGAAAACCTTATTGATTAAAAAATTTACATGAACACTCAATCATGTTACTTGCAGAGTTAAAGCTCACCCGAAAAACACGAGGATCACGCGTTCCAAGCCAAACATCATAAAGCAATGTGCGTCCGACATGGTCAACAGATTGGAACTTTGCCCCAGTTGCACTAAGAAATTGCTCTTCAAAATCTTTACAAACACGAAATATGTATTTTTGAGCCGCATCAATCAACATGTCATTCGCAATAATAGGTTTCTTCTTCCCAATGTTGCTAAAGTCATTCTCAACTTCCTTCTGCCTCCACTCTTTCATTCTTATCTCTATTGCCTTGAATACATCAAATAACCCCATCTGTTTATTAGCAAGAAAGGTGAGAACATTGTTAGTGCTTTCACTGCGCTGCATTGATAATGTACCTGAGAAGAAAATAGTTAATTACATAATTAATGACTTGAAAAATACATTAGTATCAAGTAATGAACGATATTAATGAATAAAAACATAGTGTCTTGTATTAGCTCCTAAATGCCCATAAATAATCTTCAAGTGTCTACCACTGAATATAAAAAGTATGAAAATGGAAAATATAAATATCGGTCCAAGCCATTTACATGACAACATAGTTAATGTGGAAGAGTAATAAATTAATATATTTAGAATTTAATAATGAGTGCAAGAAAATTAATTATATTCCAATAAACAAACCAAAGGATTGCATCAACAAAATTAGTTACCTGCATCAAATGTGTCTCGACACAAAGAAGGCGTTCATCGCTCTCAACACTTGTACAATGATATTAACCAATCACTTTCACCGCACTCAAACTCAATAGTCATCTGCTGCCAAGTTTGATAGAATTCTTCCTCAGACAAGCAATCATATAAAGCCTTGAAAAAAGTATTCTTAAACTCCATATTACCCCACCATTTGCAAAGTTTCACCAGAGCTTTACTTGCAATGTGCAACAAACACAATCGGTGCTTAGCCGTTTAGAAAACTCTATCAAATGCAGTCTGAATTCTTCCATCTTGGTCTGAAATTAGTGTCTTAGGTTCTTGCCCATCCATGCTGTGTTTTAAAGTCGTAAGCAACCACATAAATGACTCAATAGTTTGCTCAACCAAAAAATCAATGCCAAACATGACATTTTGACAGTGATGGTTACATCCAACAAATGTAGCACAAAACATGTTATAGCGATTTGTGCGATATGTCGTATCAAGTGATACAAGATCCCCAAATAACATGGAGTCTGTTTTCATCTGTCCATCTCTCCAAAAGAAATTGCACAACCTACCCTGATCATCACTTTCAAAATGAAAAAAGAAATCTGAGCCATTATCTGCTCACTCTTTGAATGCATCAACTAATAACATAGCGTCACCTTGTGTAGCAACCTTAGTTCTCTCCTTTGCTACAGTGTTGTAAAAATTCTTACTCTTAAATGGGCAATGCTCTGGTCCTCTAGCCTCATTGTACAATATTCTATAATCATCAATTACTCTAATCCCACTTCGAACCAACGATAAAATTGTTCCCTTCTGAACATCAGACATGAACTTACAAGTATTTAACAAGTGTTGCATTTCCATAGGGACAAAAGGATGGTTGTGCTCTTGCACATGCTTATTGTATATGAATTGATGTTCCTTGTTTCTGATAAAGCGAACCATAGCCTTACAACCACACCGTAAACTATTTTTCTTGTATGCAACTTTTTCCGCTTTGGTTGATCTCTTAAACCCTTCACGATGACAACAATACTCCACTCTGATGATCTCTGATGTTAAATGACCACCACACCATACCCTATTCCTTCGTATCTTAAACCTGTTCTCCATGGCATATTTTTCCATAAAAGTTTGCATCAACTGGAGCGTGCTAATACAAACTCCTTCTAGACACAGCTCCTCCTTTACTTGTGAGCCCTCCAGTTTTTCATAATCTATCACTTCATCTGCTCCAAGTACATAAAAAAATTAAACAAAAAACGTCAAGAATAAGCCAACAAATATAATACAATCATATGGATGTATCATTATAACTTCTGACGTGCCTACAATACAATAAGAAGGTGTCCACCTAGGATGAAGTTTGAAACTCATGTGCGCAATTAACTCAAGTGGTGTATACACAAAACTAATGGGAGTCTATTATCAGATGTCTACTACCTAAGTGCAGAAAATAGTACACTTAACACCAAGAACACTACGTTTAGAAGCTACGCAACAAAATAGTGCATCAAGTTGACTGATGAGGTGTTTACACTATAATGAACATGTGTCTATCTACTATTGAAGTTTTAAACTCATATGCACAGATAACCAATGTGGTGTCCACATACAACTCGTAAGTGTTCGCGCTCACACTTCCAATGTCTAACGGCTTAACATATGAAACTTAATCCAACAACAACACCTTCTATCACTTTTTAGAGCTCCCTACTTTCAGCTTCGTCTTCACTGATCACATCCTCTTCATCTGAAACAAAAATTTCAGTTTTAAATTATAAACACAAATAGTAAAACAAATGTTAACCATCCAAACAAATAGTAAAACAAATGTTAATGACTTGAAAAATATATTAGTACCTGCTACGCCTTCACAATCATCTTCAAGAACATCACAGTCAACTGCTGCCGCATCGCCATCTTTGGGAAACAAAATACAAGGCGTCACACAAAAATTCTACCATAAAAAACATTAAAATGACCAAATACAACAAAGCAAAGCGCAAAATGACAATGCCTCGACCTCCACTTAAGATGTCTCTGTTCTCCATATCTGTACTAACATTTTTGTTCATCCTCTTGAACAACTCTTGCCTCTTATAACAATGGTATTCCATTGAATCTGAATCTTTTTCATCTTCTTTATCCTCAAAAAAATTATCAGGTTTTAGGTTTAGATCAAACATATTCAAAATGAAAAGGAGAGAATCACATCGGTTTCCTTTCTGACTCTGCTACGTTCAACTAAATATTGTGGTGTAAAACCAAAATTAAAAATTGAAATTGATTTGGATTAGTTATTAAACTCTCCTGAGAATATCTTCTTATGTCTATTTATTACGATAGAAAATTCAAAACTTTTCTTATCCCTCCAACTCCACGCCCCACTCTTCATACCGTTAAACAATTCCGTCTATGGCGTACATCCACCAGGGCGAATGCCAGAATTTCCCAATTTCTTTCGTCAATTCTCTTCAGACAAATCTCTTTCGTCAATTCTCTTCATTATATTTTAATCAATAATCTCTTTTATTTTTTAATGTAGTACCTTGTAATTAAATTTGTTTTCGGTTGTTTGTTTATGTTGTTGATTAATTGGTGGTATTTGTTCCAGTTAATAAGCATTGAAAAAAATCCCTCTACCCCTCGTGCTCATTAACAATTAAATTGATTTGTAATTGAATCTTTAGTTTTTTTTTTATTACACGACTGAAGTTCAATAGATTTACCAATTGAGTAATTGTCGTTATTTTTATCTTCCAACCATGAGAAAAATCTATATATATATATATATATGCTCCCGACTCCTCACTTTTCGCGCCATGAATTTATGCCTCGAATTTTTCTTTAATTTTTAATCATCTTGCTGAGGTAATTTTTAATCATCTTAATCCCCAACATCACAAGAGAGTTATTTAATTATAGAATTATTGAAATTTTATGGTATAACTAGTTTAAAAAATGAAGTAAAAGTAACTAGTTATGCAATTGAAAACTTTGTTAGACTTTTAAAAACTAATGGCGTCGCGAATATATTCAATCAATCTCGCTCGTCCACTGTAATTAAGCGATAATACTCTAGAAACGTTTAAATATATGTCCAGATTGTTAGTATCAATTAATTAACATCGCCATTGCCTGGCCGCCGTAAGCAAAGAATTTTGTGTGTGGGACTTATCAGTGTGTTCTTTAACTTCTCTAACAATCTAGTGAGGTACAACTGTACAAGGTCATTCCACCGTAACAAACGCCCCCCTTTTCAACTCCACTCCCTGTTTCATTTGAAAAAAAAAAAATTAAAAAGGTTTTCATAAAAACGAATCTAAGAAATGGTGGTGGTAGAATTTGATTGAATTCATTAATCATAGTATATTACTAAAAGAACAAGAGCCTTCAACTATCCAAGAGCCCTTAAGAATCAACACGATGATCTAATTGAGTATGACATTTCTATATGCACACACATACATACATTACCGGGAGGCTTGAACTTCTTAGTAATATGTGAAAGTGAACCTTATCAAAATTTTGATTGTTGGTACTTTTGTACATTACCTAATAAGTTAGGGCTTTGACAATTAATATTTCAATAGCTGGAAATTACTAATGTTTACATAACGCTGGAGATGGAATAAGGATAAGCTTTTAAAAACATATGCAAAACCTAGTTGCATCCCTCTTGTTTCTTTCTCTACCGCCACTCCTCTTCAGATCCGCAGATTTTGTGGTCAAGTTTTGATGTTGTTCAAGTTTGACCCATTGATTTCTGTTTGTTTCACCCGATCATCCTCATCTGCTAGCAATCTTCAATACTTTTAATATTGTTGAGCTTCCACACAATGTCGTTCCATCAGATCTTATCGCTTTATTCACTAGTTTGTTCGGCATTCTATAGTTGTTTTGACTTTTGAGCTCGTCTGATGGTCTATCCAATGGGCATTAATACCAGCAGTGTTCAAGGAGTGGTCTAAGCTTATTTTGGTTGGTTTGATTGTGTCATCATCAGGGGCGGCGCTACGTTAATTACTGCCACCACTGAGTTTTGAAAAAAATATGTATTTGGTATATAATCTTTTAAAATATATTCATTCTGCCCCAGGAGAATTTTTAGTGATGCCCCCACTAAATTAAGACAGCGTGAATTTAGTTTTGATTAGTGATCAAAATAAAAATATGTGAAAGTTAGTGACTAAACTATAAGAAACAAGAATTATTAGTATAAATATGGTATTTGACACACATGAGGAATCTTATTAGTTATCAAGTTCACATCTAGATGAAAAACGGAACAAAATAAAAAGTCTGCCCTAATGCCGCCTAAAAGAACGTAAAGGCTACCTAAAGCCTACAGTCTCACTAAATTAAAAGGTGCTGAAAAATTTCTCCCCCCAAATACGCTGTTAATTCCTGTGGGAGGCCACCGGGGCGGTGGAACCCTTTTTCTTTCTCAACCTTTTTCAGATCAACTCTGTCTTCTCTCCAATTATCACAAGCCTCTCGGCTATCTCCAACCTTAAGTTACACGGCATTATGTTTATCTCTGATATTTTTCAGGTAATTTTAAAATTTAAAATCTTAATATGTCAATTTGTAAAATATGTAGTATATATTATTATTATTGTGTAAATTTTTATTTTTATTTTTTATTTTTATGTAGTTTATGCTATGGAGAAATACTTGAAAAATTTACCAAAAGAAGCTCAGTTCTCTCATAAAATAGATGTTTTTTTTTTAACGGCAACGAAAAAAATATATATAAAGGAGAAGAGAACCAGTAACTGACACTAGCCAGCTCATAAAATAGATGTTGATTCTAAAAACAGTATATCAAAGCAAGCACGTATTGAAAATTTGCATCATTATCGCATAGATTTATTCATTGAAATTCTATATAGGCAGTTGCAAGAGCTTGATAATCAATTCACAGTGGCAAGTACAGAATTGCAAGAGCTTGATAATCAATTCACAGTGGCAAGTACAGAATTGCTTCTTTATGTTGCATAAGTGAATCCTAATAACTCATTTTCAGCATTTAATAAGCAAAGATTAATTCGTCTTGGTCAGTTATACCCATTTAAGTTTTCTGCAACTAAGCTTATGACACTTGATAGTCAGCTAGACATTTATATTCTTGATTTGCGCTCTGATATCAATTTTCAAAATATTAAAAGGATAAGTACTCTTACTCAAAAGTTGGTTTGCAGAATGAAACATATTGTGTATCAACTTGTTTATCTACTTGTGAAGTTGGCGTTAATTTTTCCAGTTGCTAAGTGTTGAGAAAGCTTTTTCTGCAACGAATATCATGAAGAATCGATTGTGGAATTGAATGAGAGATCAATTGATGAATGATTGTTTAGTTGCTTATATTGACATATATATATATATTTAGTAATATAAGTAATGAGATGATTATGCAACGTTTCAAGCTATGATACCTTGTCGTGGACAATTGTAAATGTAAACATATTTTATTAATAATATTTTTAGTGCCCCCACTAACATAATTCTTTGGCTCGGCCCCTGGGCGTCATTGCCCATGTCAATTATTGGTGAGCCGAGATGTTGTAGGTGAGAGAGATAAAGGCAATCAGAAATTGGGAATAATGAATCGAGTGTTTCATTTGTTCATTGTTTATTTTTTGTTTTGTCAGTTTTAAGTTTCAGTTATGTTGTTTTGTCTTTGTCCCTTTTTGGTGGAGGGTATTGTTCCTATGAAATGCAATTGTGATTAATGGGTATACCTATGTTTTTATTTTGGTAATCAAAAGCATTTTACTAATAAGTTACATAGTTAAGAGATATTTATTTAGGATAATTACAATTTGACCTCTAAGATTTAGGTAAAATTACACTTTACCCCTTCATGTTTTAAAAATATACACTTTGCCCCTGCCTTTTAAATACAGTCCAACAATAACTTTTGAAATCTTAATTTAGACATTACGGTAGTCATATCCCAGTAATTTCAATTTGTATGATATTCTTTTTATAGTTAATGGACATTTTAAATTATGAGTTTTTTCTTTCTTTATTTCTTTCAATTTTTAAAATAGTGCTACCTCCGTCTCACAAAGCCTATCCTCTTTACTATTTACAACAATTAATTCATGATTTTCTTTCCTTCAAAATTTCTTATACAAATATAAAATTTTTATATGAAAATTATACCTTAAAGACTCTAGTTTATAAATATATTTTTTGACAATTTTTTACAATAGAAATTAATATAAATATATTTAAGTCAAACTTTAGTAAAAAAAAAGGTAAAATGAACAACCTTTGTGAAACGGATGGGGTATTTTTTAAATGTTAATTAATTATAAAAAATACTATACAGATTAAAATTATTTGAATATTACAATCGTATAGTATAAATTAAAATTTCAGAAGTTACTGTTGGACTATGTTAAAAAGATGGGAAGTAAAGTGTATTTTTTAAACAGGATGAGATAAAGTGTAATTTCACCTAAACGCATAGTGTTAAATACCGTAATATACCAAGCGATATGCCTTTTTCTGCAGGTACGCGATATAGATAATTTCACATTTTGTCATTTTACTGTGCGGTATATCGCAGTATACTTGGTATTTTGTGGTATTTTGTATACTGCTTACTTTTTGTATATATTTTGTAAAAAAAAACTGTGATATACCGCAAATACTACGTAATACGTACCATGATATTTTACTTTTCGAGGCTATTTTTTTTTATTTTACATCAAAATATCATAAATATATAAAACATTAAAATATAAATAATGCACATATTATAAAATAAACATTTATTTTTATTTTTATTAATTTTCTTAGTTAATATAAAAATTTAGTGGATAAATGTGTCGCTTTTACATAACAAACTAGGAACGAAGCCTTATACTTTAAGGCACATAGGAACTCAATGTAGTATTAAAAAATATTTTTTTATTATTGAATTGTTATTTTTTTCTCTTATATCAATAAATTAGTTGTTTTAGAATTATTTGTTTTGCTCTTTATAAAACATTTTTTTTCTGTTTTTTGTATTAAAAAAAATCTTTTATCATATATATTTTATTTATATTTGACAAATTATGATGAGACAAATTAGAATACATATAAAATGTGTAAAAATAAATTATTGAATAAATTATATCATTTTAAAATAATATTCTAACATTTATTTTTTTGTGAAAACGGTAATAGTATGCAGCGTGGTATACCTTAAAAATTCGGAGTGTGTCGTACCTAACAATAATGATATTTTAACACTTTATCTAAACCTCAAGGAGCAAATTATAATTAACTTATTTATTTTTAAGGCTAGGAGAGAGTGCCTACTTTTTTTGGATCCATAGCATTATAACCAACATAAACATTATTTTTTTAGAGGAACCGAGAAAAACAGTATCTGAAACGATGACTTCCCCTTTTTATACGGATGTTCCTTTGCCACTTTACCTATGTGGTGGGAACGTATACTCATGTTATATATTACAGTTTTCCATATCAAACAGTACTGTAAGAATGTTGTGAACGTCCTATGAACATATAATCTTGATATGGTTTAACATTGTGTTTTATTCATATATAAGGAATAACAAGATGGAAATAAGGGCTGAACTAAGTTACACCGAGTTGATAGGTCAGAGGGCTCAAACATGTCACGCTAGACTCAAAAGACCAACTCCTGCTAGTAGAACAAATACAGGGCTTGTGGGGCATTTAGCCTTAATAAAGAAATAAAGGTAAGAAAATAAATATACAAAATGCTATAAATGTTTTTCCCAAATAAAACATGAGCGGGGCTGGGTGGGCCGGAGTGTTTGGTAGATCGGCTTGGAGTGAATTGGACCACAACCCAACCAGTTACTGACACGCTTCTCGAAAGTCAGGCCTGACCTCCATGTACGAAGGACCGGACTTTTTATTATGGACACACCAGATGGGCCTTCCAAGCAGATTTGATGTTTAAGTTTCCTGGCTTGCCTTTTCTTTTTCTCCCGCCTTTAATTATTTATTTTGGCTGAAACAAGCCACAAAAATTAGTTAATTACTTAATCAAAAGGACAAAAATTTAAAGAACAATGGTATATATAAAAATTACTGCTGAAAAAAAAAACACCGACATGGATTGCCTGAAAATAAACCTTATAACGAGACGAATGGATATATGCTGGTCAAGTCTTGGCCTGAAAATAAAACCATGAAACTAGATTATTATTCTTCTTGTTGTTAGTATGTATTCTTTCTTCTTTTTTTCCCTCTCTCTCTTTGTTAAGTACGACGCATTTTTTTTATTTTAATTTTAACGGAAATTGGACAGTGAGGCTTTGAGTTGTCAGTTACCTAGACTTGTACAGTCGTAGTAGCTACATAAGGAGGAGGGATTGACACGATATGATCGGCCGTGTTTCGGAATATTTACTGAAAATATATTACAAGTGATTATTTTTAATACATATTCATTATTCAATTAACTCGTACTTCATTTCGAAGTTTGGAAAGTGAAAATGTACTTTTAAAATAGTTGTCTAGAAAAGTGCATTCTCAGTTGACTTTTCTCTTATTGCGTTAGGTATGGTAAAAAGTTCATGTAGTATAAAAAATTACTTACTTTATAACAAAATTTACTCAAGTGAGCTTATAGATAGAATATCATCTTTCTTTCTTTTTTTTTGGGGTAAAAGAATATAATCTTTCAAATGGTTTTGGTTCCTGATAAAAGCTCAGCAAAATAAAAATAATACATTATTTTTAATGTGACAAAAACATAACTGCGCTGCAAATCTCCAATTTCATACAACTTAGGGAAGTCCATTGTCCAAGAACGGAGTGTAAAGGCTCTTCTACTCTCTTAGGTTTTATAGGTATTTTCGCAATTTTCCAATTTCTGCAAAATAACTATCTCCATTGACTTTAATAAAATATAATATGATTCTGTACATGAAAAAAATCGAAAAAAAACATTTAAATACTAAATATAATATGATTCTGTACATGCAAATAATACTTACTAAAAAATTAATTTACGCAATAACTTTTGATCAACAGACCAATAAGTAAATCGAATTAAATGCAGATAAAATAAATGATTGGTAAAACAACAATTTGATTTAAAGATTTAACAAGTAAATTAATAAATTCTATAAATAATTTTGTATTTATCTAATTCTCTTATTTTTTGCTATCTTAGTGCTTAATTTTGATTTTTTACATTTATTAACATCAATGCAATCTCTTTCGAAAGAAAAAACATGAACAAAATCTTATATAGTACTTACAGAAACAAATAAAGCTTTAAGACTTATACCAAATTTAAGAGGCTTTATGACTTAAATGTTAAAAATTAGCAGATTTTAGGACTTAGAATATGGTGGAAAGAATGAAACTCAAAAGCATTGATGTGGCGGAGCACGTCGTTCAATTTGATGCACGACAAAATAATCTCACTGGGGCTTGATTCACGAATCTTTCGAAAGAGATGGGCTTGATTCTACCAGACAAAGTTTTTTACTTAATTACACTCTTGGTCCTTATGGTTTTGTGTTGGTAACATGTAGGTACCCCTAATAAATCTGCGCATAATTAATGTTAAGTACTTAAAGTTATGTATTTTTAGTTAGGACTTAAAGCTTTAGAATCTTATAACCAAGTAATGGCAACCATTAATAATTTGATGGAGTTAGTATCAAATAATTGAATATGAAGCGAGTTAATGAATCAAATGGTTTAAGTGCCTCATCTTTTATAGTTGACGGACTCAATTACACTTTTCTAATATTCAAGGATGAAAATGCCTGAAGAAACGTCGTTTAAGGGATTAAAAGTGATTTAGGCGGAGTAATTATTAATTTACGGAGAAAGGTGTCGTCAAAACTTGAAAACAAAAAAAATAAAATAAAATAAATTTGATTTTACTCTATTTGGTATGGTCTTTAAGCAAAATTTCTGTTCCAAATCAATCAATTCATTTGAGCAAAATCATAAAAGACAATCCAGAGAGGAGACGGCTCAGGGGTGGCGAAACGATTGTGATCTGGAAATGATGGGAGATACTCAATAAATGAGCAGCTAGAATTTGAAGCTTCACCCCCACCGCCAATCTGATACAAACAAAGATTCGTCCGATTCGCATCTGCTAGCCCAAAAAACAACAACACTAAACCCGTCGCCTCCGTGTCTTCAAAAGGTCCGCCACCGTTTCGACCCTTCCAACCTCCTCCGGCAGAGGAATCTCCACCAAATTTTCGTAAATTTGCTTTCCCTCTCTGTCCTTTTCGCATCATTTGCCTTTCTCTTCCCCCAAAATGTAAGCACCAACTTTCCTTCTTTAACAAGACCTACCGCAATAGCTTCACTTGTCTGATTTTAATTTCTCGGAAATAAACAAACCAAACCAAACCAACCATGAAGATCCTTTTTGATTTATTCCTTCTATCGATAATATGTGTGATTTCCCTGTTTGCAATCCGGGTAATTCTATTCAAGTCCGGGTTGATATACACCGTGAAGAAATGGTGGTGGGCGGTGGAGGATTGTTTCCACGTTTATCAATTCTTCAGGGTCCCAGAACTCGACGACAATTTGCAGGAAAATTCGCTGTACACACGAGTTTTGGTTTACCTGAATTCGCTGGCTTCGGTCGAAGACTCCGATTTCACCAATCTCATCACCGGGAAGAAACCCAACGAGATTGTCCTCTCCCTCGATCCCAGCCAGATCATCCACGACGATTTCCTCGGCGCCAGGCTTTACTGGGTCAACCAACCAGAATCCGATCGTCATTATCGCAGAAACTTTATTTTGAAGATCAGAAAAGCGGATAAGCGTAGAATTCTTCGCCCTTATCTCCAGCATATCCACTCAGTCTCCGACGAAATCGATCAGAAGAAGAGGGATTTGAAGCTTTACGTGAATATTAACGGCGATTGGAATGGATATGACGGGCCTTGGAGATCCATCCATTTCGCTCATCCCTCCACTCTCGACACGATTGCCATGGAACCCGACCTCAAAAATAAGGTTAAATCGGATCTCGAATCGTTTCTTAAAGCCAAACAATACTATCACCGGCTCGGCCGCGTATGGCGGAGGAGCTACCTCTTGTACGGTCCTTGCGGAACAGGGAAGTCTACCTTCGTCGCCGCCATGGCCAACTTCCTCGGCTACGATCTCTACGATATCGACCTATCCAAAGTATCTAACGATTTGGATCTCAGAGTCCTCCTGTTGCAGACGAAGAGCAAATCAGTGGTTCTGATCGAAGATCTAGATCGATTCTTGGCCGAGAAATCTCCCGCTGTGAGCTTATCCGGACTGTTAAATTTTATGGATGGGATTTTGAGCTCTTGCTGCGGCGAGGAACGAGTTATGGTCTTCACGATGAACAAAAAAGATCAAGTTGACTCGGCAGTTCTCAGACCGGGTCGAATCGACGTCCACATTCATTTTCCGTTGTGCGATTTCACATCGTTCAAGACTTTGGCCAATAGTTATTTGGGTCTCAAGGACCACAAGCTATTCTCGCAGGTGGAGGAGATTTTCCACACCGGCGCAAGTTTGAGCCCGGCGGAGATCGGCGAGCTTATGATAGCGAATCGAAACTCACCGAGTCGAGCACTGAAATCAATCATCAGCGCGTTGCAGACGGAAGGGAAGGGGCGGATTGGACGGTGTTTGAGCGAAGCCGGGTCGAGGAAATCGGTGGAAGAAAGCGGCGGGCCAAGTGGAGAATTTTGCAAGGAAAGTCAAAACTCGACAAAGGAGCCCAAGAAACTCTACGGCTTGTGGAGAGTAAAAAGACCGCAGAGGATCTCCGCCGCTGATGTTAATTAAAGTCTCGCGGAAAGGACAAAAGATGTTGGTCGTAGTGTTAGAATTTTTTTTGTGAATATAAGCACCAGATTAGGATTCCTTTTGGGTAAGGAAGAAGGTATACTTGTGATCACATTCTAGTTGGAGTAGGTTGCTTGTTTTCCTCTGTCCATAATATTATTTTCTACTTTGCTGGAAAAGAGTTCCAATCTGTAATTAGATTTTGGATTATGGCTCTTTACATTAAACTTAGTAAAGACAGGACTAGTGATAGATATGCAAGTGAACAAGAATTATAAAAGTGATTTTTTGTAGCAAGATAGATAGCTCCACTAAAACCGGTGTAAGCATTTAGAACAGATTGTAATGTTAAAAGACAACGAGGATATTTGACTATATGTAGTACATGTGTTAGTCAAAGTTTGAATCAACACCTTAAAATTAATTGAGTTTTTACCTAATCGTGTCTGATGATTGTGTGACATCAATTTCCCAATTGACATTTGTAAATTATTTGTAACTGTGAAATTATTCTTGATAAAAACTATCTTTGACAATGTCATAAGCGTAAGTCAGTCTTAACTAAGGATAGGTCAAATATACACCTTACATCCTATGTCTATATATATATATTTATATTTCAATACTATTCATTATAACATAAAAAAATATAAACACATTAAATCCTTTTTCCCACTAAAATTGTAGATATATATAAATAAAATATCAAATATGTACAAGTTCAATATATATATAAAAAGAAAGAAGAGATCTATATAAATAATGTGTGATATATGTACAAATGAAATTACAAATATGTTACTTATATATTCAAAAGTATGTACGGGTTTGATCTCCCATAAAAAGACATGTGCGAACAAGTTAAATCTCACTTCTTGCAAAAAATTGAGATTTGTACAAATTAGAAGACAAATATGTATAAAACTTGATAGATAAAGTAAGTGATTGATATATGAACTTGGTCTTGGGATTTAGGTTTTGGTTTAGGTTAAGCTATTAAAGGACTGGGTAAATCATTATATGTAGAAGCTGGGGTGCTAAAGTTTTTGTGAAAGAAGCTTAGAGGAGCTAAGTCACGTACTTTTCCTTTTATGTGGTAACGATTATTCACAGAGTTAATTTTTAGGGGGCTAATATAGGTATTTTAAAAAGTAGGGACAAAACTGTAGGTTCGAGTAAACCTCATGAGATTTTGGTAATTTTTCTAACTTGTTAAAGTTAAAAGGGTGATGAGGGTTAATTGCATCCGTGGCCCCTAACCTTTTATTATTGTTTTATTTTGACCCTAACATCAAAACCTTATATGAGAGGTTCTTAACCATAATTTTTTGTTTTATTTTAGACTTTTAGAGGATGAAAACCATTAAAACAAATGAAACTGACTACATGCCACTCTAGCGTGGCGTGATTTTGCCACAATTGCATAATAGTCACCTACTATTAATGATGTGTAAAAGGAAAAAATAAAAAAGAATAAATTGAAACCCAACCTTCCGCCTCATTTGCTGCTCCTATGCCTAGCATCGGCACCCATCCACCTCCTCTTTCACTTCCTCCGGTGGCCCCTCTTCGCAAAAGCACTCTGCAAATGCTCCCCCTGTGGCAAAATCAGAGTTGGGGAAAACAAAATCGGAGTTGGGAAATATGAATTGGAGTTGCAGTGCCACCTCCATCCCGTATCCACTCAGCACCAGCCCTATGTGCGACCGTTAGATTTCAACCTCCTCCTTGTTTGATTTTGCCTTTTTTCGTACCGTAACTCCCGAAATTGTGAATCGATTAGGAGCCCAAAAACAATGAGAACCATCAGCCACTCGGAGCAACGAGTCATTGACTGAAACAAGCAGGGCAGCGGGAAGGTGTCGGGTTGGGCAGGGAAGGAAGTGGGAGGCATTGATGTGGTAGAGGACGGCATAAGGATGGCGGTGCAAAAGGGAACATGGCCGGTGATGGGTTTTTTTTTTCTTTTTTTCTTGGCCTTTTTTTATAATTATTTTCCTTTTTTCATGTTTTCTTTTTTTTTAATTATTATTATTATTAGTTTTGTTCATTTCTGCATCATCCCCAACCATTGATTATTATGCCTCTGTGGCAAATCATGCCACATTAGCGTGCCACATGGTTGATTTCGTCTTTTCTAATGGTTTTCTTCATTCAAAGGTTTAAAATGTAATAAAAAATTTAGGTCGAGAACCTCCCATGTAAACATTTGAGGTTAGAGTCTCAAATAGGACAGTAATAAAAAACTAGGGGCCACAAATGCAATTAAGCTAGGATGATGGTGTAGGCATAGAGATGTCAATAGGTCAAGTTTGAGCTAAGCATAGCTAATCGCAAACCCTCCGCTTAAGTAATCGGGTTTAGATAGTATCCACAAACCCATTTTAAGACATATGTTTGAGTTTTTTAGACTTTTTTTATATATATTTACATATATTTTTAAAAGAATATTTATATTGAAAATTAATTAATACATAAAAAATCATAAGCTAAAGTAATATAAAGTAATTTATGTTAAATTATGATTTTTTTAAATAAAACCATATTTTTAACATAAATATACTACTTTAATGAGGATGCGGGTAAGGTTGAGTAAAATAAATTAAACTTTTTCCATTCCCATGACTTTAAAAGTAGGACCACAGTAGGGTTTAAATGGTCAGATTTTGAAAGAGTAGGGGTGGATAGCATATGTTTTAACATTCCGATGCTGGCATAGCTAGTCGTCATCATCATGAACACGCAATATGCATGGCAAAAGACAACCTTTCAGCCACTCCGGGGACGCGCCCCACGGCCGGTGGGATCCATGATGATTGATGAATCGCCTCTGAAGTTATCATTAATCGGTACATTAATTAATTAATTGATTAATTACATAAATCTCACCAATTTGCATTAATTATCGAAATTAAAAAAAAAACATGATTTGTGACAGGATTGTGAGCGAACGTGATTGCTAACCTAATCATGTGATTCCTACTCATCAGAGTACTTAACAGTTTTGAGCCCCGTGCGACATTATTGTTTAAGCTTTTGGTTATTAGTTAAACTAGTTTATATAGCCCGCAATGTAAGAGATTTTAAGTTAGATTGAATTTTTAAAAAGTATATATATTTAATTGTTATACAAATATTATTCTAAATGTGAAGGTAATTTTATTATTTATAAAGATAAATATAGCGTACTACTAAGTTTGGCTATAATAATTAGGATATTTGCATCTTATATGACATTTTCTAATGCATTTTCACTTAATTTATTAACCATGTGCTCGTGTGCATGGAGATGATTGAGGAAAAAACTTATATATAAAATGTTCATTTCACCCTGAAGTTTATCCTACTTTATGTGTTTGTACGTGTGTGGAGAGGGGGTGAAATTAACTATATGAGGTGTTATAAATTTTTTGAACCGAAATACACTTTTCCGTTGGAGAAAATAGTACTCAAGTTTTTACCAAAGATTTACAAAGCGTATATGCTAACTAAAAAGAAATGAATGTTAACTAAAAAAATGGAAATATATCAATTTTTTTTTACACAAAATTATCTACACTAAAAGTTTAAGAGATTAGGAGTTAGGAAAGGGCAAGGGTTCAAAAACAAAAATATATCAATTTTAAACCCCTAATTAGTTCTGGCTAGAAAAAGAAAAAAAATCAAATCGGGATATATTTTTAATAATAAAAGGAAAGTAACGATATTTGAATAAATCAAATCAAAAAATGATTATTTGTATTAAAGATGTTGACTTGATTAAAAAAATGACCTTCTAATACTTCCCCAAGTATTTGAAAACGTTCCATTAGTGCACCCAAATGAAAAAAAAAAAAAAAATTACCTTTCATATTACCAATATTTACTTTAGGATTAGTCTTGGAAAACTGGCAATTCTTACATTCTTACATAAATTGGTAAATTTGTAATGTGTCAATTTTATATCATGCCTATTATATAAAATGTCCATTTTTCTTTAGAATGTAATGGTTTTTATATATATAAAGAGAGAGAGAGAGATTTGGTAGCATAAAATGATAGATTTGACTTTAGAATTAAATGTTGATTGAGCTAAAATTTAAATATGTTAATCAATTTAAAGGGTAATTTGTCAAATATATTCTTTTCGTATTTTGAGTGAACGAATGCACATGGTTTCCATTTTATATAGGCATGATAATAATTTTATTCTTTTAAATTAGTTAATAGTGTTAATCTTTTTAATATTTTACCTTACTATAGTTTGTGTCACGAGTTGTTTTTGTTTTTTGAACAATTTTGATGATAAAGGGTGAATCGATTGCATGAGGTGTTGGAAATTTTGTAGACCAAAATACACTTTCCCATTAGGAGAGAAGTAGTAGTTTATGTGCTGGCCAAAGATTTACAAAACTTGTATGCTAACTAAAAAGAAGTGATTGTTAACTAAAAAATGGAAATATATAAATTTTAAATCCCTAAATCAAATTCGGATCTACTTTTAATAAACAAAGGAAATTATGGATATTTGCATAAATCAAATGTGGGGAAAGTCATATTCAATCCTAAAACCACTATACCTTTTCTATTTCAGTCCTAAAGTCTTCTAAGTTTCTATTGAAGTCCTATAACTTTCCTAACATCTAATATGTTAATTCTAATTTGGATGTCTTACCACACGTCTAACAAGAATTCTGACATGGCATCTAATGTCAGCTAACTTTGTAGTTGAACTTGACATAATGACATTGCACATGTAGAGTCTACAATCTTGTAAAATCAATTCATGATTTAAATCAAACAAAAATGACTACCAAGTTTCATTAGTAGAAGAAATGCATCTTTGGTCTTGAAAGTTTGATTCAACAATATTGGAACTATAACTTTCATAGTTATTAAAACAGGAAACAAAAACAGCATACCAAAATCACTGTATATTTTATTTGTAAATGAAATAAAAATACAAAAATAAACAAAAATGCATAACCAAACAACACCTAATTTTCAAAAGCTTATTTGAAATTAATAGTAATAAATAACAAACTTTATATTCATGAGGTTCTACCATCCATTCAAACTAATAACATGCAAAAGAACTTACAATAAAAAGAATATATTATGGGCCAAGAACATTTCAAACAAAAAAGAAAGAAGAAATTGGGGCAAATGCCTGGTTTGCTTGCACAATCAACTGTGATTGCCCCTACCTTAGACAAATTTAACCCATGGAAGAACTTGAGGAAGACTTTCTGCCTCTTAACATTTCTAAAAATGAAGAATAATGGTGAACATCTTACATGTTATTGAGTCATTGACATCTCATTGATCCAAGGCACCTAATGGAAAACAAAAAAAGGTTGTACGTACACATGAGCACTGAAACACCTAGACTTGAAGCAACAAACATTTGTTTCGGAGAACCAAGCAACAGTGTGAAAGCCTTAACCAAATAGTTATGTGTTGAAACAATTTACTGGTCTAAAAGATGAGGGAAAAAATATAGCAAGGTTCACACACCTACCTGTGATTGTTGAAATGAAGTGCTTTGCACATTAAACTCCAAGGCCACTTTCTTCATGCTTCATTGAAAATTAAAAAATAAAACTATTAAAAAGAACTCTAAAATAGAATTTCAAAATAAAAGAGAACACCAAGCTCAAAATTAACATCTACTAATATGTCTCCCTTATCCATAATCAATTTATTCCAATATATATTTTTTTTATACATCAGTTTGTATGGAGGAATGAAAGAAACCGAAAAAGCAAGTGTGATCATAACAAACTGATGTCAGTGAATTCTTTCACACCCAATCCTTTGTTATTTGCTTCTCAATTTTCTCTACATAATATTGAACCAACCAAATAAGCAACAACTTAGATACAAATGAAAACCGTGAAAAAGAAACCAGAATTCTAATGTAGAACTTGATTTGCAAGTGTCATGCCACATGTTGAGCATACTGATGATTGACTGAATGAATAGGAAACAATGGCCAGTGTCGGTAACGGTGATGGCGGGGTATGGGTACACGGTGATGAAGGCTAGGGCTATGGTTTTGTTCTACATGCCACAACCACGAACGCCCTCATGGCACCGATTTTCTTTTGAAGAAAAACCCATCTCCCTCAAGACTACAAAAAAATATTTCCCCAGGAAAAAAACTCGCTTCCATAAAAAAGCATATATTTGAATCAAAAGTAGAACCCTTTCTTTGATTTAGCTTAAAGATGAAAGGGATGGAAGACAAGATTGACTTATGTGAAGGTTTGTTGGCCAAAATCAAAGAGAAAATTAGGGATTTAGGCGAGGGTTGGGTGAAAATAAAAAATGGTAAAGATTGATGTAGCATTTAAAATTAAGAAAAAAAATGGCATTGACTTGTTGATTTCTTTTTAAAGCTTCAGATGTTCCATTTTATTCTACATAATTGGAGGACAAATTGGTTCAAGGGCACAACTAGAAAATTGGAGTAAAGAATATTAAATTTCTTACCTAAAATGGTAAATTTGTCATGTGTCAATACTATATTGTGTCTGTTAAGTGAAAAATCATTTTTACCCTGAAGTGTATCATGTTTTTATAATATATATTAGATGCGAGGTTCAAAGGCCCGCGCGTTACACTGGTAACATAATATCGCAATATTAAGTAAAATAATAATGAAAGAAAGCAATAAAAATAGTTTGGGGATCTAGAAAGAAAGTGTAAAAACCTTATGCATTAAGAGTTCAACAATTAACTTAGGAAGACTTAAAGAAAAAAAGCTCTATTTCACTAAAAAAAATAAACAAACCATGGTGACTAATGTTTTAGTTTAGAAAACAACACACAATAAAAAAAAATCAAGAGATCAAACAAAAATACTATAATTAAGTAGTTACTAAGTTTATGGTCCAAAATGTTAAGCTGATCAAACTCAAGATCTAATATGGGAAACATAATCAATACAGATACTGGAAACATGTTTCATTAGAAAGAAACGTGAAACAAAATAAAAGTTGGAGAATAGCAAGACAGACACTCAAAAAGCTATTATCTTTTGAAAATCTAACCAAACTTCTAAAAGAGGCGATCGCATTCCAAAAAAGAAATCAGGTGATAGAAAAGGCCGCAACCCAGCCCAAAATCGAGGGGCATAACTAGAAGACACTGTAGTTTACTATTCAAATAAACAATAATTGGAAAACAGCTTTTAGTATATAGTATAATATTGGTGAAAAAACATTTCTCATAGTAAGAAATATAGAAAAGCAGGATTAGGATATTCATCCAACTCGCTCAACTCATGCAACCGTATGAACTGAACCAAATCAACCAGGTAGCTACGCAGTTTTATGCGGGTTACAGTGTGGTTCAGGTTCTAAAAATAAAAAAGAGATGTATATGTTGTGTGGTTCAAGTTTTAATTTTAAAATCAGTAAAAACAGAACCAAACCACAATTTTTGCTAACAAATGAGAAAGTTAAGCCTAACCCCCCTTTACTATTTTTGTAGGTTTAAATGATTTTTATTTTGTTATTCTAAAATATATTATAAAAATATTATCTTATATCTCGAGCTAACAAAAAAATCTTATAGTGGTGCAGTGAAACTATGTTGATAGCTTCAACAACCTTGTGTGGTAAGAAAGAATTATGCATAAGAAGTTAAAGAATTCCAAAGTGATAGAAGCTTTGGACTTCAAATACTAGCTTTATATCTTATAACATTAAGGTTATTTTGTCATTATAATGTTCTAAAGTTCAGAATTATTGATATTTCACAAAACTATTTGATCTTGAGGACAATGTATTAACATTAAGACAAGTGTTATGGGGTAACCTAAATTGTTTAATATGATAAAAAACATAAACCGGTTGAACTGAACTGACTTGAATCACATTTTATGCGGTTTAAGTTTTAATCGGATTTTATGGTATAAGACATGGTTCAGTTTTATATTGTGTAACCTGATCATCTATGCACAGCGGTTCAAATTTACTGCAAATCCGATCAAAACCTACCCAGTGAACACCCCTAAACAAGATGGAAATTATTGGCCGAAGCTAAATTTACTTGTGTGCCTGCATTGAACATAAATATGGCATCTAAAGAATTAGGGAGCAGGCTGATATTGGGCTAGGCTCATATGCAATTTCAACCAAATTGGAACAAAAAGACAAAAAAAAAAGTTTAAAACTAGTAGATCAATATGACAATATCCCAATTATGTGGGAACTGAGCAGAAAAGTTGAGTGGGCATTGGCTAGGTTAGATGTGGTTGTTGGAGTAAATTGTATTTATAGTCCCTAATATTTTATTATTGTACCATTTCGGACCCTATTCTAGAATTTTTTACATAAAATGTTCCTAATATCTTAAAAGTGTACAGTTTTTTACCTTACATGGACATAAATCGTTAATGTGAATGAAAAATGCTAGCATGTGCAATTTGTCACGGTGGCACAATAATCAATTACTAGCGATGACATAAAAAAAAAAAAATAATAATAATAATATGTGGGGAAAAAAAAAAACCCGATCCTCTTCTCCGCCGCCCGGCCACTACCTCCTCTACCCAGACCTCTTCTTGCTCCTCCCTCACCCGCCGCCTCTTTTGCCTCCCATTCCTCCTCCTTCCCCCGCCGTCTCAGCCTTAAGCCCGACGATTCGAAGACTATTTGGATATTCTCAGAATCCATCGCCTCGATCTCGCCAACGGCCTCTTCCATTAGTCTAGGGTCCCCATTGGTGACTGCCTGAGCCATCCTGGCGACACCGGAGATGCGTAGCGGCTTCGCATCCTCGGTGTAGGATGCGGACTTGAAGATGGGTCAAATGCGGTTCGTCTTCTGGCTTGGCATGGGTGCCGCCAAACTTGTCGTCGTCCCAGGAGGATTTGTTGGTGTCTCGGAGAGATGCGTCCTCGTCGGTGGGGTCTTTGAGATCATCCTGTGAGAGGACGAGGAAGAAAGGGGCGAATCAACGCAGAGGATGAGGACGAAAGGGCGAATCGACGCAGAGGAAGAGGACGAATAGGTAAATCGACGGAGGGCCAAATCAACGGAGTGGCGAATCGACGGATGAGGGAAGGAAGCCGAGCATGGAGGCGGCGAGGGATGGAGTAGGCCAAGCCGGCAGGGGCGGGGAAATGCTTTTTGTTTTTTCATTTTTATTTCTTTTTTTGTTATTTTTCTATTTTCATATTATCATATTTTTATTAGTTTTCTTCCTAGCTACATTATCGTTAGCTGTTGATTATTGTGTTACTGTGGCAAGTCACACACACTGGTGTACTATAGTGGTGTTTTCCATCCATATTAATCACTTCCATCCACAAAAAGATCCAAAATTGTACACTTTTAGGAGATTATAGATATCTTATGTAAAAAATGTAAGATAGAGCATAAAATGGTACAATAATAAAAAAATTAGGGGTTATATGTGCAATTTACTCGTGGTTGTTGTAGGAGGAAAATGGCAAAATGCCTACCTTTGTCACCATTTAACACGCAACTTCCACACTATTTATTCTTCCCTTGTCACGGATTCGTTTGTGCCGTGAATTTCATAAATTTCCATTTCCCACCAATACCAATTCAAATTATACTCCTATACTTTTCATAATAAAACACTCCGCATAAGACATTTATCTTTCTTAACTAAAATTTATCTTGAATTTATTTATTTTATGATTCACTAGAAACAATTTAATAAATTTATATTTAGAAACTATGAGTTTTTGTTTACCATTTATGGTAAATTTTTTGAATTTATACACAAAATATTGAGATAAAAAAAAAATAAATTAATTATAAAAAAGTAAATAACAGTGATTTTTTTTAGCACGATCGAGTATTTATCAATTGGAGTGGAACAAAATAGATCAATTGGGGTATATTATATAGGATAAAATATGTGTGCACGGTTGTCATGTAAGTCAGAACACGCAAAACTACTTATATTGTTTATGCTACCTTTTGAAAAACCTTTGTGTTTGGTGCAATGATTAGCAAATTAATTTGAGGACCTTATGTCAATGGTAGAGCTGTAAACGAACCAAATGAATATGAATAAATATTGTTTGTGTTCATTTATTTAAATTTTAATGAACACAAACATGAATATAAATAATAAATGAACGTAACTTTTTTATTCGTATTTGTTCATTTATTAATAAATGAACACGAACAATTAAAGATGATAGCTACCACTAATCTGAATTAGAGCGAGTCTAATAATGACTGGCAGAGCAATAGGCGGTGGCGAGAGAGATTATGGATTAAAGTTATGAGGCTCAACTTGGTATTATAGTAGATTTACGTCGTAAATGAAATAACTAATTATATTTGAGAAAACAAAAGCAATAGATTAATTTGGGGGAGACTTGGGCATAATCATGCATGTGTGGAGTAAGTAGATACTAATAAAAATATATTATATAAAAATATATATAATAATTAATGTACAACTAATATATAAATAAACAAACAAATAGACATAAACAAACAAATAAATAAATGAAAATAAACAAACAATAATCAAACGGTTCGTAAATGTAAATGAACGAACGAGACCTTATTCATGTTCGTTCGTTTGACTAATTGAATAAAAAGGTCTATTCAAGTTTGTTTGTTCATTTAACTACATAAACAGCTTTTACTTAACGGTTTATTGAACACTTTGTTCGCTTATACCCCTAGTAAAGGGTTCTAGCCATGTTAGTGTCCTTTCTCCTATTTTTATTCCTTTTGTGTTTCATTTAATCTGTCAATTAAATTACATCAACAGTCTCTAATCTTTAGTTATTGATTCCTTTTAGTCCCTAACCTATTGAATGTTCTATTTTGGTCCTAAACCTATTAAAATTGTTTCATTTTGATACCTCATCAGATGAAATTCTTTAACTTAGAATAATTGTCCTACACAAAATTTTGAAATTCTAATTCAAATATTTGATAACTATCTTCCAATAAATTTAAATAATTTAATATTTTTTTATAGTAAATAGATAATTTAAATTAACATTTTTTTCTTTATGAATAAAATAAGTTCAATTTACAAGGAGAGAAAAAAATGATTTAAATTTTTCAGTAACTATAAAAAAATTATTATACAATTAAATTTATTGAAAAACTATTATCGGATAGTTTAACTTATGATATAAATAGTTTTTATCAGACAAATAATTTGAGTTAACAAATTTCATCAAATTGGAATCAAAATTAAATGTTTTCAATAAATTTATGACTAAAATGAAATGTTGTAATAGGTTTAGGACTAAAACAGAATATTCAACAGATTAAGTATTAAAAGGAAATAATGACTAAAGGTTAGAGACCATTCATGAAATTTACTCATAATCTTTGGTTTTCCATCTTTTCACAGATTTCCATTTTCCCTTTTATTTCTCGTCTTTGCTTTTTGTTCAGCTTCTCTTCTTTTTTTTTTTTTTGCCCTTTTTCATTTGTTTCTGATTTTTTGTTTCATTCCTTAACAGTTTTTCCTTTTTTTTGTTTTATTTTTCGTTTTTGCTTCTTTGTTCATTTTTTCTTGCCTTGTTTCATTTTTTATCCATTTTTTTTGCTTTATTTTTCATCTTTTTCCATTTTCCCCAATTTTTCTCTTTCCAAACTTTAACCTTTTTTTTCATCTTATTTTTTATTTAACTTTTTCATTTGTTTTGTTCTTTGTTTTTTTAGTTTGTTAATTTGAATACATTTTCTTTTTTGGTCTTTTTATCTTATCATTTTTTTTAATAAAAGTTATCTAATTTTTTTTTTGTTTTAAAATTTTCAACTAATAAAATAAAAAATATCTCATTAAAGTCTAAAAAATAAACAGTTATTGGTAAAAAAAATAATTAGTTATTGACGTAGAACAACTAGTTTATATATGTTCTTTTATTGATTCTTATATGTTCTTTTATTAGTTTTATCTATTTTTTTATTAGTTCTTATTTATTTTATTTATTAGTTTTTCTATTTTAGTTATTTTTATAACTTTTTATCTATTCTTTTATCAATTTTTATTTGTTCTTTTTTATCAGTTTTAGTTGTTCTTTTATCAGTTTTTACTTGTCTTTTGTTAGTTCATTTTATTTTTTTATCAATTCTATTTGTTATTTTATATATTTATCTATTTTTTTATCAGTTTTTATTAATTTATTTTTATCAATTTAGCATGTTTTTATATTAGTTCTTATTTATCATTTTCTCAGTTTTATCTATTATTTTATCTATTTAATATATTCTTTTATCATTTCCTGTTTGTTCTTTTATAAGTTTTATTTGTTCTTTTTCCAGTTTTTATTTATTTATTTTATTAGTTTTATCTGCTCTTTTACCATCTTTATTTATTCTTTTTTCATTTTTATCTATTCTTTTAACAGTTTTTTTTCAGTTCTTTTATCAATTTTATCTAATCTTTTTTTATCACTTTTGTTTGTTCTTTTTATCACTTTTATCTATTATTCCTGGCTAGTCCTCTCAATGAACAAACTATTTGTTTTTCTATTCTTTTTGTTATCACCTATTTGTTCTCTTATGAGTATGCATTAATTGTTTCTAGAAAAATTAGTTCTCTTATTTGTTTTGTTCTTTTTGAAGATTCATTTGTTTTTTTATCAGTAATTATTTATTTTTTTTACTTCAATTGGTTATTTATTCTTTTATTTGTTGAAAATTTAAAATAATAAATAAATAATAAATAATTTTTTTGAAAACAAGAATAATATAAGATATAAAAAATGAAATAGAATAAGAAGACAAGGTAGGACGATTAAGCAAAATGAAAATAGTCTAAGCACGACAAGTGATATTAACTCTACTCTGAGCAAATCCAACTTCCATTGCTCGTTTTCTTCAAAGTTCCAACACTCAACCTCCAAGCTTATCCTCAAAGTCAACCGTGGCAGAAAGTCAAACAGTTTGTGAATTTTGTGCTGCGTGAACGTCGTTGCTAACTTTTGTTTGTATGCTTGAGCTTCCCAATCACGCACTAGCCTCTAGCCTTCTAGCTACGAGAAGAAAGGGAAGCGTGCTTCAATGGCCGATGCCGTTGTATCCCTCCTCGTGCAGAAGCTGGGGGACTTAACGCTTCAAGAAGCCAACTATTTGCTGGGGGTCCAAGGCCAGATCAAGCGCCTCGAGGAGGAGGCACGATGGATGCAGTGTTTCTTGAAAGACGCCGATGCAAGGAGAGGGACAGAAGAAGAAGCACATGAGATTTTAGGCAAGTGGGTCGCTGAAATTAGAGAAACAGCTTACGAAGCCGAGGATTTAGTTGACACTTTCGCTCTGAAAATCGCCTCCAGGTGCGGCTTTCTGCCACTACTTTGAAATATCTATGAATAAGTTTGTGATTTGGGCACATTTCGATTGATTGGTTCAGGAGAAGAGCTGGGATTTGGAACCTTATGAAACGACGAGCTTGTATCTTACAAGAAGCGCGGACGCTCCACAAGATTGGTTCGGAAGTTGATCAAATTGTGTTAAACTCTCTGACTTTACTCGTAGGTTGCAGACGTATGGGGTGAGACAAAGACTTGACAATGGGGAAGGAGCAAGTACCCAAGAGAAGGAGCGAAGACGCTCTTTTCCTCATGTTATTGAGGACAGTGTTGTTGGGTTTGAGAGCAATGTTGAGGAACTAGTGTCGGTCCTTCTGGATGAAAGTAAAAATTTCCGGATTGTTTCTGTTTGTGGTATGGGAGGATTAGGCAAAACGACTTTGGCTAAAAGGGTTTTTCACCATGGTAGAGTTAGACGTGGGTTTGACCATTTCGCGTGGGCCTATGTCTCCAAGCAATGCCAGAGGAGAGATTTGTGGGAAGGAATTATGCTCAGCTTAGGTGTTCATGAGAGAGATAAGATAGTGAAGTTGAGAGATGAAGAGTTGGCAGAGAATTTGCATAAATTCATGAAGGAAAGTAGATGTTTAGTGGTGCTTGATGACATTTGGAGTGTCCAATCTTGGGATAGTCTAAAAGTGGCCTTTCCAATAGAATGGACTAGGAGCATGATAGTGCTCACCTCTCGGAACAAGGAGGTAGCTCTGCACGCTGATCCTAGGGGGTTTTTGCATGAACCAGACTGCTTGAATGATAAGCAGAGCTGGGAATTGTTTCAAAATGTTGTTTCTTTTGCGAGTAACGATTCAGGTAACGTCTTACTCAGCTGATGGTTTCTCAATCATAGAACTTTTCTGGCCGCTCTCCTGTACCCTTTGTTTTCTCTTGGTCATCTTGAAGTGATTTTAAGAGTCGATTTGCTTGTTAAAAGGGCTGTTTACAGTTTAATATCAAGAAGACTCTTGTTAATCAGTGAGCTTCCATATATTATAACAGAACTGTAAGAATTCTTGGTGAATTTGTTCAATAGCACTCATGCTATCAATCTATTTTCTTTCGTAATTTGGGATATTATCCATTCCGGTTTCTTAAGCTTGAGGAATAGAGAAAGTCAAACAGTCCTAAACAGGCATCGCAATAAATCTGTGAAATCCTAGAGGAATCTTGAGTTTTCAATTTGAAAGCCTTCAGTCTATTTTAGAAGTGCAGATATTCATTGCTAAATATTAAAAGCCTCTTCTACACTGACTTTTGTGGATGTAGGAAAGTAGAAAAATATTCATTCAGTTATCCTCTATTTTTCCCCCTCCTAAATTAAATGTAGTAATTTCTTTACCCAGAAACAAATTTGGGTAATATTTTTCAATTGTCCAGTTTATCTTATAACTTTGGGGGATTGTGTAAACTTATTAGCAATTTTCTGGAGCTCAATTTGTTGGTCCTTGTACTCTAATTGCTCTTGTTACTTTGCAGAGTTTGTGTCAGGACCATCCCTCAGTGCTTGGCCCAGGCCAAGAATGTAAGGAAAATACAATAAAAACATGAGGGACTCAATTGAAAATGTGAGTGGTGGTGCATGTGCGCAACTGAGAACTTTCGGGTCTAAAATGCACATGAAAAGTGACTATGTGGCTTATGACAAAAAACAAAGATTAAGGGCCACTTTGAAAGATCTTTCGGGTGCTAATCTTGATACTAAGAAGCATGGAAGGTTTCATTAAGCCATGCAATTTAGTTTGAGATATGAAGGGCATTAAGCGCACTTTTATGAACATGTGGGACATGCCGGGTATGCATGTTACCACTTAAGCCGAAATCAACTAGTTTCGGTCAAAGCTTCATTTTGAAAGTCAAGAAGGTGTTCTTGGTGTTCTTGGTGATTATGGTGCCGGGTCTTTGCCAAATTGTTGGTGATTAAAGCTTGGAGTGAAGAATCAAGCTTGGCATTGAGGATTTTGGCATTAGGCGACCTTGTACTTCAATTTTCAAGCTTGGATTTGAAGAATTCAAGGTTGGCCGAGAGCTCAAGCTTGTGATTTTTGGAGTAAGGTTCATGGTTCTACTTGATTTTGGTATAATTCCATGTTCAAGTAGATTAATGGCATCTAAGTGATAGTAAATTATGCTATGTGATCTTGGTTTGCTAGATGGGCATATGGTTGAACTTTCGTGTTCATATGGTTTGGCTAGCTAGTCAATTAAAGGCAAGCACTAAAGTTCTTAGTAAGTAGGCCAACTCACTATTGAACTTGGAGCTCTAGTGGATTGGAGAGTGAATGGAAATGCTTTAAGTGCAAGAAATGGAATTGTACTTGCTAGTGGTTTCGGCTGGGATTGAAAATGTGGTGTGTGTGCGAGTTGTGTGCATTGGTTGATTGTTTGTGCTTGCTAACCAGAGTAGATAGTGTTTTTATATATATGTATGTCTCGGCTAGCATGTGTTTTCTTGTGTTTTCATGTCTTCCTTGCAGGTTAAGCTAGCTTGTTGGAGGTTAAGCCCTCGGGCTTAACTAAATAAACTCTTCAAGAGTTGTAATGAACCTTACTGAGTTGTAAAACTCATGCCCTTATTGGTTGTGTTTCAGGGAAAGGAATTGAGCTTGAGTGATTGTGCTTGATTGCTTGTGTACTAAGTTGTATACTTTTTACTAAGGTATGTGCCAAAACTGAGAACTTGGCTAGTTAAGTACTTGTGCAAGTCTTATGATATTTGCCGAAACTTATGTGTTAAGTTTTGCAGGCTTGGTGTAGGTTTGTGGAACAAGTCTAAGGGAGATGGATGTGTGTTCGTGGGCTCTAGTGGGGTGGTTTGCTTTCATGACCATAAACTTGGTCATAGGTCTTATACTTCAATGTTTGATCTTGTATTGCACTTTCAAGGTACTTCTCGGGTATTATAGGTGAACTTGGGTTGTAATGCATAACTTGGGCTAGTTTTGGACTATGAGTGACCTTGTATGTTGCCAAGTAGTTAGTACTTGTATGTAGGCTATTTTGATATATATTTTAGCCTCGGATGAACTTGGTTTTGTTGTGTACATGTTATAGTTGATGAAATGCCAAGTTATGCCTCGGTTATGTGCTTATAGAAAGGTTTTTGTGAGATAAACCTCTTGTGAACCTTACTTGGCCGAATGCATCTGAACATGAAAACTTCTGTTTTTCCCAAAACTTGATATGATGGGCTTCTTGGTTGTCATGCATTGGAGTAGCACACTTAATGAGCACACATCCTAGACACTTAAAGAAATAAGTGTATGCCTTGCCTTGTATTGCAAGTTAATGATATAGCCTTGTCTTGTGTCGCAAGTTTGTGTATGGGCTCTACCTTAGGCTGCAAGTAAGTACACAGAACAACTCATAAGCCTCTTGAGGCACCTCCCAGGCCTTAAGTTTAAGAAAATAAGACTTAAACTACTTAATGGAAAGTTGGCTGAAATTAAAGAATACTCATAACACTTAAGAACACAAGCGTTTAATAATTTCTTGGGTAGTATTGGTGAGTGGCACTGAGAGTGAATAGGCTGGGGCCTGTGTGTGGTGTGACAGTTTGTAATGGAGAGGTGGATCAAAGAGTTAGGAAAGCAAATGGTTAAGCACAGTTCAGGGCTACCTTTAGTCATCAATTCACTTGCATGAATATTAGTTACAAAGAATAGGCTGCATGATTGGGAAGTAGTTCATGAATATATTAGATCATACATAAAGAAAGGAAACAGCCATGTGCAGGAAAATGGAGTTTGGGATGTGTTAGCTATCAGCTATGATGACTTGAAACCCCATCTAAAACATTGCTTCCTTTACCTAGCTCATTTTTCAGAGGGTTGTGATATACCTGTTAGTAAATTGATACAAATGTGGGTTGCTGAAGGTCTAGTAGAGTTGGTGAATGCTCTTGGAGAAGATGAAGAACCGGAGGATGTGGCCGAAAGGTACCTAAATGAGTTGATAGAGAGGTGCATGGTTTTGGTTGGAGAAAGAGATGCAAATCTCAAAGTAAAAACGTGTCTCCTGCATGACCTTATGAGACACCTTTGCTTGGTGAAAGCGCAAGAGGAAAATTTCTTTTGCATTGTAAATGGCAGATCGCAACAAGGCATTGGAATAAACGACAATCCTTTGTCCAAGTTTGGTAGGCCTATCCGTCGGATTGCAGTACGTGAACTACCTGGTTCTGTGGCATGGACCAAGAGTCCACATGTTAGATCGGTTTGGTTGCTTGACAAGATTTCTTCTGCAGAAGAGCAGGAAGCTGGCATTGACCTGAACTTATTCTCATCTCTGCAGCGAGTGCTGATTACTAATAGCAGGCAGAGAGGATTGTTGTCAGCTTTCTTCAGAAATTCCAAATCCCTTCGGGTCTTGGATCTTGAATTATTTGATGCTTTTATCCTCAAGTTTCCGAACAGTGTTGGTCATCTGATCCACTTAAGATTTTTTAGTTTAGGGGAAGTTGTTGTCCCAGCTTTGCCATCAAGTCTTGGCAACCTTAGTTGTTTGGAGACATTGCACTCGATGCGTGTTCTTACCTATTGGCCAATTCCCAATGTGATAAGAAACATGAAAAAATTGAGGCATTTGTATCTTCCACGAGATTACAAGGGAAAGTTGGTCTTTGGAAACTTGAAACACTTGCGTAAATTGGTGAATTTTTCAGCAAAAAGAAGCAATTTAAAGGATCTCCTGTGCATGGAAAATCTTAGGGAGTTAGTGATACGTGACCTCTTGAACAGTCAAGATTTAACAGAAACGTTAAAACTTGTTATGCTCGAGTTAAAGCGCCTAAAGTCCTTATCTATTCATGGTGACTCTCTGTCAAAGATGGAGGTCAGGCCTATTTTTGCTGGAATAAGGTGCTGTGTTGATCTCTACAAACTGGAGTTAAGATTAGCGATCGAGAAGTTACCTGCGTTTCACACGTTCCCTGCAAATATCAGCCATATCGAGCTGAAGTGGTGTCGACTTGAGGATGACCCAATGCCAGTGCTAGAGAAGCTACATAACTTGAGGATTCTCCATTTCCTAGGGAAGGCCGTTACTGGAAAGAAGATGATTTGCTCAACACAAGGTTTTCCTCAGCTCCAATCATTAGTCCTTTCAGGTGAAAACAATTTAGAGGAGTGGAGATTGGATGAAGGAGCCATGCCAAAGCTTTCCCATTTGAGAATTCTATGGTGTGATAAACTGAAGATGCTTCCAGATGGACTGAGCTCCACTGAAAACCTTCAACAGTTGGAGGTCAAATGGATGCCAAAAACATTCAGGGAGAAACTAGTCCCTGGAGGAGAAGACTTCTTCAAAGTTAAACATGTCCCCTGTGTCATGTTTGTGAGGTGTGATAAAGAATGATGATAAACAACAGGTACTGATGTTTATAACACCCCGGTCAATCCCCTACAATAGGTGATGCTATTTTTAAATCTATCAATAGGATCTTTTCTTCATTTTGTTAATGTTCTGTTGGCAGTAAAGCAAAATTGTAATCTCTCTTGTACAACATTTGCTCAAGGAGCAAGTCCTTCCATTATGCGTCTCAAGTTATGCTTATTCAGTTATTCTCGAGGAGGTAAAGACTCCAGAGACTGAAATCCAAAGCCAGATAGTCACTGGCGGAAAATTACTTGTTTCTCAAGGCATTAGATGATAAATGGAACTACTGGCATTGAATGCCTGGAAATCAAACATACTTTGAAATGCAAATATACAAGCGTGTGGGTGGGGGGGAGCTGAAAACAACCTTCCTCCGTGCCATGGTTCTTGTCAGGGAGTAGTAGTAAGAATTTTTGAAACTATATTTTGCCAAAATTAAGTCTCACCAGTCACTCAACTACAATCGGTGGTTCACAGAACACGGGGGAAACAAAAATCAACAAGAGCAAGAAGACATCTTCTTCATCTCACTGATCTCCAAGTCGTTACCGGAGATGACATCAAGCTTGGCCCCGCGGAGCAAGTGATCCCCTCCATTGGACAATCCATTTGCGGAAGCACCGAGGGCCTTCTTGCACATGACAGCGTAGATCTCCTCGAGCAGGTGGAAGAAGGCCTTGTCAACGTTTTCGCCGCTGAGGGCGGACGTCTCGGCGAAGAAGAGGCCCTGTTCCTGGGCAAACTCGAGAGCATCATCGGTGGGGATGGCCCTGGCGTCGGCAAGGTCAGCCTTGTTGCCGAGGAGGGTAATGACAATGGAGCTGTCGGCGTGTGCACGGAGCTCCTCCATCCAGCGGGCAACGTGATCGAAGCTGGGCCTCTTTGTGATGTCGTACACTAGCACCGCTCCCAAAGCTCCTCTGTAGTACGCGCTTGTCACTGCCCGATACCTACAAGTCCCCCTCATTTATTACTACTTCGCTACTGTAATTCATTTAAAACAAAACTTGATCCCAAGGAAATGGGAACAGAAAACAGAACTAGTCCTGTGAACAATACTTCTTCTGATACATTGCAAATGCACTGGACGGTCAGGGTAACCATCTGAACACAGAGTTTGAGACATGGACAGGTTCCCCATGTTATAGTGCTTTTCAAGTTTTATGAAATGTTACAGTTCATAGCAGGAAGATGGAATCTTTTGGAATGAATTTCTAAATCATCCCATTTTTTTAGGAACTTTACAATTCTATGGAATTCCCTAGTTTGTTTATGTAAATGATCTGATCAAACAACTGCGGTTTCTCAAAAACTCACTTAGATGTGATATTTGGACTTCCGAGGGCAAGGGACCTATTTTTCTCTGAAGCTACCAACTGGACCATAGGAATTTCCCGGAGCAATGACTCTCACCATTCATCTAACATCTAAATTCCCCCAAGTTATAGCATTATCACTTGCTTCCTATTGACCAGACCCCAAATGATGGGCCAGGTGTTATATATTTGGTGCTCTGCCTCTGCTCACAAGCTGTGATTCTGGCGTCGGGAAAAGAAAACCTCTAAACCAAACCACAAAACCTACAAAAATAAAGAAATGAGAGAGAGAGAGAGAGAAGAAAAGCTGAAACCTTTCCTGGCCGGCGGTGTCCCAGATCTGAGCCTTGACGAGTTTGCCGTTGATTGTGGTGGTCCTGGTCTGAAACTCGACGCCGATGGTGGATTTGGAATCAAAATGGAACTCATTCTTGGTGAACCTGGCCAGCAGCTGGCTCTTCCCCACCGCCGAGTCCCCAATCACCACTACCTTAAACACGTAGTCAATTTTCTCAGGCAAATTCTCTTGCTGATCCGCCCCACCTCCATTCATCTCCTGATTCATCTTTAATTATTCAAAGCCAGACAGACAGTATCTGATCTTGGTCCAGACCTGATGGGGCTTAGCTTTAGTCTTTTCGAGCTGGTGGTGAGAGAGTCGAGGAGGAATAGTCCAGGAGCAAGAAAGGGAAAGCGAGAAAAAGGAGAGCGGACAAGACAGGGGATTGGAGAGCTGGAGTGAGTAGGGAGCAGTGGAAAGCAGAGGAAGCCAGTCATGAAACACGGTCCTACGCTTCCCTGTCCTTTTCCCTGTTTTCAATGCTTTCTCATGAGTTTGTTAAGTTGCGTCATCGGCCACCCTGATACTGTCTCTGTTTAATAAATTCAGCGGTAATTAATTGTGTTTTGTTTGTTGAATAATAATGCTTCTGGGTCTGGCCAAGTCTAACTAACCACTCCCTGCAATTGTTTTGTTTGTAATTATTGTTGCTTAATCTGCCAGGAAATCGGGATTAGCAAAACCCTTCCATTGTACTTCAACCTACCTTAACCTACGCCTCACTGACCACTCAATCCCAGTGTCAAGCTATGAATAATTTTTGTCCCTCACCCTCATGTTAAGTAACCCGTGAGCCTATTACTCCATCTTTTTTGTTTTTTTTATTCTTTCACCTGAGCCTTGCCCATTACCATTTTCACCCGTGTGAGACTAGAATGAGCAAAAAACAAGCTATTTGTGTATAGTGGGGGACTTATGATTCATCCATTTAAATTTTTTGGTCGGCTCATAATCCATTGTTGACGGGTTGTTTAACAGTGAATTTTGCATGCATACAGCGAACAACAATTGAAACTAAGAACTGATCGGTTGAGGCCTGAAAATTTTTGCACCGACAGAGTTCAGGCTGTAACGCTACTGTACTGAATCAGGATATAGGCTTCGGTAGAGATCGATATTCTGTTTATTTATACTGCAACCACAAAAGAAGCATGCGCGGAGTTAGAATTTCAAATTAGGGGATTAGATTTTATTTTAAAAAGATTAAAATATTAAAAAGCCAGAATAAAGATAATAAAATTTTTAAAATTTTATCTTTAATTTTTACATACAAATAGATAATATACATGATTTGTTAAAATTTTGGAGGTGCCCTTTTGCCTCCGTCGAGGGACAGAAATTCCTATCAGATGTGAGTCGCCATGTGCGGGCACTGCTGCTGCCTGCCTGGTACGCAATTTGTAAATTAAATTAATTTCAGGGCAACAGTGTTTGGCGTGGCAATTAATAATTATGACCCGTTTGCTGTGCTCCCTCCCCGCCACCTGGCCGTTAACCGTAAAAAGTTATTCAAGGTGAAAATCGATGAAATACATGGTTTTGGAAGGAATCCAGAGATTCCAGACTGGTGAAATTCGTGCAAAGTCGGTAACTTTCACTCAGTCTACATCCAGTTTGACCTGCCCTACCTTACCTTACATACATGGGACAGGATTGTCATTTTGTTACCATTTGGCGATTCTCATTTAGATTCAAGTGTATATTTATTGCCATCCTCACCAATCATTTGATGAGTCATTGGAGACTTTAACAATAACAGAGCGGTGAGAATGGACTAGTGTGAAGACAATTGTTTTAAAACATGAAAATTCATTTTAAGAATTTTATAATATTTTTTTATATAGGGTATTTACGAATCTTAATTAAGAAAATTTGATACTATTAATTGGAAATTAAAACCTACAAATACTATCAACTTTAAAAAACTATATAAGAGTTTTTTAAAATTTTAAAATATATAGAAATTTTGATTCCCATTTAATGGTATTTTACTAGGTGACATAAAGCAGGAGCGGGAAAGCAGCTTGTAGAAAATATACTATACTTGAGAGCGTCTCAAGAGCAACATGTGTGATTTTCATTTTGTGATAATTTACATAGAAACATATAAAACAAGTGTGAAATTTAATATATAAATCTATTCAAAACATTAATTTGTTATATCATGTAATGAGCATATGGTTCTCTCTAACTGTTGTTATTATTCGGGGATTAAATATTTGTGAATTGTCTCTTCTAACCTTACTTTAAGTAATCACTTGTTTAAAATATTATATGTGGGTTTGAATTGAAAATGGGGCAAGAGTTTAATGACTTTTTAGTATTTGATTTTGTCTTCTTCGTTAAAAAACCAAGAGAAACAAAGGCGGGGGCTGCTGAACAGATGAATGAAGCTCGGGGAGCAGAAGCTGCAGAATAAACGAATGAAGAGAGACCAGATCTCAAAGAGGAAGAAGAGTATAATCGAACAAGTGAGGCATCAAATCTGCCTCTTCGATCACCACGTCGCTCCCAACTCCCCCTCGCCGGCATAATCCCTCCGCCGTGGCTCCTCCCCCACATGCCCTCTGCCTTCCTCCGTCGCTTGGCCTTGGAAAATCGGTATTTTCTTGTGGGAAAAAAGCGTTTTTGGATGTTTTCTCCAAAAAATGTGAATCACCGTGTGGAATGCGGGAGCGAACTGGGGCGTCTAGGTAGTTTATACCCTGAATTGGGGATTACGATTCATAAAAACTTCAAAATTTAAAAACTTAGTGTATAAGGGTTTTTTTTTTTAAAAAAAATGAAGCCATGTAGAAATCTTAATTTATAGTTAATGATGTTTTATCCTAAATTCAGAATTAAGATTCATAAATATTTTAAAATTTTAAAAACTCTTATAACTTCTTAATTAAGCTTCATCTTCTTCATTTGCCACCTGCGAAACGTAACCAAAGAATTTAAAATGGCAGGCAATGTGTGCCATGTGCTTGAAACGGGGACCCGTTCGTTGGATGGAAAAGTTTGTGAAACAAAAGTGTCGAGATAAGATATTTAGGAAGTGAAAAGGGGTTTGTCCATTTATTGGGGGGAGGGGGAACAAAAAATACACTGTTCAACGTACAGTAAAAACTGTTGTAGAAACCTTAGACTTTCAAATTTCAAAAACTATAGAACAATTTTTTTTTTATTTTAACTAATATAGAAATCTTAATTCACAGTTAATAGTATTTTATATCCAAAATTGAGAATTAAGATTCATAAATACTTCAACATTTAAAAATACTTATAACTCAATTTCTAATTAAGCTCTATCTTCCTCATTTGCCACCAATGAAAAAGACCCAAAGGATTCAAAATGTGAGGATCATATGAGTGTGTGTGTGTGTGCATGCATGTATGTATATGTGTATGTAGAGATTATGAAGCTTATAGTGGAGCATTGTTTTTTTCAATTGTACATGTTGGTAGTGTTTTGTGTGAAAGAAAGGAAAAGGTATGGGAAAAAATGAGCACTCATTTTTAGGGCTAAGGCCAAGATCAGCATGTTTTCTCCGTTCCGTTTAAAACCTTACACATTTAAAACTTTCATTTGCATGACGTTGAATGGCTAGATGAGATATGGAAGTTTCATGAAAGCTTAAAGTCATATGGTAATACCACCTATTCAAGACCACAGAAAATGGAAAATAAATTAGAAGAAGATGAGCTACAAGAACAATTGATTCAATTTTAGAATGAGTGCCCACTTTATTGTACTAACATAAATAAACTTAAGATATATATTGAGAATCTAGAAAATGAACTTGATAATGAACCAGAAGATTTATTTGACTCTTTGGCAACCATATATGAGTTAAAAACTCATATGGAGAACTTAGAAAATGAGATCAGAAAACTCTTCTTTAATTATTTTTTAAGGAAAGTTAAAACTATCCATGATGAAGTACGAGCAAACTTATTATTCTTTTTTTTTATTGCAATAAGAAAATTAAGCAAGACTAAGACCTAAACCGTCAGAGACATTGAGAGTCTCCTAACATAAACAAACCCAAACAATAAAAAGGTTGCTTGAAGATCTAGAAATCTGTAATAAAGAAATGACCCAAATTGGTCAAGTAGTTCACAAATCTATTCCCTTCGTGAAGAATATGGCTGACACGAGTCACTGAGCAAAGCCTCATAAAGTTCATGTAGGCCTGAAATCTGTTATTAATCAACTTTGCTGCCACTTGGGAATCGGTTTCAACCAGGTAGTTCGAAGCCCCAAGCACGGGCAACCTCGTACGCTTGTCAAAAGATTTCCGGTGCTATAATTTTAAAGGAAAATTTTCATTCTCGATGACGCAGCCTATAATTTATAAAGGAGGCGC
Source organism: Aquilaria sinensis (assembly GCA_005392925.1). NCBI lineage: Eukaryota > Viridiplantae > Streptophyta > Magnoliopsida > Malvales > Thymelaeaceae > Aquilaria > Aquilaria sinensis. The sequence goes on from SMDT01001275.1 coordinate 260,970, forward strand.
AGGGATTGAGGCAACTAGTACAAGGTATATCCAGTGTATCCGGGCCATTGCAACTGTGCTAGGCCCACTTTATCGTCGCCCGATCATTTTGGGCTCCAGCCCAAACCCCACTCACCCGCCAGCCACCCCACACACGGGCAGACCAAGAGCCAAGATATAATTAAAAAGAAAGCAGTGGCCAGCGGGGAGAGGTCCCTTGATCCTGGAAACCTTATCCCCTCCATTTCATCGTTCGTAACGTATCCATGGACACTTTACAGAGGGCAAGCCCTGTTTCTGGTCTCCAGGTCCCTTCTCTTCCCTCCACGCCTCGCGAGCATCTCCGTCGCTTCAAAGCCCCCACCGCCCATGGCCGGTTTCTCCCTTACCAACACACCAAAACCACCTCTCTCTCCCGAAAGCCCTCACCCTTGTTCCGCCTCAAAAGCCCCTCTCCTCCCTTCCCCTCCTCACCCTTCTGCCCCTCCGCCCTCAACATCCACCGTAAACCTGCCACCGGCTACGCTGCAGCGCTCCTTGAGATTTCCCAATCCAACAACTCTCTCCTCACCATGCGGAAAGACGTCCACAAGCTCTCGAATCGTCTTCGTCACCTGGAAGTTCAAGCCCTTCTGACCGATCCGCTTGTTGGTCGGAAAGAGAAGGGGCTGGTTGTGAAGGCGTTGGCCGGAAGTGGGGGCTTGAATCGGCACTTGGTGGGTCTGTCGGAGATGTTGGTCGACCGGAATAAGCTGGAGATGGTGGGGGAAGCTCTGGAGGAATTCCTCAGGATTTTTGATGAATTAATCGCGCCTAAGCCCGGTTTGAGCAATTGAAATCCTCTGGAGAAGCAGCCAGGCAGGTTTCGTGGACTTTTTTTCGATTTATTATTCTGTTGCTGAATTTCTTTAAAATATCTCTCTCCAATAAACCACATCAAAAAGTCCATCAAAAGAAAAGCACATCAACGATTCAAGGAGGATTTCTTTCCTTTTACACACACAAGAATTCTCAAATGAGATAGCATGGAAAGCTCCATTGTGAAAATGTACCTGACTATGAAATGGAGATTATAATATTCAATGAGGCTTTAAGCCCAATTATACAAAATATCAAATTCCATATACATCTCGAGCTGAATATTATCAACCCGTTATCGGTTCCACTCGTTTTAAGACTCAAGTTCATCTCTTCTACAGATACACTCTTCTATAAATAGTTTTTATATTCAATGCATATTTTATGAAGTATTTTAATATATATATATATATATATATATATACTAGTTTTAACTTTTCTTGTGTGTGCTCTCATGTGATGTGTATAAGAAGTTAAAAACATATTTAAAAATTTATCTTTAAATGTCGATGTCTCGCTTTCTCTTGATTTTATCTTTCTTTTACTAAAATCTTTACTAAGTTGTACTCACAGCAAACAATTAACAGTCAACTCTATCACCACAACTATTTATGAGTTGGAAGTTGTAATTGTTGACAATTTTTCCGATCTCCAATCTACCCATCCCTCTTTTTCATGAGTTCCTTTTTATTTTTTAAGAGCTACAACTCAATTTCGTAAAATGTATTTAATTTTTTATTCTTTATACCATAACTTTTAATCATATATATGATCTTAAAATTTAACTAGTATTTTTTATAGACAAGGGAATTAAGCTTATGATATAATATGGAGCTAATGCTCCAAATTGCTACATAATTATGGAAATTGAGGTTAGTAGGTTTTAATATGTTTTAATCGTAAATATTCAAATTCTACTTTTGAAGTATTTTTCTTGTACCTTGAATAAAATTTATTTGTATATAAATTTTATGTTAAGTGTCTCTTCTAATTCAAAATTCTGGCTTTCACTCTTATAGATATTAGTTGTAAGTATAAGTAATTACAAGGGAAAAGAATTTTTATTTTTATTTTTATTTTTTTTATGGCGAAGGCTGGTTTATGTTCCTGATGGTTAAGTTTACTTTTTTATTTTTATCACCTCCAAGATCATTGTAATTATTGTAGTAATTGGTTTACCATATTAATAAATTGATTCATTATACGCATGATCAAACTAGCAAGAAACCAAAGTCCCCTCAAGTAGTGGAATATTAATGTCATTGATTATGGCAATTCTACTTACCTTAAGTGCTAAATCAAAAGATATAGACAATATTACTATTCTTATGGACTATTTAGTTGGTTTTCTATAGATTACAGGCAATAATGTGGTCCACTTAGAAGTTGTGAGGGAGATTAATGCAATTCATCAATAGCTCAACTAATTCAAGAGGGCTTTTCTGCTGGTAGTTTGTTGATTGGCTCATTGCTTGGCTAATAGGGCTCTTAGGACAATTTCTCATATGTAATATTATTTCCTTTCTGATTACCAAAAAAAAAATAATAATTTTAATGTCATCAATTGAGCAAAGGAACACTAGACGAAGGAAAAAAAAAAAAGTCCCAAACTAAGCATATAATTGAGCTTGGATTATCTCTTGCCGGGTCAGGAAAGCTTGTGGGGTTGGTGGTTATGCAACCAATGTTAATACACAAATCTTGGCCACACAAGAGGCAGTTGTACGTACATTTGAAACACATGCATGATCCTACAAGGAACAAAGAAATATGCGGTCAAGAAAATGCACCTAATTGCAAGTTATGCCATTTTCTCCTTGGTGTTTTATCTACCATTCCTTGCCAAAAATTCGAGAGCCTTATCTATGAGAATTACAGGTGCTGTGACCAAAATGACCAGTAACCTCTCGCTAGGGCTCCACGGGGTGGAACTGAAAACATCAGCCAGCAATGGAGCATAGAGTATGACACAATGAAGTCCAAATGAGAAGACATAGCAACCAGAAGCAATTAGAAAGGGAGAGCATAGTGTCTAGCTGCTCTAGTTTGAGTTGTAACTTCCTCACACAATTCCATTAAAAATTAGGCTGGATGTCTTCCAAATACCAAAGAAGTAGACATTTTACCATACTATTGAATTTGTCCTATCTCATCTAACAAGCAAAACCTGAAAGTCTTAAATTCCGGTTTGAAAATGGTACAACCTCCATAAAGGCTATTTGGGTGAGTCACATGACCTAAGTCACCAAGCAAACTTTGTTCTGAACTAAATGACATCAAATTTATTTCCATTTCTTTTTTAGTAACACTCACATTCGTCGATTTACCTGGCATTATGCATTTGTTTGAAAGTAATTTGTTAGAGGCAGTTATTCTCTATTTTCTTCATTTTACTTAGCAAGTCTTGGTTTTTCCCTTCCTTCATCGTCCCCTCCCCACCCACACACACACACACACACAAATATAAACATCCTCACGATAGTGATGACCTTTATTTCCCGATCACTTTGTGAAAATTGATATCTACGAAACTCATCCGGTGGGTGTTTAATGACTAAAATCCATTCATGGTCTCTAGCTTTTATGTTTATCCTAAATTGGTCACTTTCCTCAACTTATGTTATTATAAAGTTTAAAATCTCGTAACATGTGCCTCAATAGAGTCTGTTCCATCAGTGTTTTTGTTATCTTCAACAAAATTTGATGATATGGCATCTTTTGAGTCAATGTGGCAGTGCCCAACACCCTGCCTGGGCTTAAAGTGTCATATGGCCTTCTCTTCCTTAACAACAAAGGACTATACTAAAAGAATAAGAAACTTCAGGTTAAGATTGACAGAAATACACAATCTAGGAACTTAGAATATAAATTAGCCCAAACTTCATCTTCTTCCCCAAATATTCTATCCCCAATCTCAACCTCAATGGTCTTGAATTCGGACTCACTACCGAAGCCAAATACAACAAAGAGGAGGCCTCTTTCTCCCGGTTCTTCACCAAGGTCCTTAATTGTGGCTGTGGTTCTAGGCTTTTGAAGCCTGCCATGGGCCGAGTTTTCTGAGGAACATTCTGGTGCGACTGCTTATGCTTTTGTCATCATCATCCAATTCGCCTACATTGCCATAGTCATGAACAAGTCCTACAACCGCTGTGAATCTGCGGTTTTCAAGTAACCCAAATGCCCTTCAGATAGTCCTATTAGAGATAGCTGCTCAAAATTTGGATGCTGGTTTTCTCTGGACAATTTTATTGATCTGATTTGGTTTGTTTTTGGGTTACAAGTGATGATTTTGTGGTCTGATTCCGACCAGTGTAGAATCCCTTTGTGCTCGATAAAAAGGCTGTCTGCTTTGATGCAAAAATGGTTGTCTACAATGGAGGATTCAACCGTTGAATCTTGCCATTGTCCTGTTTTGGAATTAAAAGTTTTGATTTTATTGGGCATGAGAAGTTCTGATCTTCTGTGATTTTTTAGATCCTAAAAACCAAGAAAGGCTCTTGCCTAGTTATGAGACCAACGATGGCCTACTCTATGGAGAGGACTGGTCGAGGTAAGGCCATCCATTGCCGAGTCAGAGGATTGCAAGCGAAGTAACATTTCTGCCAAAAAAGAGCATTGGAGCACAATAAGACGTTGTTGCCAGCAGCGAGGATTTGGTGGGAGAAGTTGGGTTGGTGGTAAGAAAATCCAGGGAGAAGCCTTTGGATCCGAATTTAAGACCATAGAGGTCAAGATTGGTGGAGATAAGATAATGGGAAGAAGGCGAAGTTTGAGCTAATTTATGTTTTAAGTACCTAAGATTATGTATTTACGCTAATTTTAGACTGAAATTTCTTATTGTTCCATTATGGTCCTTTGTTGTTATGGAAGAGAAGGTCACGTTCATTTAGGGCCTAAGCAGGGTGTTGAGGACAGTCACATCGACTCAAAATGCATTACATCATTAAATTCATCAAAGATCACAAAGAAACAGACAAAAGAGACTTAGGTGGGACACACTCTATAATGTAGAAAACTTTATAATAACATAAATTCAAAAAGGGGATCACTTTAAGATAGAGAACTACAAATGAATTTTACCAAAGTTCTAATGCTTTTGTTCGAATATCAAGCATTACTTGGATGATATGTCTATCATTTATTTCAGAAACTCGTTGAAAATTATGTTTAATAATGGAAGGCCTAAATCTATAATTCACCATTGGACTTTATTGAATTAAACACTTAACCCTTTCAACTCAGCCCCCAAATTTTATAAACTGAGATACATAACCCCCTCTAACTAATGAAACTGTTCTTTTAGTTTTTTAGGGGCTTAAATGACAATAACATTCAACAAAGAGACTGATGCCTTGAGGCATCCTTGTTAAGTGACATTGTGACTTCTGGAGGGACTTCCTGAGAGGGAGAACGCCTAGAGCCCAGATTTCCCAGAGAAGCGTGCCTGAAAAGCTCAGAAGAGAGGGTTAGGAGGTCCCCGGAGTGTTTTTCCGGGGAGGAGCATCCGACGCCCAAGTCAGTGTCTTGAAAAGGTGAAGGGGGAGCACTAAAGGTTTTAGTGACCTTGCCTGTTCGTGTTTTCTCAAGAAAAAAAAAGGTCTGGTCTTGGAGAGTCCCTTTGCCAGGGTTTGTTTCCTGGTATTTATAGGAGTGTTCAGTCCGTCCAGATCATGACACGTGTTCGGTCAGATCTTTCTTGTACCTTCGGGCGCAGAGGACAAGTGGCTGTTTGCAGGCTCCTCGAGCCTTGGTCCGAGACAGGTCGTGACAAGACCTGGACGGCGTGGACGTGTCAGACCGCCGTTCCAGGCGGCGTGTAGCGCCTGCAGATGACATGTCAGAGGCTCCTTAAGTGCTCCTGCCGTACTCCCGAGGTCCCTTGGGTGAGGTCATCCTTTGGTACGGACGTCCTTCTTTGGCCGGTGTACCACTAGTTCGGGAAGCCCCCTAGCTCGGGGGTTCCGCCTTCGGGCCAACTATTCTCCCGTTTTGGAATAGCTAGACCTTTGCCTTCGAAGGCGATCCGCTTAGTCCCCCGAGGGAGCCGGTAACGTTTTTGGAGTTCCTGAGGTATTAGCCAAAGTCCCGAGTTCGACACGTCTTGACTTTGCTACTTCCGAGGTCAGTGATAGTGCCTCCTTCGGGTGACATTAAGCTCTCTGGTTACCTTGTTTTCGGTAGGAGGCACGGGGTGAGAGAGGCGATAGTCCTTCGGCTATGAGAGACCAAACTTGGCGTTTTAGCATACTACTATTTGACATGTTATCTTCCTCTGCGGCTTCAATTGGCATGTTGAGAATGCTCTCAATTTCCCAAGTAACTCTCTGATCTTCTGCATGTGAAGTTGCGAAGGAAGATAACCTCTCAAACAATAATATGTTAAAATGCCAAGTTCTATCTCATTGTTCAATGTTATTATCATTTAAGTTCCTTGGATACCAAAAAGAATATTTCCATCAGATAGAAGGGGTCATGTGTCTCAGTTTATAAAATTTAGGGGCTGAGTGGCCCTAATTCATAGTTGAATGGGTTAAGTGTCTGAGTTAGCAAAATATGGGGGTAAATTGTGGATTTATGCCTAATGGAAATGAAGAGAAAGCCGAGCTCATGCCTAAATCAATTGGGCACAAACCCAAACTGACTTATCTTCGGCCCATAACGAGCCCATGTTTGCATTGGTCCAAAATTTGCAAAGGGAGATGTATGACAATCGAAAGGTCGTCAGAGTGCCAGGCGAGAAAATAATCGATCAGACGGCACCAGAGACACAAGTAGGGTTTAGTCTCTGCCTCTAATATAACACGATCGAGACGAGCAAATCGTCCGACGTGTTCCTCTTGCTCTCCTAGGGTTTTTTCTCGTCAGGTGTTCTTTCTTTCGGAGCTTCGCAAGGTAATCCCGCAGCCACCTTTCTTGTTTATCAATCGCAGTCTTCTCTTACTTCTTTCTGTTTGTTTATCGAGAAAACCAAGTATTGGAAAACGCGAGTAATGAGGGCGTTTGGTCCGATGGCTGCTTAGGTTAGGTTTTTCCTTGGAGATAGTCTCCTTGGGGAAGTGATGAGCAGGCCAATATTTGTCGGGAACTTCGAGTATGATACTCGCCAGTCCGAACTGGAGCGCTTGTTCTCCAAGTACGGCAGGATCGAGCGCATTGATATGAAATCTGGTATCGACTCTTTCCCTTTCCTTCATGATGCCGTGGATGTAATTTATACAGCTTGTTGATGATATCTATTTGTATGGGGTTGGAAGTTGACTGATACCATTTTTAGATTGAATGGTGAAACGATTATTTGTTTCTGGAAAATATTTTGTGGTTTCCACAATAATATTCTTCATGCCGTGAACTTTTGAACTTATGAAACAGACTGTTGTTAAATTTTTTCAATGTCATGCAGAGGGAAATATTCACCTTTTTCTAGGGAATGTAGGTTAAGAGCATAATTACTATGAATGCTCACTTCTCAGATCATGTAGGGGTAGTTTTCTCATGGTTTAAAGGCTTCCCAATATGCCATTGGTAGTAATATTCAACATTTGGTCATTCAGTCTTCTCCTCACTTGTTCGAAGGTTTGAATTTCTAAGTACCTGCTTTGGGCTTGTTTCTGTTATTTAAATTTCATCTTATGTCTTTTCCTGTTGCGGAAAATGGAGAGGTAATACTTTCACATGAATCTGGTGTAACATGTCAAAGCCTAAGTCCAAGGGGGTCATGTGAATTTCATTGAGAGTTTAATATATAGTATGCAAGTTCTTAAAGAAACAGTGCCCTGTGTAAAGGGAACATTGGGTTCTGATTTGTGCTATCAGTAAAAATCTTGAAATGGACAAAAGATTGTAGCTTGTTTGGAGAAACCTCTATTAAGTGTTTATTTTGACGCAGGAAATGTCTAAGGGACACTGAGCTTCTTCTGGCTCGTCAACTTCTCTGCAAAAAATTTCTATTGCAATGGAAAATTTCCTGCCTGACTGCTCTCCTTCTCCTCCCAGATGGCATCACCTTCATTTTCTCCCTGAATCAACTGTCACTCACCCTCCTCACTGCCTGGTGGGGAGCAGTCAAATTATCATATCATGCCTAGCAACACTGACTGTAGATGGATCACTGAATTCTGAAATCTGTCATGCCATGATCTCAATTACTCAATTTGTGCTGTCTGATTGGCGAAGTAGCAATGACGTCTCAGACCTGAAACAATGGTTTTTTAATCCTTATTTTGCCATCATCATGATTTAGTTCATCATGCAACGGTTCTACACCCTTAAGCATCAGAATCATATATCTGCAGGTGTTGTATCTCCTATGGTTCTTGTGAGGAAAATAAATCACATGTTTTGTTTGATTGCCCCTGGTAGTGATGTTGTGGATATCAGGCTGACATCCTGATATTTTCTTTCTGCTGCTGATGTAGTTATTTGATTGCAGGATTTGCATTTGTCTATTTTGAGGATGATCGCGATGCTCAGGATGCCATTCGATCACTTGATAGTGTTCCTTTTGGATATGATCGGCGTAGGCTGTCTGTGGAGTGGGCAAAGGTATCTGTGTACTATTTTTCCCCTGTATCTGAATGATGCTGTTTCTGTATAATTTATCCTCATCTACCATATGTAAGAGTGACTTTGGTTCCTAGGCTTTCAGAATCAAGATTTCACCTGGTTACTCATCAGTTCTTCCCTCTCTATTTCAGGGTGAACGTGGCCGGCTTCGTGATGGATCTAGGTCAATGGGAAATCAAAGGCCTACAAAAACCTTGTTTGTAATTAACTTTGATCCAATCCGTACAAGAGAGCGTGATATCTCTAGGCACTTTGAACCGTATGGAGATGTTCTTTCTGTTAGAATCCGCCGGAACTTTGCATTTGTGCAGTTTGCAACCCAAGAAGATGCCACCAAAGCTCTTGAGGCTACACAGAGGAGGTATACTAGCATCTTTTGTCATCATAATGAAAGTTCTTTTTAGCTGATGGCATTGTGTTTCTGCAGCAAGATACTGGACAGGGTGGTGTCTGTTGAATATGCTTTAAGGGATGATGATGAGAGGGACGAGAGATTTGACAGTCCAAGAAGAGGTTATGGTAGGCGTGATAGTCCCTATAGGAGGTCTCCAAGCCCAGCGTATCGTAGGCGTGCAAGCCCAGACTATGGTAGGGTTCGTAGCCCAGTTTATGACCGTTACAATGGTCCTGCATATGACAGGAGTCCTGGCTACGATAGGCGCAGGAGTCCTGACTATGGGAGGCATAGGAGTCCTGAGTACGGCAGATACCGCAGGTAGTTGTTTTTAAGCCAGTTGCTGATTTCTGTCTTTGTCAGCTTTTGGTTTGAGGTATTTTTCCTGATTTTTCTTACTAGTAATGATAAAGAATGGTGCATGTTCCCATATGATTCTGATCTCATGTATTTCTTTTTTTTCTGGAGTTGCAGCCGATCACCGGCTCGGAGATCAGGGACTTGAAGGGTAGCTACTTCCTAAGCAACGGTCAAGCCATCATATGCTGGCGTATCATCAACCTCAGTTGCTTCTTTAGAATATGCAATGAGTAGAAAAATAGTCTTGTGTTCTAATTGGGTGGTGATTGGAGTTTGGTAGTTCTATCAAACAATCTGCTGTGTAATCATTTTCAAAACTTTAGTAACCTTTGTTAATGTGGAAAAACTCATGTTAGAAGCTTTGGCCCCAAGTGTCTGTGCCCTCATGTGGTACTTTAGTTTGTCGATTGAATTTTTTATTTTATTATCTCAACAGAACCAACCTATGTTTGAATCAAAATCTTTCTTCAATGAACCGGACTAGCGCCAGCTAAGAACTTATTACATTTTGCAACAGTTACATAGCAATTAAGCTGAGAACTGAAGTAAGCCGAACAAAAATTAGGTTGATGATCTGCGCATCTCCTGATCAAGAGCCTTATGGAGCCATGCCTGAGCGTCCTGCATCATGCCGGGGCTAAGCCTTACCATAAGGATGCAAAACTCTTTCTGGTTCAGTGCTCCATCTCCATCAAGATCTCCTTCACGTACCATCCCCTCTGATTCCTCTTTGCTCATTCCTTGCATGCCCAAGAGTGCCGCATTTCGCCTCAGGCTTTCTGGGGTGATCAGCCCTATCTCCGGCTCAGCCAGCAGGCGAAAGCCATTACATAACTCAGAAATGAAGGCCTCCACGTCCAGCTTCTCCGCCATCACTGGTAGCAAATCCTGGTACACAGTCGTTGTGCCCTCTCCACTGTTGATGTGGCTGTTCTTCATGGCTGAGGGTTGAGGACACTGGATCTTCTGTTTGCTGCACGGTTGAATGAGGAGGAAGAATATCTATTTATAGGGGCTCGTCCAGAGTAGGGAAAGCAGTGACTCACGCCAGGATTTTTACAAAGGGGCCCATATATACTTACAAATATTAAACCCAATATTAAATAATTAAACTTATAGTATTCACATGTATTACGTAAAATTAAACACACATGCAACATAACAATAAAAAAAATGTATTTTTTTTATAAAATCTAAAAAAATGCTCTCGTTTAACAGCTATTTTTTCTGTCATTGGTTGACTGACTTCAATATGAGTTAAAAAATTATCTAACAAAATATTTTTTTTAATAAGATCTGAAAAAATGACCTAATTTAACATTTTTTTTTATTGTCATTGGCCTATTGATTTCAACACAAGTTAAAAAATTATATATGAATTATGAAGAATATGAATTAGATGTGCATGCTGTATAAAATGTAATAGGAAATTGTCCCCTTTTAGTCTTTAAACTTATGCATTTTTTCCAACTTAGCTCCTAGATTTTATCTAATACGAGTATCTCATTAGTTTTTCCAAATGTCTGAATAGAAAAGAGAGAAAAGAAAAGGTTCAAGATCTAGTGAGAAAATATATGAAAGTTGAGGAGCCAACATATTACTTTTGCCACTAGAAAACTGTTAGCAGAAAGAAGAGATTAAGCCATTTTTTTTCTTTGATAAAATAAGAGATGATATATATATTTTTTCTATTAGATGTTACAAAAATAATGAGAGTCCTCTAAAAAAATTTAAGTGGAGTCCAATTACTAAATTATGAAACTATTCTCTCTTTTTCTTTTCTTTTTTTTTTTTTAAGAAAAAAGGAAACCCATATAATATGAATCCGCCTTTGCGGTTAATCTTCCTGACTCTCTAGGACTAGAGACGTTTGGTTGATATATGGTAAAAATAATCATTGTGCTATGTACAATGAGGTGAAATGAAACGATTCAACATTTCAACTGTGTAAAACAAAAGTAAATTTGAAATGTTGGGAAATTTACAATTATCCCCTTAGATATGCTGTAACCTATAGTTTGTTCTCATCTATTTTTAAAAATTTATATTTTATCCCATATATTTTTTACACTGTCCAATAACAACTTCTGAAATTGCATTTAAACTTTACAATAGTAATCTTTCAGTGATTTCAATCTTTCCAATATTTTTTATAATTAATAGACATTTTAAATTATAAGTTTTTTTCTTTCTGTAAATGCATTTTTCTCCCTATAAATTCATATCAGTATCTTTTAAATGTCGGTTAGCTGTGAAAAAATATTAAAAATCTTAAAATTATTAGAACATGATTATTAGACAGTTTAAATTATGGTTTCAAAAGTTGTTATTAGACACTGTAAAAGAAATAAGGGGTAAAATGTATGTTTTTTAAAATAAAGGAGGAAAAATGTAGGTTGGATCAAATCATAGAAAAGATTTTTGTAATTTTCCCTCGAAATATTTGATAGCTTGGGGGAAGTTAATTTATGTTCAGACTGATTTAACAGTGTAATTCATAGATGTAAATGAGATGTCTTCTCAAACCGTTTTTGAGGGGGAGGGGGACGGGGACGGGAAAGGGGTGTTTCTTGTTATATACTCTCTCTATCTCATAAAAATTATCCATTTTATTATTTATAGTAATTAATTTATGATTTTATTTTTTAAAATTTATAATAAAATATGACTTTTTTTATATGAAAATAAAACTTTAAAAATTATAATTTTTAAATATTATTTTTAATTTTTTTAATACATATTAATATAAATATATTCAAATCAAATTTTAATAAAAAAAATATAAAAGAACCAACTAAAAGGGACGGAAGGGGTATCTCATTCCTTTGGGATTGTACTATTTTAGGCTCCGATGAGTCGAGTCTAAATCAAGCACGGAATAGATAGCAGTGTTATGTACTCTTAAGTTATTCTGAAAAAGCAACTTTTTACTATTAATACAAACTAGCAACTAAAATTTAAAAATTCACAGAATCAATCAAGTACTGAATAGATAGTGGTCCGTGCCGTTGGGAATCGAAGGGTTGGTTTCTAGGAAGGTGCAGTGGGTTATTATTGTTATTGTTAGTATTATTTTGGGCGAAGGGTTTTGAAGAGGAAGGTGCAGCGTAGTTGGTGGAGGAATTGAAAAGGAAATGAGATAAGGGCAGGTTGGGCAGACGTGAATTGTTTTTAGGTTGGGGAATTGAAAGGAATTTGGTTAAATCGGCGGCCGTTGGCCTTCCGTGAAAGTTCCTATTCTGTCTCTCCTTTTCAAATCAACCACTTGTTTGGATTCTTGCATTTGTTCTTCCCTTCTTCCCCAATACATGATGTTACTTGCCCCTCCACCTTTCAAATCTGCATCATCCCAATATACTTTATACGAGTATTTCTACACTTCATTGCCGTATATATTTAATTAAGCTACAAATGAATAAACTAACTCAATATCCTACTCTCCCATCAAGCGATGTCTTATGCATATAACTCACATTTGACATGAAGTCCGTGACATTAAAAGAATCCAAGGAATCACAAGCCTTACAAAAGTCAAGATCAACCTCAGTGCATTTGTAGTAATCACTAGATATACTCAAAATAAATCCCAAAACCCAACAGCTAAGGATAAAGCCCACCCTACCCCATCCCATCCTGTTGTTTTGTGTACTACGTTAAACAAAGCAATGTCGTTGTTTACAACGTTTCCACAGTCCTTTTGTTTTTTTTTTGGAACAGTTCTGTAGGCCATTTCCCATCATTAAACAAATTTGCGTTGCTTAAACTTACAATCTTTCAAGAGCGGCCTTAATCGGTACCTCCTTCACCTCTGCCTCCAAACCAGACGTATGTTCCCCACAATCGCATGCGAGAAAAAGAAAAGCTCTCCCATCTCCGCATGCAATGAACTCAATTCAATTGTGTTTAGCAAAGCCATGGCATGTCCCAGGGAAAAGGGGAAAAGAAAATGATTCGATTTGATTATGTATGTCTAGTTTACCAGATAATGTTTGTTGGCGACATCATCATGGAAGCAGACAGGGTTGCCTCATTTGTGGCACTGCCAGATCCGCCATTTCCCAGCAAACAACATTAAGTGCCAACATTTTTCACGACCCACCCAGCTCAGGTTTTGGTTTTGTAAGCACATTCTTGTTCTTTGGTTTAAATTATATTATCAGGCCTGAAGATTGGATGATCCATACAAGTCCCCCTTCAACTCCTCAATTCTTATCTCACTTATGATCCATTCAAGATAATTGCCACATTTCAGAACTGGAGCTATCTTATTCTTAATCTTCCTCGTGATATTTATACCAAATATTTATCCCGTCCGGCTTTTCATCAATTTTAATACATAAAATTGGTGTTCAAAATTATTCTCCATTCAGATTCAGATCAATCATGATGTTTGTTAAAAATGTTCATAAGCATTTTGCATTTCCAAAGCAGACAGAGACTTGATAGATTTAACCAAGGGTCTTGATTAGCGGCTAATTGTATTTAAGACTTAATTATTGGAGGCAGTTGGAGAGAATGTACATGGTCCTTCTCAAGACGCAACATGGTTCCACAAATCAAAGCCCAACTAAGAAAAGAAAATCTATTGGGTAGTTGAAGGCACTTTGCCGACTATATTTCTACAAGTCAAAAGCCAGTCCTTTTCCCAGACAATCCTGGCTGGTGAGCATCTCATCTATGTCTGATCATATTCACATGAAGAAAGAAGCGAATTACGATGCCTCCCAATTCCATCCAAAACGATCATTTCAAAGGAGTTGCCTTGTTCTTGCTTTTCCTGACCTCCGAATCAAAGATGAAAACTTCTCCTTTGGAAAATAAAAAGGGGGAAACTTTAATCATTTTAAAATGCTCTGTTACTGGATTGACCACAAATCTGAAACATCAATCAGCTTTATTGTATCATTGAAGAATACATATTTACATTTCCGTGTCCTCTGCATATGACATGTACTAAATTGGATAACGACACCAATCAGGCATCATGCGCAAGCACACAATAAGGCTGTAAATCAGAATATCTGTACAAAGATTAAATTGACCAGAGATTAATCCAGCCAGAGGCTACCCATTATTAACCCTAGTAATCTTGTACTTTTCAAGAACAGTTTTTCCTTCCTTGTACTTCTGAGATTCCTCATAAGCTCTTATATACTTCCACCCCAGGACCTCCCCACAATCACAGCAGAAGACATCAGCCACCGTGTGGAGACCTGTAATAAGGTGCCTGTCCTCTTTAGGACCACCAACAACATTCACCACACTGCTGAACAGAAAAGCCCTCCCGTTGCTTGCCTACAACAAAACAGTCAACCAAACCCATCACTTTGGTCCATAAACTAAGACCAATTCCATCGTTAGCATCACATAAATTCCTACCTGAAAGGCAGTAGAGACAATGTCGTCGTGACAGGAGACCGGATTTCCACACCTGAAACAGCAGTATAGTCTTCCCACCATCAGCTCTGCCATTGAACAAATATCCTTTCACTCGCTGCCCACTGCCCAGAAAGGCAAAAGAGAAGAGAACAAAAGGTTTGTTTCTCTTGAAGACTTAATGTCTGGAAGGAGAAAGTGTACATCTAAAACGGATCAATCATTGACAGATATCCTGAGTGAAAGATCAAACTTCAGATGAATATGGTTGAGTGAAGCTACCGAACAAGGCTATTAAATATGGTTAGTGACAGGGACAGGGTGAACATATAAGGCCCATGGACTCAACCAAAAAAAAAAAAAAACGGATGGAAAGCAACCTAACTTTTTAAATGTTGAGATGTAAAAAGAAATAAAAACATGTAACATTTTGTGTACCTTTCATTTTCTTGTTGAGGACAGAATCTTCTTCTAAATTTAATTAACTGAATAAACTTTGAATGTGGGAAAGACCTTCTGAATGCTTTTGTGGGGCTGAATATGATTTAGCTTCTAAGTTTTGAGAAGTTCAAAAAGTTAATCCACCTTGAAACGTTTTTGTTTTTTTTGTTTCAATCGAATGCGTGTAATAAAGTCTGTAACACAGTGCCGTTAGTACCGATGCTAAAGGAATCTACCAATTAAATTATGTGATGACTTTACATGGTAGTCTTCAGGGTAGGCTTCGATTGGGGCAAACCATAAACCTAAAGCCTAGTCTGAGCACTCCTACTATACTGGGTTAAGTTGGTTAAAAATGAATTGTGACAGAGGTTCGTTTTACATCTAAGAGAATCTTTGGTGCTTTTGTCTGGTTTAATTTTTATATGGAACAAACTCAAAGTGGAACTGGACATAGTCACCTATGGGATATATATAAATAAGATAAATAACACTAATTGTCCCTAAACTATACAAATGTTGCTTAATCGTCCTAAAACTATCAGGCGTTACACCAATTATCCTCAAACTATTTAATTTTTGCTATTTTGTCTTGCCGTCAACTAAACTGTTAAAGATAGATGGAAAAATGACGTGGTTATTGATATGACATAGAAAAATGACGTGGCTATTGATGTGGTCATTTTTCCATTCATCTTTAACGAATTAGTTGACGGCAGGACAGAATAGTAACAATTAAATAGTTTGAGGATGATTGGTGCAATACCTAATAGTTTCAGGACGATTAATTAATATTGGATATAGTTTAGAGATAACTGGTGGCATTTACCCATATAAATATATTATAAAAGTTATGATAAAGGTATATGGATACATATATAATAAAATTATGATATTAATGAATCACTCATATATTAAAATGTGAATACTTAAACGTGTAAGTTACTAAATGACTCATATATTTATGTATGAACATGTAAAATTAAACATGTATATTAAAAATTATGATATTACTAAATTACTCATATATTACATTTAAACATGAAGTAAGTTGTGTATTATGTTAAATATTCTTAAACTGATTGTGGATGCAATTTTATTAGATTAAGAGTTGTTAATTGTTATATCTGTATGATAAGAACAGAAAAAACTAGATTCATGATTTTGAATTTATTCAATTCTCGATTCTCAAGTTGGGCGACATTTTTTTGAAACTATTACTATTTTGCGTTGGTTTAGTTTCACTAAAAAATCGAACCAACTTGACTATGCTCACCTCTATTAGTTATTCATCCCTGAAAGAAAACGCCGAGGTCATAAATCTTGTTGAGGTATAGGTTGAATGACTTCCCAAAAGGAAACAAAATATCAATAGCCAGTTTAGCAAAAGTTAACTTGTTCATGCTAATGTGTTTACCCGAGCTAGATTTTAACCAGATGTGAGACCAACTTTTTGCTGCCTTATTTACCCCTCCCAATTTTTTTGTTACTTTTAAATGGGAGACTAAACTGGACTTATCACCCAAGTAGCGAGCCCTAGATAAGTAAGATTGCTTGAGCTTCAACCTGGATAAGGCTCATCTCCTCTGGGTGGACACTTGTTGGTTATCCAAAGCCAAAACTCTTGCATCTTAACTTGACTCCTCCGTAACCTAAATGTTAACTTAATTGAGTTTTACTGTTTCGAACCAGATTCAAACAACACAAATATTTGCTCGTCCTAAACCTAGAATCCAAGATCATTTGTTTAATATGTTGGATGAGACGAACACTAGAAGCTCAAAATGGCTTCAACTTTCAGCGGTGATGAAATAACTTCTTATTTTGCTTCCTTGAGGCCGTAGCTGCTTTTGTCTTCTCTTGTAATCGATTCTATACATCTTTCTTTGTCTTCCATTTTCTCCTTCAAATTTGCCTTTTAGATGAGTTGGGGTCAAATGGCTTTGAATTTTCATGTAGATCAACCTTAATTCGATGTCTCTAGTAAGAAATGTATAGACAACAAGATTGGCCGCTATCAAAATTTTGGTTTTGATTAATTTATTGTTATATTTTTGACGCTTTTAGGTTTATGTGTTACCTTTCTCTTTTGGATCTAGATCCAATAATGGTAGTCAAAGATTTAGGCAAAAAGAGAAAGGAAGAAGAAAACAACCTGATGGAATATACAATGGGAATGACTAGGGGTATAACTGTAAATAATGAGCACTTGAGGAGGTGTTCTATTTTGCTTGTAAGCGGGTCTAACAAGCTAGCACCTAAACACATTAATACGGATGTGTTAATCTTATACGAACTGGCTTTAAGTTTCTCCTCTATATAAAAAAATTAAAAATCATTCTTTTTATAGAAAAACATACTTTATACTAAAAGCCGTTAATGGGTGCAATTCATAGAATAGTAAACTACAGTGTACTTCGTATTTTACCCCTTAATGTTGGTGTAGGTTGAGGCAAGCAGTATTCATCCACCTCTCCCTAATGGTTTTTTTTACACTATTGCTTCTTTTAAAAGCTTGGTTAGCTTTTTGAAAGACTATATTTTTTAGCCCTGTATTGCTATTTTTCCACTTCCAGTGACTAAACTATTTCTATTTCCTATCTTAGTCCCCCAGTTTCACTCATTTGGCATTTTGCTCCCTCTGTGCACTTAATTATAGTCTTTTTATTTGTTCAATTAGTTTTTTTTTTAATTTTTTTATGTACTATCTTCTAACGTAAAATATTGGTCACCATGATTTGTTTGTTTTGTAGCAAAATATTTATCCCTCTCGTTTTAATCTTTATTAAGTCAATTGTTAAAATTTTAATATCTAATTTTTTTTATTTTCTCTCTTGGTCCCCAAACTATTTTTGTTGCCTTTCTTCATTATTGTTTTCTTAAACAAAACTTTAGTCACTATGACTTATTCACTTTTGATATAGTTCCGGTTAGTTTAGCTTAGGTCAATTTATTTCTTTTCTTTTCTCTTTGCCTTTATGAAGTTGATTGTTAAATCATTAATTTATTAACATAAATTAAAATACAATGTTGTGTTTCAATCATATCTTTTTGTTATTGATGATTAAGTTTTGTAACTTGAGTCATTTACTTGAAAGCTCTATGGTTTGATAAAGTAATTTAGTCTATAATTGCTAAAATTGAAACAAAGTTATTCAAAAATAAATTTCTCCTCAATATTAAGAATTAGAATATGAGTTAAGAAGAGATGGAATTTTTTTAGAGGCATTTTTTTAATGAAAAAAAATATCCATAATTTCAAAACATGTACAATGTTATGTTCACAATCTTATGTCGTGATCATAACTATTCATTTTAATGGTAAGAACATAATTAACATCAAACTTAAAATTGAAATAAATAAATTTTTAGTTTACTGACTTAAATTTATGAGTGAAAATTTTTAATTTTAGTTTCTATTGTAATCAAGTTGTGAATATTTTCATTTTAAACAACTTGTGAATATTTCAATTTTAACGAAGTCGTGAATGTTTCTGTTTTAAGCAAATTGTGAATGTTTATATTCTAACCAAATGATGAATGTTTCTATTCTAACAAAGCTGTAAATGTTTCTATTGTAATCAAGTTGTGAATATTTTCATTTTAAACAACTTGTGAATGTTTCAATTTTAACCAAGTCATTAATGTTTCTATTTTAAGCAAATTGTGAATGTTTATATTCTAACCAAATAATGAATGTTTCTATTCTAACAAAGTTGTAAATGTTTCTATTCTAACCAAGTTATGAATGTTTCTAATCTAAGTAAATTGTGAATGTTTCTATTCTAACCAAGTAGTGAATATTTCTATTTTAACCAGATTGTGAATATATCTATTTTAATTAAGTATTGAATATTTCTATTTTAACTAAGTTATGAATATTTTCATTCTATCATAAAAGTATACATCACAATGTGCGGGCCGAAATAATTTTGTCCATTTTGAAATGCATTAATTTTAAAATTTTAAAATTTCTTATGAACATGAAAAAAGCGAAAAAGTAAACTGTTTTAAATTGATATATTTTGGAATGAATTTTTAGGGGAAAAATAAAAGTTTTAAAGATAGAAAATCACAAACTAACTTGTTTGGGAAAAAAAATGACAAGCTTTTTTTTTTTTTCTGTTGGCATGAAAAGAATGGACCTAAAAGACACGATAAGCATGGGCCTAAAACAGGAAAACTTGAAAACTTGAAAACAAAGGGGGAGAAGTCGAGTGTGGAAAGGAGCCCTGGAACTAGTAGTCGGCGGTGACCGGAGCAATGGAATTCTGCCCGACCTGCGGCAACATATTACGCTACGAACTGCCGAACACGAACCACCACGCGAGATTTTTTTGCGGAACTTGTCCCTATGTCTGCGAGATCGAAGCCGGTGTAAGTTACCTTTAATTTCTATGTTTCATACTAGTAGAATTTTCAATCTCTGCATTTTCTAATATAGTTTTCGAATAATTTCTGTTGCTTTGGTTCGGCAGGTTAAGATAAAGAGAAGACAACTTCTTGTCAAGAAACAAATTGAATCCGTTTTCAATAAGGAGGACATGAAAGTTGGCGGGTCCGAGACCGACGGTCTGTCTCTTTTCTCGATCCACTTATATTTGGTTTTTTATTTCAACTGGTTTCGCTCGTTGTTTTCCAATTGCATTTGGGTTTTGATTAGTTTGAAACATTGGGTGCTTGATTTTGTGGAACCGGAGCTGACCAGAGGCACGAACTTGAAATATCTCGTGCATTTTTTGTTGTTTAGCTAGGGTTTTATCTGCCGATGCTATCTTATTTCTCTTGTATTTTTGCTGATAAGCAACTTTAATTTTTTGTTTCCGGTGTTCTGTCTTGCATTTCCTACCGTCCAAAGAATTGTATTTCCCTCTTCACTGTGCTTAGCAGTTAGGATGAGTCTAGAGGAGTTTGATAGTGACTTTTTAATGGGTAAACTAGTCTAGGATGTTTTTATCTACTAATCTTGGTTAAAATATCGGCTATCGTTGGCTTGTAGTTTGAGTGATCATTGGTTCGATTCAAACCAAACAACTGAAAGTAGATCTTGGATGTATGTAAGTTGATGAAGGTTGCAAATGGTGATCATTAATATTATAGTGGTTTATTGGTATTGCACTGGTCTGTTTGGAGTTGTTGGGACTTGGGCGCTGGGGCAACATTCTCTATTGATGAATCCCTAAATTTGGTCTTTTTTACTCCTTAGAACGTTTCAATCAAGATGTTCTTTTTTTCTTGGTGAAGAATCTAAATGCATTTGTTCACAAGTTTGGATTCCTGATTCCATCTGCTGAAGTACCCCTTAGTGATCATTAACAATACACAGATCATAAAGCTCTCAATTTCAAGATTATTTTTTTGAAGCAGAGGACACCAAGAACTTTCACAGTGGTTTCATGGACTTGATATGCTTACTGTTTTTATGTAATCAAACAAGCGTCGGCTTAAATCTTTCAAATTTTGTTTGAACAACAAGCTAATCTGTTGGACTTTGATCTTTGAACAAAGGCTCACTTCTTAGAAAGATGGTCCAGTTTGAGTTTCATGGTTTTAGGGAACTTTGTTTTAACATAGCCACAGGCATATATAGCAGACACATTAAGTAATTGCTCTAGGTGTTAACCCATCCGTAGATAATGTGAATATCAGATTTGCATTCTTATGATCAAAACTTGTAGCGAATCCTGTTTCTTTGCCTTATTCTTTCTGTGGTTTACTCTCCTAACAAATCATGTTTTCTACGTGGCAGCAACGTGCCCTTTTTGCAGCCATGGAAGGGCATTCTTCACACAGGTTCAGATCCGATCAGCCGATGAGCCGGCAACTACTTTCTACCAATGCATAAAGTGTGAAAAGATGTGGCGAGAGGACTAATTTATTGTCAGCTGTAGTGCGTGAGACCTCTTTAGGTCTTCTGTCAAGGTTCATGAAACAATTTTGTCTGTGGTTTAGCCAAAAAGACGAACTAACATAGCTCTTACAAACGCCTGTGATGATTTTTCCAGATTTACGTTTCAATTAATCATCCCTTGCAAAAACTATTGGCCTTTTGATGTCATGGTGCAAGTAAACCTCAAGTCCAACAGAAGTGACATGCAAGACTGTTGTGGAGCACAATGTAGAAATGTTGGAAAACGATAAAAAAAAAAATTATCTACATCAATCAATCAATCAATCAAAACGAATACAATGAGAAGTTGCCTCCCAACACAAATAAGGTCCCGAAACACATGGCTTCTTCAAAACCGAGCCGCAGGCACTACTTGATGTCTGCGTTTGTAATATGACGACACTTGAAGGAAAAACCCAAAAAAATAAAAAAAAAATACTAACACACCCAAAAGAAAAGCTTGTTCCTGCTCCACAGCTCAGTTAATGGGCAACTGCTTCTTTGCCAACCATCTCTTTCTCGTAGCTTCAAGTGCGTCCTCTCTCATCCTAGAAAGCTCTAGGAAAAAATGCTGATACTGTTCATCAATTGCCTCAAGTTCCGACTTCAACTCAGCATCACAATCTTTGTCCACCAGAGAATGAGAAGACCAGCTTGTAGTTAAGCTCCCAGCATGTGAATCTTCAACTGGATTAGGGGACACCACCTCTGAAACTTTCAGGCATCCATTCATGAACATGCACGTATCATAGTTGTTCTCTGATCTCCTTAAATTGCATCCATTGCAACACGATTCCCCAACTTCAAGTTCAGATGCAGAACCACTTGAGTCTTTGCAGCTTCCAGCAGTATTATAATATGCAGCTTCAAATGCTTTGTCCATTTTAGCAGAAGCACCCTCCATCACCATCTCAGAAATATCAGATACTGGTGACCCTTGATCTTCCCAGTTAGTCAAACTTGGAGAAGGAAATCCACACTGAGAACCAAATTGGACTGTAACACCACCACCTTTATTGCTTGCTGGAAAACCAGATACATCATGTTGCTCAACAAACAATGACGAGGTCGTAGTCAGCATTGAGTCCCAAGGGCATGCTATCAAGCTTTCACAATTCTGAGAAGCTAGGGGCTCAATAGATGAACTGGCTGCAACACCTGTGGAATAATCAGAAGAAGATTTCCAACCAGGTAGAATTTTCATTATCAAGAAATCAATAAACTCAGCAATGAAGGCCACATCATGATCGGCTAACTCCAGCTGTTCAACCATCTCAGCTGCTACTGAGAGTGCTGTATCGCTGTCGAGGTAAAACATAAAATGTATATTTCTCGCCCGCCCTGCTGGTAACACAAAACAGTGTTATTATACTTGCACAGAAAAGGAACCAACTGAATGTTCAGAGAAAATTTACTGACCATTAGAATCAGCAATACGCAGAGTCAAGGATATCGAATTGTCATCTTCTTTCTTCCCCTTCAGCTTAAATTCATTATTTTTATGCTTCCTCTGAAACTCCAACACCGGACACTGTAAGTTCTCGTTTTCACTCGCAGTACATGTGCTTGAAGAAAGCTGCTTATACTCCGTGTCAATTTCCATGGACAAGGGTTGAGAGGTAGGCATATTTATTGGTTTCAAACTAAGATTAGGAGGGAGCAAGGGATGACGACCTGGTTCCTTCATATTTTCAGATTGAAGGAATGGGTCATTTAGAAGCTCCTTTGCGGACATTCTCTGGGATGCTGGAAGCAGACATTTCTCAATAAACTCCTTTGTTTGTGGATCACTCACCTTGCCAAGAGAAGCAGGCTTGATGCCCTACAGGGAAATGCATAAACACCTAGAGTATCAGTATGGTGAGAGTATGAGGCACAAAACTGTATTATCAGTAGTGCGTACAATAAAATAGTCTGGTATTAGTAGTACTTACAGAAGTAACCTTCTTATATATTTGAGCAGGGTTGCTGCATTCACAGTATGGATACTCAAAAGTCACCATCTCCAGTAAGCACATCCCAAAAGAATATACATCAACAAGCTCATTATATTCCTCTTCATAGAGTTCAGGAGCCATGAATTCAGGAGTTCCTAGTGAAAAGAATGAGAATTTATTTAAATTTCTCTTTTTTATTCTTTTGCATTAGCTCATGAAATGTTGAAACTACTAGTAATGAATTTACCAATTACACTCCTAGCAGTAGGCTGCTGCATCACAATTGCCAAGCCAAGGTCCCCAATTTTAACTTCTCCATTATTTCCATTAATGAAGATGTTGTCACACTTCAAATCCCTATGAATTACAGGTGGGGTATGACTATGAAGGTAAGCTAAGCCTCGAAGAATCTGCCTTGCCCAGTTCCTTATGGGTTTCATATCCACATTCTTATGCTTCTTACGATACCTGTCATGGCAAGAAAATATTATATGAACTGAATGCCAAAGACAGCACAAGAAAAGGAAGAACAATGGTCTGAAGGCGTACATCCTCAAACTCCCAGATGTGAATAACTCTGTGATCATATTAATTGTCTTATTCTTCTCATCCACCCAAGAATGATACAACCTTATAATATTTTCATGCTTCAAGGATCGCAGGAGATGAACCTCAGAGTACAGTTTCTCCAAATCTTTTGGTGACTGCAAGACATCATCAATCCTTACTTGGTTCCAGGCAACTTCTATTCCATCAACCTCATCAAAGGCCTTGTATCTGAAAGACAAAAAAGGATGTGGAGAAGCTCACACTGAAGCTCAATAAAAAATCAATAGAAATAACTTTTTCTGTTAGCAGAGAAGGAGAGCCATACACAGTCTTAAACGCGCCCCTACCCAGGACTTCATCATACTGTTACAGCACATTGCAGGAAAGTAGAGTCAAGAGCAGATAAATGGTGAAACAGAGAAAAACATGATCTAGAATTCTAAAGAAAAAGTCATGCCAAAAACCACATTAAGCCTCCACTATAAAAAAAAACATAGAGCATCATTTAAAAATATGGCAATTTGATAAGGCTATCCAACCAAGTTTCTCAATCATTTGCATTAAGCCCAATTACTTCAGGCCCTGCATCCAGACAAAGCTAAGAAGGAAGGCAAAACGAAACCTTCGGAACCAAGGTATATATTTCTGTAACATTAGTTAGGAGGGGCAGAGGGAGGGAAATAAAGGGCATGTCATCCCTCCAGTTCTTTTTACGCACTAATTACCAGAATTCCCAGCAAATATGGGGAAACCCAAGGGAATGAGAGTAAGTATAATGTTCCTTGTGCTTCAACTACACTGCCCCTCACATATATTATGTAACAATGGCCTTCATCTTTATGTAAATTAATTCTAATTTACTACAAAGCCTTTTAAATTGTATTTATTTGAAAATCATAAGCACGGAACATATGGACTTCTTCTTAGAAAAGAAAAAAAAAGCATGTACAGTGTTGTTTGAAGAGCTGGAGATTTTTTTCTTTTCAGCATTGATTGCATGATTTTCAATACCTCATCATTTTACCTAATATACTGAAAGCCTGGAATTTTTACAGGTAAAAAGATCATATCCGACAAAGGAGCCCTTGTATTACAAATCTTCCATCGTCAAATCAAACAACAAAACCAACATAACATGCATGTTATGCTGACGTGTAGACACCATCAGTATTGTTGCAACATCTCACAATTCAAATTAAACATTTATTTTCGTTTGTTTTCCTACTTTAAGCAAACAAGAATCTCTGTATACACCAACTGTTCCAACACTTATTATGATTTTAGTTATCCGAACAAAGGAAGAATGTATAATCTACATTCCTTTCCCTAACTTCCCTAACACAAACATTGACAAACCCGAAAAAACACAACTAACCATCAATCATAAAATTCATTTTTCATCGAACAATACTAACTAATAAATTCATTCTGTAAGAATCACAGATTAACATAAACAGAAGCGACCAATTGCGCAACAAATAGTCCAGCAATAGTACCCGTTCGTAACGGCCGGTGGGATCTCTTTCAACTACGTCGGCGTCGGCGGCGTTGGGCGCCGGCACTAGGCATCCAGCTGCAGAACTCATTCCTGCTAAGAGCTAAACAGCTACCAAAAAGCCAAGGAAAACAAACTAATTTTATTTGCCAAATTTTCTGTGTTTTTGAGCGACAAAAAATCAAATTGAAAATCCTTTTTGTTGGGGGTGCGGGGAGGGTTAGAAATCGAGAGAGCGATCAAAGCAAACGCCACGAGAGCGCACAACGAAGGCGACACTCAGAAAACGCTTCGGATGCAATGGAGAAAGAATCGAATGCCGATTTCAACCGGAATCGGCATTCGACGGCGTCTTTCCGGGGCAATGCGCCGGGAAAATTCATAGCCCCAGACTGTGCGCTGTTCAAGCTCCCCATTCTTTTTCACACCAACCCCACCCGCTTCCTATATATCATTCTCAACAAGATTTCCCCGGCCGAGAAAATCACAGAACCCGAAACGCAAAAAAACCCAGAGAAAGAATTACAAAACAGACAAAATCATAGGAGAGAAAGAGATCGAGACGCAGGAGGAGAACGGAAACTGAAGAAGAAATTAGGGCAAGCAAAAGAAAAGAAAATTAGAACGAAAGGGTAAAAAGAGGGCCCTATGCTTAAAAGGAGAGAAGGGTAAAGGAAAAGATCGCGGATTATAAGCTTTCAATTCAAAGTTTGAACCACCCAAATTGCAATTGCTGTACAACTCTAACATTACGCTCTCTACTATCCTTTCAGTATTTCATTCAAATGCTAACTTTTCCTTTTTAATTCCCTTCCGAAAAACCCAAAAAAAAAAAAAAAAAAGAAGCGATAAATAGAGTAGAACTAGTATTTTTAGAATTTAAACGGCTATTCGACTCATGAAAGTGCAGTATTTAACTATTATTGCCACAATTTTATTTTTAGGATACATAAGCATCATACAACCACACATAAAGAAATATGCTAGTAATAGTATTACAAGTTTTACTTTACAGCATGATATAAAAGGTAAGGAAGGGCGGAGTTCTTTTTTGTTTTTGTTTTTTTTTGTTTCGGCCGAAAGGGAAGCTAGAGTGATAGAATTCAAACTCTAGATTTCTCTCATATTCATTTAACACCTTAACCAATACGTCACAGTTTAAATGAATGAAATAAATAAATTAAAGTAACCACAGATAATAACAGAATTTTACTTTTATTTTTTAAGAAACAGGCAGTTTTACAACTCAATCATTTGTATACAGAATGCTAAATAATAATAAATACTTATATACTATTGCGTACCTAATCAAATAAGGGCAATAAAAGTAAAATAGCAATATGAAAACGTAATTCGACAAAAGTGTAGTAACTACTAGTATATAGCACCAAATTAACAAAAGTTTTATTCAACCCTACAAAAAATTCATTATACTTAATTTAATAAAATAGTCTCAGGTGGTGTGTTCCTCACACTAAAGTGTTTTGAGATATTATAAGAAGGTCTTTTGATTTCTCTAAAAAATATCATACAAATTTTGTTAGGTTATTCTTTGAGTCTAAAAAAAATTGGTATCTCTTTTTCTTACTTAGAATACTAATATATTTTTTTTATATACTTATAGGCATATTTCTGAATACCAAATTAAAAATTCCATTTCATAAGAGAAAATATTTATATGGGCCTGAATATATTTTATTAGCTTGTGGCAATATATACTATCAGCTTTAAAGATAGCTTTTGAGAATTTTTTGAGATATGAGTTTTACTTACACCATGCTTTTTTTTAAAAAAAATAATAGTTTACATATCTAATATTGCATCAAGTTTTCAAGTTATATCAAGTATTAGAAAATAATGGGTAAAAGTTACGAGCCGTTCGTAAACTATCTTCAATATTACATAATTGTCTTAGAAATATGAAATGTTGTAACAATTATCCTTAAATTATCTATTATTGCTTCAATTATCCAACAATTATACTAAATATTAAAAAGTGATGGAAGTTTGGGGAAGTACACAATTAATCCTAATATTTAAGAAACTTTTTTACTTATGTCCTGAAATTCAACGGTTTTTTAGGTCAATTATAAAACTATGAAAGGCGCACCATATAAATCAAGTCCGGTGAATAGGAAATGGTTGCAAGGGAAACTGGAGGCTAGACGAAGAGAAATGTGCGGCATATGTATTCTTAACAAAGTAGTAATAATAATCATCCTATAAACAATAATATCACAGCTTATTTTCCATTGAGTGACCGAAAAAGGACAGGAGAAAATTGTTTGATCAGAAATAAAATTGTGATTTTTTATTTTATTAGAAGATAACAAAAGAAAAGGGACTAGAATAACTAGAGGTGGCAAATGAGCCGGGTGGACCTGGGCCCAACCCGGATCCTGTGCAAGTCAAACTCGGCCTAGTAAGGTCAAACCCGGGCTTGACCCAGTACGAAACAGGTTCGGGAGGTGGTAGGGGTGAACATGGGCCTGGAAGAAAAGGGAAGCCCAAAATAGCACTACCCGGCCCATTAGTGTGTTCAACTCAGACTAGACTGGACAGGCCCACGACCCGACCGCCAACCTGGCAGACCCGGGGTCGGGTCGGGTCAAACGTTTTCCATGAGCAGTTACAGTTTTCAAATTTTCAAACAAAAAGTAAAATGACAGCCTGACCCCGTAATAGCTTTAGACAGTTTTTTTTTTCTACCGCAGACTTTTTTACCCTCACTCAACAGCCACTTATGGCTAGTTTTTTAGGACTTATTGGACAAAACCAATTTTTCCTTCTCCTATAAATAGCCAGCCTCATTCCCGTATTTATTCACGTTAATTCTCTTTTCTCCAATCTCCTGCAATATTCTCTCATTCTCTTTACTATATCTCTCAAAGTTTCTTAATCTTTCACTAATATTTTCTTAATTTCCTCTTAATCATCTCTCAATCTCTTCAATTATTTTGTTCCATTAATGGCTTCACGAGGGAAGAACTCCGGCAAGGACAAGGGTGTTGCCTTCTCCTCCTCTGGCACCGGGGTCAGTTCATTTTTGTGAGGATATTTGTTCCGTAAAAACCGAGGCCTTCATTCACAAGAAATTGACGACAATGATCCTAACATTGACATGGCAGCGTACGTCCTAGGCCTTGACGATCAACTCTCTGATGACGACGTTGAGAAATTTTCACCGACCCAAGTCGGCGTCGAAGGGTCCTAACTGACACCACAAAGCGAGCAACCCGAGCGAACTTAAGTTAAGAGTGGGAGTTTTAAAGTTTCCATTTTGGTGCATTTTGAGCAAGTTTGGGAAGGCGATACGAGGTATGCCAAGTGTAAAAATTGCAACAATAAATTTGCACATAAATTGAACTCCGGGACAGGCACCCTCAGGTGGCACTTGAGTAAAGTCCATGGATATATCGATGACATATCTTGTGGACAAACACAATTGACTAGTATTGGGAGCTCTAACAGTCCAGGTTTTTTTTCGATTTAATCAAAAAACTGCTAGACAAGGTTTAATTACTTAGATGATGATTACGAAAAAACCATTTAGATAAGCGGAAGATGAACACTTAAAAAGATTCATACAAAAAAATCTAAATCCTGCTTATAAAAAAATATATAGGCAAACAGCTAGAAGAGAAAACTTTAAACTATATGAATCTAGGAAAAGTGATTTGCAAGCATATTTTTCTATCATTGATTATTATCTGTCATTTACATCTAATATGTGGACATCTCCAATAGGACAAAATTACTATTGTATCACTGCTCATTGGATAGATGATGAATGAGTTATTAAAAAACGGATTATTGCTTTCAAATGTATGAAATCTAATCATACGGGTTGGAACATTTTCAACTGCATTATCGAAAGTCTGTGTGAATTTTTTATTGCCTATAAAGTTTTGTCCATTTATTTTGGCAATGCTTCAAACAATGATTCGGCAGTGAGAGAATTGATAAAAGAAATAAAACCACCACTTGATGAAATTTTTTTCATGTTCGTTGCTTGTGTCACATTTTGAATTTATGTATTCAAAATGGTTTACAACAACTGTAAAACCAAATTGAGCCAATTCGGAATGCTTTACTTTTTATTAAAACAAGGACTAAATTGGCTCGTGAATTTAAAATGTTTTGTATTGAAAATAAGGTGATTTTTTATTAAAAAATGTTTAAAATCGATTGTCTCACTCAATGGAACTTAACATTTGAAATGTTAAATGATGCTCAACCATGGATAAATCTTTTGACTCGCTTTGTGAATTCAAAAGTGCAAGGCGACTAGTTAACAAACGAGGTTTGGGGAAAATGTTTTAAGTTAATTGAGTTGCTTAAATATTTTTACGATGCAACAAACTTTTTATCTGGGGTTTATTACCCAACAGTGCACCAAGTAATATTATATTTTGTAAATATCGTCTATGTTTTCCACCAATACAAGGACGATGAGTTTTTGTAATCAACTATTGAAGCAATGTAAAAGAAATGGCTTGATTATTTTCAACAAATCCCGCAAATTTATCTTGTTATCTGTGCATTAGATCCAAATGTCAAAATCACGGGTTGTTTGCAATTGTTAGAAGCATACTATTATATATATTTAGGTCAACCACAAGTTTCTGCACTTGTTATTTCTACTAAAGATGACCACAATTTGAGAGAGTTATACAAACTCTACTCTGTTAAGTATTCTAATAAGGTTAGATCATCCGATCTAACACCCGCCAGACATTCTACCTCCTCGTCATCATTAAGGTTCTACCCAGCTGCAAATATCCTTAAACAACCGAGACCTATAAACCCGAGATTGGCGGAATGGGATGATTACCTCCGCACTTCATTTGAAAATAATGAGGAAGACATCCTCGAGTGGTGGAAGAATAAAAGAGGAAGATTCCCGATCTTATCCATACTGGCGCAATAGATCTTAGCAATTCCAGTCTCAACTGTCGCCTCCGAGGCTGCCTCCAGTGCGGGGAAACGAGTCATCTTAAAGAAATGAGCAAGGCTCACCCCTGAAACCGTTGAGGTTTTTGTCTATAATCGGGATT
This sequence comes from Aquilaria sinensis, assembly GCA_005392925.1. Classification (NCBI taxonomy): domain Eukaryota; kingdom Viridiplantae; phylum Streptophyta; class Magnoliopsida; order Malvales; family Thymelaeaceae; genus Aquilaria; species Aquilaria sinensis. The sequence continues at coordinate 290,869 of SMDT01001275.1, forward strand.
GGGCCCTTGCTGCTTTTAGAAAGCAAGATATGAAAAGCTCGGATAATGAGGTCTCTTCTAATGATGACCCACAATGATAGATTGTAGGTTTTCATTAAAATTTAAAGAATGTAATAAATCTAATTATGTTGCTAAGCACAGATCTTAATTTTTATCTTTTTTTTTTTTCCTGGAACATTTAGTCATTTTTAAATGTAAGACATGTTTCAAATTATGTAAGTGTCGTTTGGCCTTTTCATTAATAAAATTTATACCATCGGTGGTGTTTCTTATAAAAAATATATATATAATTCATAAAATTACTGACAAAAAATGATTAAAAATATATTAAAACATAATTTTAAATAATCTGATAAACTTGGCATAGCTCGGACCCGACCTGTCCCAGCCTGAGCCCACGTAGGACCTGGCCCAGGCCCACCTTGCTTATATGCTTATATTAACAACTTTATTTTTCATAAAGAAATACATACATATTTGCAACTCAAATTTGAAAACCATATAGAGAAAAGCGAAGCATACCTAGTCTACAAAATCCGAGCCCGTGGGCATTAATACATGCTAAATTTTCTTTACTACACAGTAATGTCAAATCCTATAATATTTTGAAAATGCAATTTTTCAAAAAATGATAAAATATAAAACAGGGGAAATTCTTATAATTCTGTTTATATATTTATGTCCATAAAGTTGTCTTTATTCATATAAATTTGAAATATTTAATCTCAAAGTCCAAGTATTGAGTTTTACGTAAAAGGTATATGATAAGAAAGGTTGGTTTAATGCTTGTCCACCACAAATTGTATATAGGCCACGCCCCAAGAATTTGACAAAGTTGAGAATAGTTCCAATTAAAATGGTTATCATAGTTGTGAGCAGTTCGAACTTAGATAAGAGGCTAGCTCAGTGAAACCAGTGAGTTGTAGTCCTTGCAGATCAATTGATCCAACTGACCCAGGTTAATGTTTTTTAAATTATGACTTACATAATTAGTAGAGTTGTTGTTCACTTTGAAAACAAAATAATAGGAAGTAGAATTAATATATATACTATTTTTATACAGTGGGTACAGTGGATATATGTCCAATTAGACATAGTAGTCTATTTTTGAATTCGTCTTTCACTATTCTACACAAGTTTAGTCACACCTTTACCTTAAATCATGTTTCTAGTGGTTTTCCCAGAGCAGCAAATCATTGTCCCCGGTTAAGTTTCTGAAGCACTGCTTGGTCAGCCTATCGGAATTTTTTTGCCAACACTCTTTGGTGCTTTAGACTTTTAGGGGATGGCAATGACTAAGATCCAACGACGACAGCAAGATGTAAAGAGGATAATGATGATAGTTATTTTCTAAAGATAATAAATTTTTTATAAGTTAGTTTAAAAACTTTTACATATTTATTTAGATATTTTTTATATTAACTTGGACACTTATTCTTATTGCTTCATACACTTTTAATTTTCCCTGATAATAAATTGTCTTTGTATTATTTCAGATACTCTCACATACTGTAGTAGACACTTTTATATATTATTACAGACACTTTTATACATTGTATCAGACACTTTTTCATATTTGTCTTAGATAATTCTATAGGTTATTTTTATGAATAGTTTGGCGGGAGAGGCAGGGGAAAAGATGTGGCCTAGCAGTAGTGTTTGCAGTAATGGTGACTACGGTGATCTAAAAGCGACAAGTGATGTGATCCGGCAAGCAATAACATTGAGATCTGGAGGTCAATGACACTGTGAGATCCAGGTGTGCGACAAAAAGGGAGGACGACAACGTGATTCACGAGGAGGCAATAACATCGCGATCAAAAGGCAACAATCAGCTAGAGGAAGTCTGATGTAGAGTATCACTCGTTGGTGTGAGAGGAACGATGGTCGGAAAAGGTCCAATGTGGAACGTCCACCAGTGAAGTGGGAGGAACAATGGTAGAAGGTGGTGGCGGCTACGAGGTTTTTCTTTTTCAAGATAAAAGGGTAATTTGGCCCAAATATAAGTTGAGTGTGGCTTATATATGGAGAATTAAGGGTTGGATTAATATGTCTAATTAGATATATGTATATAATATAATAATTGTTTTTTTTTTTTCTGGGGGATCAGAAAACTTAGACCTTGGCTTATCTCCAATTTTGACCTTTAACAGTTTTGCACAAATCTCAATGTCTTTGTTTTACATTTTCTTTGATATTTAGTAATTTTGTTCATTTTTAACTATCGATCTATTTTTCATTTTCTCTCATATTTTCTTTCCTTTTTTGCCCCCCAAAATCTATTTTGAATTCTTAAAACGAGTTTACTTATCTAACATTTATTTAGATTTTTCTCTCTAAAAGTCCATTAACTTGCCATTTTGTCTATTCATTTCTCTGAAAAAGGCTAGACAATCATCTAATTTTGCTCTTCTAGGTGTCTCGATGACTCTCTCAAACATTACAAATGTGACTTTTGCATGTTGGAAAAGAGGGAAGAGAAGTTGGATAATGAGACAAAAAAATTCAACCGAGTCAATTGGACCAATAGGTCTATTGATTCACGCAAGTTTTTTGGGTTTAATAGAGTTTTGAATAACTCAAGTTGGGGTACTCACACTACCCAGATAAGCAATTGGATCATTATCCGATCAGTTCAACTGTTTGGGATGGGACGAGTTTGACATTATTAAGTTCAAAAGAAGGATGTAGAGGTTCAAAGTTAAACTTCATCCTTTGCCATTTTATCATCTAATGCCAAGTTGGTTAAAGTGCTATAAAAATTCTGAAAAAGTAGATATTTCTCTTTTATTCATGTTATAAAGTAGTACTAGTGATCATGAATATTTGTATGGTCACTCTCCCGTGAATTTCCATCTAGCAAAATTTATACCGTCCAAGAAGAGTGTCCTCCCACAGGTGAAACTAATGACAACCGAAACATGCCAACAAAGAAAAATTAGCAAATGTAATAAAAATAGAGCATGAAATTTAAGTCTTACCAAATGTTTGATATAAGGGTACGAGGGTATGTTTGAATATAGAAAAGAGTTAGCTAAAAAATTAATTTTTTCATTACTAACCGATCAGTATAGGTTATGACATGGAAAGTGTAGAGTTTTTATATAAATTAATATTTCAAACACCTTTACTATTACCAACTCTACAACTTATCGTCAATTCATTGTACGATAGCTGGTGTAAAAATAGTGTACTCCTGAGTTGCTGTAGAGAAAATTGGTTTCCTTTTTTCAGTTTAAAATAAATAACTCCAATGCACCACACCAGTGCCACGTGGTAGGGCTCGTACTGAGTTTCGTTTAATTGACAAGGAATATTGCCATTGCCGTTAACAAAGGTAGGAGTCGGACTTAGGAGGAGGCACCGTTAGCTTAGTCGCTAACTTGGCAATAACATGGAAATATGGAATCCAAAGCTCTTTTCCCCTTCCTTTGCCTTCCCTTGCGCTACGGCATCCTTGACTTGACTTGATTGCTCTTGTAATCCAACTCTTCAACCCAGGGAAAAACAGAAACAAAATCGTTACCCATCAAATCAATCGTCCCCCACTCCCAAAAAAAAAAAAAAAGCAAAATTATTGGCTACCCCACCATTCAGGTTTTTAACAAATAGACTGAGAAGATGGGTCGGTAATGGTTGTTGAACCGAAGACGATCCGCCCTTAGTCACATCATCGTCTTGCCTGGTTTGTGAAGAGAAGATGAACTGAGGAAGCAGCGGAGGGCAGAGGAGATAAGATGGGTTTGCTGACCAACAGAGTGGAGAGAAACGAGATCAAGCCAGGCGACCACATTTACACTTACAGGGCTGTCTTTGCCTACTCTCACCATGGTTTGCTTTCCCTCTCTACATTAGCCTCCGCTTCTTCTTCCTTTTTCCGTCTTTCCTGAGCTTTTATTTCACTGCCATTTCACTCTAGACTCTTACCATTATGCTTTCCCTTTTTCCTTGTTTGATTCTGGATTCTGGGTTTTGTGGTTCTCTTCCCATCCTCGCGTTTGTTTGTTTCTCCAGATTTAGATTCTGTGATTTCTCTGCTGAATCACGATGTTTCCTGGGATATGAACTTCTTCTCATATGTGTCTGAGGTTAATCTCTTTGCTTTCCAAGCTGATTCCAGTTGAGATCTGATTTCTATTCTATTTCCGTACATATTCTGCGAGCAGGTCAAGTGTCACTTCATTCTTATAGATTGATGTTGAAACGGGGTCCTTTTTTAGATGTCTGTGCATTGATTCGAGCAAGCATTCTGCAGTTGGTTCCTTCTGTCACCGACACAGTTCATATGTTTCCTTTGGTTATTGTTGAGAAATAGCAGCAAAGCAGTGCTCAGGTTTAGAAGAAGCTGTATTCCATTCCAGCCTAGAAAACGCATCCATCAAGGATTTGTAGATACCGACACTGCTAGAATTTTGTTTCCCTTGGTCAGATAGGTTCAGGCAAAACTTTGATGCTTATGCTGCAGGTGGCCGAAATCCTTATAAAAATTTCGCCATTTTTTATGTAAAATGGCAATCAATCATTCACCGAGGGCTTTGTTTTGATAATTTGCTTGCTGGTTCAGCTCTATCGAGGTATCCTCCTCCCATCATTTTTGTCCAGGACAAAAGGACGAGTTCTATTGCTCTGGGTTGAAAAATTTCTAGATGATTTTCAACAACAACATGTTGCATACATGTTTGCTATAATAACTATTAACTTACGGGTTCATGCGACTCATCAAATGAAGCTTGCTTGTCTACTACGCTCCACTACCATGGCCACCTTGAAATAATGATCTAATTGAATTTCAAGAAATGATTTACTGCAACAGCATAAATCATACATGCACATCAATTAGAATTTTCAATGCAAGTGAGTTCCTATTTAAGTTTCACTGTTTCCTGTTTGAATCCGTAGCAGTTGCCGGTATGCCTGTTTGAATCCAGTGTTTCTATATCCGGTTGTTAGGTTGGACACACATCTGTGAAGAAAAGACAAAGTGTGTGACCGAGATTAATTTTTGTGCTTCTGCGTTTGCTGTCAAATGATGCAGGCATATTTGTTGGGGGCAGCAAGGTGGTTCACTTTAGACCTGAGAGGAACCTGAACGAGGCTGCCGCATCATCTGATTCATCTTCCTGCCCCATCTTTCCTGATTGCGGCTTCCGACAACCAAACAGCGGGGTGGTACTCTCTTGTCTTGACTGCTTCCTCAAGAAAGGATCCCTGTACTGCTTTGAGTATGGGGTGAGCCCTTCCCTTTTTCTTGCCAAAGTACGTGGAGGAACATGCACCACCGCAGCATCTGACCCACCAGAAATGGTCATTCACAGGGCAATGTATCTCCTACAGAAGGGGTTTGGAAATTACGACGTGTTTGAGAACAACTGCGAGGACTTTGCTATGTATTGCAAGACGGGCCTTCTCATAGTCGAAAACCTAGGGGTTGGGAGAAGCGGCCAGGCTTCATCTGTAATTGGTGCTCCTTTGGCTGCCCTTATCTCTTCCCCATTGAAGTTGCTCATGCCCAGCCCTGTTGGGGTTGCTACTGTTACAGCTGGAATGTATTGTATGAGCAGGTATGCGACTGATATAGGTGTTCGAACCGATGTGACCAAGGTAGCCGTCGAAGACCTGGCTGTAAACCTCGGCTGGGCAGACCCCCACGACGAGGCATATGAAGGGAGCGGAGACTCTTCTAACCAGCAGATCGTAAGGATGTAAGAATACCATCTTTGGCAGGAGAACTTGTGTACATAACATAATTTGTTGCCATGAATAAGCATTGGTTGAGCCAATATGGAACCCATTTGGTTGCGTGTCACTTTCTTTGCCCCCCCCCCCGGTTTGCCATTAGTTAGCTTATTGTGAGCGTTCGCTTTCAGTTGTATGTCATTTTCATGCACATCCCGTCCATGGACCTGTGGTTAGTTCTCAGTTGGGTTAAATATGAAACCTTTGACCAGTAGTTTGCTAGCTATATGGAAAACGACATTGATGGGTTCTTTCTTCCATGTATTTTCCTTGCTTGCGGCAACTTCTCATTGGATCAGAACATCTTTGCCCCTTGACCAAGCAAGAACAAAACACGAAAGCTTGCAGGTTGCAGGATATGGGTTTATCAAAAATGAAATAGGAGAAAAATAGAGTACGTAGTCAATCAGGTTTGAAACGGGCCATAAACTAATAAAGATGGGGTAAGATAATTTTATAGAGATGTTAATAATAAAAAGTGAACTTTAGAAAAACATTATGTGTATCAGTAACAAAAATCACTATATTAAATGTGAACTTTCTTATCACTAAATTGTTACGTACAAGTGATAACTTATAAAAATAACCATGGATCTCAGGGGCAAAAAAAACGTGTGTTTATTATAGGCGGATGAAAATCATGAAATTTCTACTTACTGATTGTGATTATCAGAATTTCTATTTCAAATAAATAGTAACTAATGACAATAACATTCACTTCTGCGCAAAATCTTACTAAATTACCGACTTCCATAAAAATAATAAGTAGTATATATACAAATCTTACAATTTTTACTCACATTTTTATCAAAGTACTCCTACTTAGTTTCTTAAAAATAATAAAGATATGCAATAAACACATAAACCTTTTAAGTTTTAATCATATTTTTTATGGAATTACTGACTTTAGTAAAACTAATTTGACTTTTTTGAATAGTTTGACTTGAATTTATTCATATTATTGTTTGTTAGAAAAATTTTAAAAAATGTATTTAGAAACTATAGATCTTTATGTATCATTTACATATAAAGGTTTTCTATTTATATACTAAAATATTGAAAATAAAAAATCATATACTAATTGTTAAAAAGTGAATGTTGTAAAGAATATGGGATAGAGTGAGTAATAAATAGTAAATACACAAATATTTTAGATTTAACTCATATATTTATCAAATTACTCTCTTTCATACATTGAAAAAATTACTAAATTCTATAAAAATGATAACAAGTATGCAAATCTTTTAAATTTTACTCATATCTTTATAAAACTACTCATTTTTATAAAAGAAAATATAGTAAGCAGGAAATACATAAATCTTCAAAGTTTTAATCACATTCTTATGAAATCACTTGCTTCCATAAAAATAATAACTAATAATAAGTATATAATCCTTTTAAAGTTGGGTTAATTATAATTTGCCTCATGAGGTTTAGGTAAAATTACACTTTTCCCCCTTCCGTTTAAAAAAAATATACACTTTACCCCTAACATTTTTAATATAGTTCAATAGTAACTTCTGAAATCTTAATTTAGACTGTATGGTTATTCTCTTCAAGCAATTTCAATCTATATAGTATTTTTTCATAATTAATTGATATTTAAAAAATACTGTTTTAAAAATTAAAAGAAATACAAAAAGAAAAAGCTGATAATTTAAAATGTTCATTAACTGTAAAAAAATACCATACAGATTAAAATTATTGGAAGATGGTTACCGTAATATCTAAATTAAGATTTTAGAAGTTATTGTCAGACTGTATTAAAAAGACAAGGGCAAAATGTATATTACTGAAATAGGAGGGCAATGTGTAATTTTACCTAAACCTTGGGGGGTAAATTATAATTATCACTTTAAAGTTTACTCACACTCTTACGAAACTAATCACATATATAAAATGATAATAATGAGTAATAAATTCATAAACCTTTTAAAGTTTCTCATATCCTTGCAAAATCACTGACCTCTGTAAAAATAATAATAATGGCTAATATGTACACAAAAATTTTAAGTTTTTACTTGCATCCGTACAAAATTGCTTTCTTTTATAAAATAATAAGAAGTAGTGCATTCACAAATCTCTAAAGTATTATAACTATTGTTATCAAATTACTCGTCTATGGAAAATCTATAAAAACTTACTGTAGAAATTATTTTGTAGGCAAAATGTCTTGCACAAACATTTAATTTGATTTTTCAGAGAATTATACATAAGAGACTCGGTAGTGAAAAATGTGACCTTGCCGTAGAAGGACCCGGCACTAATACAAAATAGCAAAAAGAGAGAAACGTCGTCGTAATGTCCAGTCGCTTGTCCTCTTTTCCTTTACAGGGAAGAGCCAGTTTTTATGGTGGCCGTGGTTATTGATCGTGGTGGATTCTTATCTCAAGTTTCATAGCTTTAGTGCTTCACTTTTCAATCGCCAACGCAATCGATTCGAATCATCAAATCCCTCTTGAACAATCTTTCCACTCCCACAAAGCTATCTCAAATTCGCGAGAAGACCCTCGAATTTGGTGTCGGCGATTGATCTTATCGGCGCGTTGCGAGGGTCTGAAATGGCGAATCTGTACGTCACGGCGGTGCGGCCGGCGGATCTGAACAGGAACACAGAGTGGTTTATGTACCCGGGAGTATGGACAAGCTATATTCTTATTCTTTTCTTCTCTTGGCTCATGGTTCTCTCCGTCTTTGGTTGTTCTCCTGGCATGGCATGGACCATCGTCAACCTCGCTCACTTAGCCGTAGGTTTTCACTTCCCTCTTTACTATGTCTGAATGCCGGTGAGCCAATTGGCCTCTGTTTCCTTTGTTTGCAAATTTTTCCGTTACTGTGTTAATGTTTAAGGGTTTGATTAGATGATAGTCTTGATATTAAGGCATTACTGTAGCTGAATTTATGTCTTGCGTGATGGGTATTTGATGATTCTGGTTTGGGTTTTAGAGGCTTTTAAGTAATTGTTTCTCTGTCCTCTTCGGGTAAGACTGATTCTCTAATTAAAAGAGGGAATTGATTATTGGTCGCTCTTAGGATGATGTTTTTAGTACTCAATGCTCGTTGCCTCATTTGATAAAGCAGGTTTTGGATATGTAAATGTGTGAGTAATTGATGCTATGAGATATACCTTTTCAATAACCCTTTCACTTGGTTGATGGTTGCTTGATCCGGGTGAGGTAGAGAATGAGTAAACTCTGCCTGTGGGATTTATTACTTCACCTTTCTAGTTTTCTAAGCAATTGAAGAGAGGTGCCGTTGAGATCAAGTACCCTTCTAGAACATCCACATTCAGAATGACTTTCTAGTTCCTAATTTTAGATATGGCTCCGAGCAAGAGATGCTGGGCATCCATTTGGATTTCAGAAGGCTGGCTTGCTCGGATGTTTTTTTTTTATCCTTCTGGGAAGCTTGACCAATAATTTTGGCATGTAAATGCATCCTTGTATGGGAAGCTTGATCTTATCATAAGATGTGATTGTTTCCCAAACAAACTGGACTTGGTGAGCACCTTTCAGAGACAGGGACTGTGATTGATACTGTCATATATATTCCTCCTTGATTATGGGTGTTATTGTTCTTTTTATTGCAATGCCGTCTTACATCTCTGTGAAGCATGACTAAGGAGATACTTCCGCTCTTAGCAGATTACTTATCACTTCTTTCATTGGAAGAAGGGAACTCCATTTGCCGAAGACCAAGGGATTTATAATCGTCTGACTTGGTGGGAGCAGATAGACAATGGGAAACAGCTTACGCGCAATAGAAAGTTCCTAACTGTTGTACCTGTTGTACTGTAAGTCTCAGTATATTACACTTTGACCGCTTTTTGCCTTTTTCTTGTTGTGTTGTTCTTCTTGTCATCCTAATTTGTTTGTTTGTTTGTTTTTGTCTTTTTGCTTGTATGCTTATATAGTCTTGGAAGAGGTCTAATTGGTGTACCCTTGAAACAGCAAGTCCTTTGTAAATACTTTGTACGGCGGGGTGGGCTAAAAGTCAATAGAGGAAAAAAATGGCAGGTGACAGGTAGAATGAGGGAGGTTGGGAGCATTTAAGGGGATTGTTGGTTCTGAGTACCCAAAAAAAAAAAAAAAAAAAAAAGCAAAGAAAAGGATTGTTGGTTAGGAGTAGCGGCATATAAAATCCAAGGCTATTTTATTTATTCTTAATTGAGTGATCACTCTTTTTCCTTATAGATTGTTTAATTGGTACTTTGGTGTTTATGCCACCACCAGACAAGAAAAGCAAATTTGGCAAATATGTTACGAATAACCTGACCATTCCTTAAGGCTGGAAAATGGCAACAGAAGCAGTAGACGTTTACTTCATGATATAGTCTCTCCCACAGTTCTATTTCTCATCCCTGATTTTGTAAACAGGCTTCTTCTAGAGTATATGACTTAGTTAGGACCATTAGCTTGAGTTTTTCTCATCACATGCAGTGTACTTATTATTTGTTCTTGTTGGGGGGGCAATTGCAGCTACCTGATAGCCTCGCATACCACAGACTACCAGAATCCCATGCTATTCCTCAACACGCTGGCGGTGCTCGTCCTTGTTGTTGCCAAGTTCCCAAATATGCACAAGGTGCGGATATTCGGGATCAATGCCGATTCATGAAAGGTAACCATCTTACGAAGAGTTGGTCTCCCGCTCCCGTGCTTCGGAAGCCATACATCCGTCACTCGCACTACCTAAATGATATAAACTGGCCAAGAAAGATATTTAAAGATGTACTAGTTCGCGTGTCGAGTGTTGTAGCTGTGTTCATACGAGCTGTTCCCTCCGAGAATTGCAGAATTAATTTGTGCTGGTAGTATTATTTGCTTGTGTACAGGTACAGCGGACGTTCAAATGTAGTGGTATTGTTTTGTTGATGCTATGATCAGCTTGTTACTTTAGCTTTCCTTCACATGCCTGTGCTGTGATCTCACATGCGTGAATAATCTCTTTGTGGTAGCAAATTGAAGCTACGGTTCAAACTTCAAAGTAGACCCCTCACATAATTAGTATTGGAGGGTGGCCCGAGCCGGTCAATGGTTAGGGCATTCGATTTGATACTATCTTTTCAACCTACAATTTTGTTACTTTGTTATTCATATTTCGATTTATTATTTATATTTTCAACATTTCTTCCCAAGTATGTTTCAGGTTGCCAATTGTTCTATAGAAAGGAAATTTGATATGAAGTTATGCGCAGGTTTTGTGGTACACCCCTCCCTCTGTTAATGGTCAGACACTTGGATAATGTGTAGAAATTCGATTTCCACATAATTATCAAAATATGACAGTATTTTTATTAGATACATGTCAAAACAATCTTGAAGTTTATTTCTTCTTTACGTATTTATGTCGAATTTTTAATTTTCCTTTTGGGCTGAAAAAATATTTGTTTACTGTTTCAGTTTTTAAATACAGAGTAAATTAGTTTACATACTCAGAATTGCTTTGAGATTTTAAATTATATTAAATTCTAGAAAAATATACATATATTTAAATGTTATAGAAGTGTTATTATAAAAAAATATTACAATAAAACCAACAATTAAAAAGTACAAATTCTTCTAATCTTGTATTGAGTGTCACTAACAAATTTATCCATTATGTCAAACTTCATTAATTATTAAATTTATTAATTAACAAACTCTTCCAACATTGTATTATACAAATATCATAACAATTTATTAACTTTATAAATTTCTCTAGTAATAATAAAATATTATAATTTAAATTAGAATGATTATAATTATTTTCTTCAATCTTTAATTTTCCAAGTTTTACAATTATCATATATATTAAATCTAAATAACTATCTAAATAAATGCCCTAAAAATTTTATCAAAAAGGAAAATTATCGGCATCATCTTGATTGTGTTTCCGAAACTGTAACTAAAGTACTAATTACTACTTAACCAGTTTATCTGAAAAAACAATCACAAACTTGAATAAGGAACGATATTGAAGTAAAAAATGACAAAAGAGTTAATCAAGTGGGTCTAGATGAAATAAAAAAAAAACAAACAAAAACACATAATTTTTTTTTATGGCCAAACATTTTTTTTAAAAGGAAACTTACAAGAAACCATTTCTAATTTGATCTAACCTACATTTTACCTCTTATTTTTAAAAATCTACACCTTGTTTCATGTTTTTTTTTATATTGTTTAACAACAACTTCTGAAACTTAATTCAAGTTAAATGATAGTTATCTTTCAATAACTTCAATCTCTTCAATATTTTTTTTTTTGCAGTTAATAGACATTTTAAATTATCATTTTTTTTGTAAATACATTTTTCTCTTGGAAAGTGTAAATTTGTATTTTTTAAATGTCAGTTAATTATGAAAAATATTAAAACTTTTTTAAATTACTAAAACATAGGTACTGGATAGTTTAAATTAGAGTTTTAAAAATTTTTGTTAGACCATATAATGGAAGTAGAGGTAAAATATAAGTTTTTTTAAAATAGAGGGCCAAAGTGTAGATTAGGCAAAACCTCAAGGCATAGTTTTTGTAATTTTTCCTAAAGAAAAACACATAAAAATTGCTTTTGGGGGAAGAAAAGAATCAAGAATATACAAAGACAACCCCATAGGCAAGGGCTGAGAAGAGAAAGCTATCCATCAGTCAACTTTCAAACTGGGACGAATTTAAGAAGACAAATTTTGTTTACCGATAAAAAAAAAAAAGAAGACAAATTTCCTTATGCAAATGCAAATATTGACATTTTCCGCATTGAAGAAAACAATTTTTAGGCAATCAACTCAATTTACATTTACAACCTCATAATGTAAAGACATATTGCCTGTAAATATGCCATGAAAATTGAACATTAGTAGCTGTTTGTTAATAATTTAAAATTGTTCAATAACTCATTAATGAGGTAAAATTTATCGTGGGTCACATAACTTATTTTTGTGTGCTAAATGGGTTCTTGAACTTCATATTGTCTTAATAAGGTACTTTCACTACTATTGCGCGTCCTATTCAACTTTTTTCCGTCAATTACAACTTTAAGTTTGACGGAAAATACTGATGTGATATAAAAAAACACTAAAATAAAAAATAAAATAACATTTATAATCCTATAATTTTTTCTATCAATAATTTTAAACCTAAAGTTTAAATATGTTATTTGGGCACCTAAATTTCTAAAATTTTTTGAACTCATTGATTCTAAGTCTCATGTTTTCTCATTTCTTCAGTTCTCCAATTCGACAACAATCCATCAACAAAATGCTTGTGCCACCGTCGTCTGGGATTCGGAGTAGCGAAAGGATGACCCGGGAGAATCGTTAAGCTTTTTCTCTTTGCCAATGAGTCTGTCATCGAGCCTTCTCTCTGCCAACGAGCTCCCCGATTGGACCTTCAATGCGAACATCAAGCCTTCTCTCTGCCAATTATTTGGTCACCAGGCTTTTTCTCCACTAATTCTAGATGGTTCAACGCAACCCAAATCTCCGATTAGACCTTCAACGCGAACATCACTGTTGAGAGAATTGAGGACCTAGTTTTCACAACCTATTGGACCATTAACTTGGTTCTCATCATACCAATCTAACAACGGTTCTCAAATCTAGTCCACCATTGAAGTTCCCATTGAAGAGAGGAGGATCTTGGCGTGCCATGTTGGTGGCTACCGACTTGTTGCGTTGCCATAACAATATGTTTCAATTATCTTAGTGCCAGATCTTGTGGACGTTGAATTAATTTCAATTGTTCCAAGGCAACAATGCCTTGATTATGGAGGTGATAGTGAAACTGGAGCAATTTTAAAAGTTTGATTCAGATTTGGTTTGATTTTAGGAAGATGGTCACCCTTCTGATTTGATTTGGGGTTGAAATTGATGTCGCTCAAGAAGTTGCTGAAGCTTTTGCATTGAGCTATTGCCTATTTTTGACCTCGGCCACCAGTGTCAGTTCGCACCACCATGGCAACCCTTCCTTCAAGGTATTTGAAGCTTCCAGGACCCTCTATGTGCATATTTGGGTCATTTGATTTTGTGGGTTTTTGTTAGATCTCACAATGAGGTTTCTAAATTTAGATTCTGTTCTAGCTTTTCTTTAGTTTTTGGTCTGTCCTATGCTAGTTTTGTTAGTGATTTTGGTGGTGATTTTGGTTAAATAAGAAATATAGGGAATTGTTAATGGTTTCTATATTTACATGGGTTAGAATTAAATGTTGGAAAAGTTTGATGACTAAAGTTGGTATTTTAAATTTATTTTAGCATTATTTAATATCATGTCAGCATTTTCCATCTGGTTTAACGGTCAAATTGATAGAAAGTAGTTGAATAGAATGTACAATAGTAGTAAATGTACTTCGCTAGGATAACATAAAATTTAGGTATTCATTTAGGACACAAAAATAAATTAGGTAACTCCAAGTGAATTTTACCTCTCATTAATATATTATTTTCATTTTTAGTAAATTTTCCATGTAGAACCAATGCTTTGAAAACTGATATTATATCTACTTAATAATCATTTGAATATTTTTTTAATAAATAATTTTTTTAATGGCAAAAAAATTATTAATAAAAATGGAAATAAAAAGATACTTACTTTTTAAAAAATGCTTTACAAATACTTTTTAACCTTCTTAAAATCTAGAGGTTCAACCATTTTTCTTGTGACAAGCAATCACACGGACATAGTGAATTTTCTGCTTACTACTGGTACCAATTAATTTTTCATGTCAATTAGTGCATAAGATTATAAGTAATAATTTTCATAAGTTTAACATTTTTTTTTTGTGAAGATTTCTGTCTATTAATTTCTAATAGATGTATTTTGGCAAAAATTCTTTCTACAACATTTTTATAAATACCATGGTAACATTACAATAATATGTCATTTTTAGTTACCTTTTCCTTTTCTCCTTTACTTTCCCAAAAAATTCTTTCTTGCCTACTATAAAACACTAGGACCTACTATTAGTTTTCTACCAGTTTTCCTTAGAAATTTTTTTCTCCACCTCTTGTCAAGTCTTTGTTGATGGTACACTTAACATCAATTAGGCTTGGTAATTTGACTTAACTCTGACAATATTCATATACTTCCAAACACAATCAATTACCAAAAATATTAAAAAAAAAAAAACTAGCCATGAAATGCAGACAAAGATTGCTTCACAAGGGACACCAATAAGGATAAAAGATATATCAAAAAATGATAAATGACTAAAAATATTTGAATCTCACACAGTTCATATCCTACATGTAAGGATAGATTATTATGTACAGTGAAATAAAGAAACTATTGGAACTTTAAGTAAAAAGTCAGGCAAGGATCTCAAAGCCCTTACACAGAACTCGAAAGTTGTGCATTTCCAAGGAGAAGAGACAACAGCCTAGACCAAAGTCCAAAACTAGTAGGTTTAGGAAACCTTGAAACCAATGTTACAAGTTTTAGTAAGGTCATGCTTAACAACTCAAAATCTCCAATAGCTGTCGTGAAACCCACTAAGTTGCACAAAAAGCTACCAATTCCAAACCATTAACTAGTGCAAGTAAAAACTTCAGCAAGCTAAGTAAGGTGACTTTGCACTGCCACAAATGAAAAGGTTGAGAAGAATCAACTGTTGAATTAGCCCGGAGACCTGATAACCTTAAGGTCCATCCCAGTCAACCATATCCAATGCATAGAAGTATTGATAGAACTCCTTCAGCATCTAAAACTTAAACCCTTTAAGAGAGAAAATAGGGGCCAACAATAGTCCATAAGCTAGAGCCAACAAACTATAAAATAAGAAGCCTAGATTGGAGAAACAATCTAAATGTGGAATTCCAAGATCAGATCCAAGTAGGCAAAATACACAACGAAGCAAGCAACAGATAGATTCAAGGTGTTGATGTAGGATGTCCAAGACTCTAAGCTTACATCCCTAAGGATGCATCAGAATGATAATCAAGCGAGTGAAGTTAGTAGCCATGTGAGAGATTTAAGCCACCAAAGACATACTACCTTGATGCAATCTTATAGTAACAATTTGGAGTTAGACATCCTCCATATAATAGAACATAGTAAAAAAAATAATTGATCTTTTCCACAAGATTTTCAATTCCTCCAACCAAACAAAGTGGTTTTTGGAAACTATTCACTCCATGAGAGTATAGTGATAACATTGGAACTTGGAATAAAAATAACATATACAGATAAGGGCCTTACAGCCACTATTTCTACCTTACAAATTTCATGTTCAAGCAAGGACAGTTAGGATGCAAAAGTTTAATGAATGCAATCAATCAAACTGAATAGCAGAAAATCATCTTCTACTTATAAATAAGAAAAATAAAATATGCTTACAGGCAAAAGACTAACCAAATGGAAAAAAAAAATCTATCAACTTACTCTAGGGATGGTAATAAGGCGGATCGGGCGCAGATTTGCCATATCCATTGTCTACCTGCCAAGGTTGGCGGGTGGAAAACCGTACCCATGTTGGCCACCTGCGGGACATGGGTTGCCTGCGGATTTTCCACGAAGACACACATTATTATTCTTCAAAAACCAATAAGCTAAGACACTACTAAAAACCAAATGAACAAAAACCTTGGAACAAAAATCTAAAGGTTGGAAAAAAGATTGCCACTAAAAACAACCCCAAACAGAAATCCAGAAAATCTCAAGCCAATCAAATAATGAGAAGTAAGCAGCAGAAGAAAGAAGATTGGTGGCAGTGTAGTACAAAGTAGGATCTGGGTTATATTATATAGTGTTTATGTTTATTTTTGTTTGGTAAATTACACTTTCATCAATTGAGTTACTTATTTTTTTCATAGTAGATTATTATTTTGAAAAGTTACAATTAAGTCATTGACAAATAAAGGAAACTTGCGTGGGTTACAGGCGTGGCGGGTTTACCCACGGGGTAAAATCAAAATCCATAATGGCCAGATGTGTGCAATTTTCACAAAATATACCCAACCCATCAGCCGGGTATCTGCAGGTTACGAATTTTACCCTACCCACTGCCATCTCTAGCTTATTCTCCTGTAACATAATGTCATTCCACCATATTAAGAAGATCACACTACCTCGATCCAAAGGTAGAATAGCAAATCAATAGAGAAAAAATCAAAAAGCCTGAATTTTGGAAAGCTAGGTAGAAGCAAACCTTAAAAATGAATGAACATCCTTCTTTTTGAGCATATTCTTCCTTACAATGACTGAAGATTAGTTGGATTCTCACCTAGACCAAGCCAAAATAACAAACACCCATATAGAGATCTCATCTTTAACTCAAAAGCGGAAACTTATAGCACAATAAATCAAAAACATTCTCAGACATGAGCTCTGTACACGAGTAGTGTAATTCTCTTATACAAAAGGAATATTAGATAAAAAGAAGCCTTTGTATACCTTTTATGCATAATACACGATTCAAGTATCATCATGAAAAACATCATTGAGTCATGACAAAAAAAGAAACAAACAAATCAATCAGAAAATCTATTAAATTCATCAAACAAAGAAGAAGAATAGTAGAAGGGTCGGGAGAAGCAATTACCATGGGCTCTGTCATTACCAATTCAGTTCTAAGACATGAAGATTCTTATGATGACGGTGAGAATGCCGAAGATGATGAGAGTTAGGCTCAGTGGGTTATTGGGTAAGCATCACGAAGAAGACGAAGCACAAATTCCACCCTAGCCAACCCTCGATAACATAAATCATCTCTTTGTTTCAGTTCCCAATATATGTCTCACTTCTCATTTCTTCTCGATTTGTCTGGTGCCAAACCCTCAGTTTTTTTAAACATAAACTTGTTGGTAGTAGATGAAGGTAAGCAAAACTGTACCTTATAGCCAAAGGGAGACAAAAGGAAATGAAGGAGAAGAAAGCAAAAAAAGTAATTGTGGAAATGCAAAATGAGAATATTTTCTTTCCCTAATTTTCCAGTTTGAAAAAGAAGATTGCTTGTAAGCAACACGGTTTAGGGGATTGAATGGGGAGGGGTAAAATCGGTATCATACTGGTACATAATCAAATTTTCTTTCCTAACATATAAAAATTGTCATGTGTCAAACTGTAGTTTACTTTGTTAAGTGAAAATACATTAATATCCATGTGTTTAAAGGGTTTGGTGGATATATTAGTCTTTCTGCAATATAAACACATTAGAGTGTTTCTATAAATAAAAAATAATGATATGTGTCAACTTGTTGTTTATTTTGTTAAGTGAAAAAAATCCTTAACTCCTTACCTGTGTCTTGCTTTATATATATATATATATATATAATAGATAGTGTGGATGGTCACTAACCTTTCCTCCTATTTTAGTCCTTAATTTATTAGTTGCTTTGTTTCGGTCCTAAACCTATTGAAGATGTTTGGTTTTAATTCTAAATTTGTTAAAAATGTTTTATTTTAGTCTCCAATGTACAAAATTTGTTAACTCAAAGAATTTGTCTGATAACAACTTTTAGCTCATAATTTACATTATTCGATAACTGTCTTAAAATGAATTTTATTTGTATAAAATTTTCTTAAAGTTAATGGACAATTCAAATTAATTTTTTTCCCTCTATCTA
This sequence comes from Aquilaria sinensis, assembly GCA_005392925.1. Taxonomy (NCBI): domain Eukaryota; kingdom Viridiplantae; phylum Streptophyta; class Magnoliopsida; order Malvales; family Thymelaeaceae; genus Aquilaria; species Aquilaria sinensis. The sequence goes on from SMDT01001275.1 coordinate 309,137, forward strand.
TAAATGTAATTTATTTCATTTAGAAAGAAAAAAACTACTAATTTAAATTATTTATTTACTATAAAAACATTATCAAATTGTTTAAATTTATTGGAAGACAATTTCTAAATATTTTAGAATTTCATAAGTTTGTGCCTGATAGTTATTCTATATTAATGGATTTTACATGATGAGAGACCGAAATGAAACATTTTTAATAATGGTGAAAAAAATTTAAGAACAACTTGAGCTGCTCGGGTTAAAGCTTGTTTATTACTCATTCAAGTTGTTATCAAGCCAAACATGAACAAAATTTCAAGTTCGATGTACAATTTAAACAATGCTCTATTTACTTATTACTCAGCTCGGTTTGGCTCAATTTTAAATTTTTTGCTTTAATTTAAGCAAACAACTCAAGTTCGATTGATAAAAAGCTTATTTTTATCATTTTCAATCTAAACATAAACAAAATATCAAGTTCAATAACTATTTCAAGTTAAACATGATCAACCTACTGCACAACTCAATTTAGCTCTTTGTTAGCCTCTAAATTTTAATAGATTTGGGATCAAAACCAAACGTTCAATTGGTCAAGACTAAAACAGAATGATAATTAAAAGTTAATTTACCATCCATACAATTTGTTCAATAAGTACATGAGTTGATAGCGTATAAAAAATATCAAATAGAATGACTAGGCCTTGAATTTATCACATACTGTGATCGTCATAGGTAACTGGCCATGGATCATTAATATGAGAAATTTTTTATTATTAACTTTTTTTTTCTCTCCACCAGTTACCAAAAATTTTCCTTGTTGGTTTGCAAAAGGCCCTAGCTAATTAATCTCACCAACAAGCAAGAGAAGTCCATCTAACCAAAAGAATTATAGAATACGGTTAGCCCCAACTATGAGATTCACCACTTGGAAACTGTCACATTCAAACTTAGCATGATATTATAGCACATCACCATTTAAATTAATCTCATTGCAAATAATTAACTCATAGAGTATATTCACTGTTTTTAGATTACGTGTACTGTCCTAGCAAAGTAATGTTTAGAAGATTAATGAATCGATTTGTCTGATCAAATTAAATTCAGTTTTCAAGTAAACGAGAACGTAATTGTTTAAGGAAAAAAAAATGTTAAAAACTATGTCGTGCATTTTAGCATGTACTGTCGAGTAATAATTCTGAGCTAGTTAAGCACCGGTGCCAAAAAATTATTATATTTTTTATACTCAGAATTTCTTATATGTATAAGGTAGAGAAAGTTATTATGGGAAGTTTAGGGGTGAAATGTATGTTGTGGTAAATTTAGAGAGTTCCAACTATAATTGGACTACTTCTAAATTTTATTATTATTATTATTTTGTGGACAGAGTGGCCATCCCTTGAGCCTTTGCCTTAACCAGGGCCAGTGCTTCCTTTTGCCAACTTATCTTGGTGGTGGGAACAAAAAAATTAGTTGAGCACCCGGCCTAAAACATCTTAAAATATAAACTCGACTTACTTTAATTAGAAGTTGTCTATATGAATAACTAAAAACAAGTGTATACAATATAACTTCTTTGTTGTCGTTGGCATAAGAATCGTTTGGTTCTCCCCAAACTTAATTTTCTACCATCTCTCTCACTATTATTTGCTATCTTTGGTCAAATTTAAACTCCAGTTCGAATCTGGTTAGTTTTCTTTCAGTCATTTTATTATTTAATTGACCTTATCTAATGTTATTTATTGAATTTTATGATAAATGCAATCCCCTTTAAATTTTGATATTCCAAAGTGATTCAAAATTATCACAGGATAACTTTTCAATTGAAGACGGATAGCAACACTACAAGAAAATAGATCCTTAGAAGCGGTTATTAGTACCTCATAGAAGCGGTTTTGATCACTTCAAAAGAAATAAAAATGGTTGCCAACTGCTTTAGATAACCGTTTCTGAGAGACTCGACTAAAGAGAATCTAAATGGGTTAAGAACTGTTTCAATTTTTGTATCGGTCACTTTTGAAGCGGTTAATCGCTTTGAGTACATCACCCTATATTCAGTCATTAGAAGTGGTTAATGAAAGATTTATTGTGATCATCAAAACCCAATTAAACATTGTTATTGTTTTAATGTGTAATTTTTCTTTATCTCTTGCTATGATAAACCCACAAAACTGTATTGTATATGGATTGATGGATGATAGAGATCATGCCACATGAGACTTGATTTATCTTTATAGTTCTTTAAAAGGTGTTCACAATCTATAAGTATATACATGGGTTAATTACTTATAAAAGATTGCACATATAACATTACTAGATGAGATAGAGTGATTTGTCTCAATTACTGGAATATTGATTTCTAATGTGTATGTGAATATTTATGAAGATAAATATTTGAACATGACTAAATCGATTACTTTTAGACCTTCAACTGTTAAGAAAGAGTAAATACTATTTATTCTGTAGACTTGAGAATAATATGAATTTCAATATATACATTATGTGATTTTGATTAAAAGTATCCACAGGGCTGACCCGGCTTGAGACCGGCCTGGCCCAGCCTGTTTCGGTCCTAGGTTTTGAGGGCTTGGGTACGACCCAGGTTAAGGCGTGTTGGGTCTTACCCGGTCCTGGGCTGAGCTGGGCCTAGGCTAGCTATATTTTTATTTATTTATATTTTTTTAGAATTTGATTCTAAAATAAATTTTTTGAAAACTAATTGTTTTAAAAGTAAAACACAATCACCGGTGTAAAATTTTATTAATTTGAAAGCCAAACGACACTTACATAACTTGGAATGTGCTTTACATGGGTTAATAACAAAACGTTCCATAAAAGTAAATGTAAAATAAAAGGTAAGATTTGTGTTGAACAGCAAAATCAGATCAAATACAAACTAGGAAGATAATGAACAAGCTGTGGATTTAAGAATCTATCTCATCGCGGTTTTCTTCATCGGAACTCTTGTGGTCTTGTAATCTTAAAGCTACAAGACCCCAACCACGGTTGCATATATAAACTTCAACTGCATCTGGTGATAACTTTACACGTTTCTCTGAAATTACACATTTTCTAGCGCTGAAAGCCGACCCAAATGCAATGGTTGAGATGGGAACCGCTAGAATTTCTTTGGCAATTATGGAGAGTATTGGAAATTTGTTGCTTCTTGTTTTCCACCATTCTAGAATGTCGTTTCACTATTCTCCCAAACCAAGTTGAAGTATGTCTCTACTTCATTAAGACCAGATGCTGCAGCATGGGGCTGGATTGAATGATGATAAGTGTGACGATGATGAACACCCGATGGTAGAAGAAGTAGTGATCACAACCTTATCCTTATGTTGGTCGGCATAAATCTTAAATAAATCCCGCAAGTGCTTCTCAATAGTGGCAATTATAGCATGAACATAAATATGTGTCATTTCTAAAAAACTATAATAACCCTCAAGTAGCTGTTGTGTAACCGTGATTCTGACAGTCAGGTCTAATGCAGATGCAAGTAAATAGATCGGGGGTATACTACTGAAATCCATTTGTCTTTCATTGCCTTAACCATGTTTTTTAAGAACTCATCATCCTTGTATTAGTTAAAAACCCATGCAATATTGACCAAATGTATTAAAACTTTGTGAAATGTGGGAAAGTATACACTGGAGCAAAAAACAGCGGCTTCATAAAAATATCGTAGCATAGCAACCACTTTTGACAATTTATCCTACATCACTTGTTTCAAAAGTGTTTTTTTTCTTTGACATTTATAAACATGTCATGTGTGCAGCAAATGACATCACATCCATCAACATCTCGTAAGACGAGTTCCATCGGGTAGAGCAATCGAGTTTAAAATGTTTCCAACTAAAATCGAGGCCATTTTCAAGACAATATAGCTTAAAATATTTGAAAACTTTGGTCCTTAACTTCAAATAATGGATTGCCCACCGGATTGGAGTAATTTCAGTACTCAAAACTTGAAGACCTTTTTGGACAGCTAAGTTTAAAATATGACATACACATCTAATATGAAAAAATACGGCATCTTGGACAAGTTCTAGTGATTCCTTCAATGTCTCAGCCGCGACATCGTTCTTGGATACATTATCAAATGTTATGCTAAAAACCTTGCCATGACAAAAAAAATCTTTAAAAGTTTTTGAAATAACTTGGAATATGTTCCAACTAGTATGATTGACCTCCATCCACTTAAATGCAATTATACGCTTTTAAACGACCCAATTATCATCATTCCAATGTGCAGTGATACAATAATAATCTTGTCCTGGTAGTGAAGTCCACATGTCACTAGTGAATGAGATGAAATGATCAAAAGCAGAGAAGTATGCTTGTAGGTTTGATTTACCGGCTTCATAAATTTTAAATGCCTCTCTCATTGCAGTGCTCCTAGATGTTCTTTAAAAAGCAGGGTTTAATTCTGATTTAATCCATTTTTTCATGTGCCTATCTTCCGCTTGTGTAAATGGTTTTTCAGTTAACATAATCCATTCTACCATTCCTTCTCTACAATTTTGTTGATTAAATCTAAAAATACTTGATCTGTCGGCAGTACACGTAAGGTGCGTTTGACCGCCAGTACTAGCAACTTCATCCAGACATAGATTCGGGTGCTTATGTTCTATGTGCCGTTTGAGTGTTCCCGTGTCAGAGTTCTTCTTGTGCGCGAGCTTTGTGTTGCAATGTTTGCAATTTGCGAACCTCGCATCATTGCGATGACCATCATTCTTGAAAACTTGGTCAAAATGCTCCCAAACTCATGCGGTGAGCCTCGACGTCTTACCTTGTGATGGAAGTTCAAGTTGATGGCTTGTCGGGGTCTGTTGAGAACTATTTTTTCCACCAACATTCTCTGTTGCCGTTGGCTCCAACTCTTCGACGTCATCATCCAAAAATTGATTGTCAAGCCCCAAGTCATATTGGCTCATATCGAATTGCTCGTCCTCATCAGTTTGTTGGATTTGAGCCCCACAGGTTGTCGATTGGGAAAGGCCACGAAAAAAAGACCTTAAATTGGTGCAGAATGAAGAGCTTGAGGCTTTTCCTTTTTCTCTTGATGCCATTTGTGTGAGAATAAATTGAGAAGATGAAGAGCTTTGGAAGTAATTAAGGAATAATTAAGAAAAAAATGAAGAAAATAAGGTTGAGAGCTTGAAGAAAATGAGAGAATGTATTAGTAGAGAGGGAGAGATTGCTAAGATTGGTGTAAAGAAATGGTGGAAATGGCCTCCCTATTTATAGGAGAAGGCTTTTATTTTTTTTGAACTAAAAAGCCCTTAGAATATAGTTGTCAGAAGGGGGAAAAAAGTAATTCTGGGGGTTAAAAAAAAATTGCAAGCCGTTAGAGGAACCTGCAGTGTAATTTTCCTTTTTTTTTTTTTAAATCTGAAGCCGTTAGGAGTGAGAGGAGACTGTTGGGACCGAATCGGACCGAACCGGTCGGCCCGATCCCGAGCAGGTCCCTGTGCTGGGCCTCTTCCATGCAGAGCCCACTTCCACCTTGGGCCGTGCAGAGCCCCCTTCAACGCCCTTCCTATTTAAGGCCCATACCCGCCCCTCCCGATGCCGTGCTTAGCCCGAGCCCATGCCGAGTCGAGTTTGACCGAATTTGGGCGGGGTTTGACCCGAGCTGGTCCCGACCGCTCCTTTGAACACCACTAATTTTGATATATCAACCAATGATGCCTAAAATATGATATACTTGGACATATTGGATTACATAAATGTTAACATGTTAAGTTCATGATTATTTAACATAGAATTCACCGCTCTTAAAATAAGAGTGAATATCGTGGAGTATATCTCTTATTTTTTTGGATTAGGAAATCCATGTGGTCGATTTAGAAAAATATTGTTTTGTAAATATTATTTTCTATATAAAATTATATATATAGTATATATAGATTTTATAGATGTTTTTCTAAATTATTTAAAGTCTGAATAAACTTGAAGAGACATGTACATATTTAATTCCATATTGACGGTGCCATGATTTTGATGTGGTTGGTCTAGTTCGGATTATGTGCAACAATATTGGAGGGTGAACGGAATAGAATAAAATGAGTACTTGTGAATTATCTCTGAACTCCTGGGAGATTTTACAAAGTCGTGCAAAATGTTGTATTGACTTGTAAACAATAGATTAGTTAGGGACTAATTGGACAGGATTAAGAGATCCCATGGGGTTCCACACCACATTCTGAACTCTACCCGAATTTGCCTATAAATGGAGTTTTTATGCATTGATAACAACAAAAACAACACACAGACATACGTGAAATTTTCTCTACTAGAAAAATCACTCTTAGTATAACCGGGTGAGGAGGAATTCGAGCGTGTGAAGCTTGGAGAATTCTGCGTTTGTGGAATTTCAAAAACAAGACACTCGTGTGATTATTTCGGCAATCCGATCAAAGTGCATGCTAATTTAATAGCATGAAATTCGTTGGGATTCCCAACAGATCACTGAAACTTGTTTCTAATGTTCATAGCTTATTCAATAATTAGAAGCAATTAGCCATTTCTATTGTTTATATGCTTTAATAATTGTCCACTTCTGCTTATATTTTATTTTGCTTTCTTTAAGAGCTAGATTTTTTTTTTGTACTCCCTCCGTTTCATATTAGTTGGCCCTTTTATCTTTTTTGACTAAAGTTTGACTTAAATATATGTACATTAATATGAATTCAAAAAAATTCTAAAAAATGATATTTAAAAACTAGAATCTTTAAAGTTTCATTTTCATGTAAAAAGTTCATATTTTTACGATAAATTTTATGAGAAATAAAATCATAGATTAATTGCTGTGAATAGTAAAGATGACAGCTTTTATGAAACAGAGGGAGTATTATTTTGTTGCTACTATGACAATCACATGTTGCTTTGTGTGGGTAATATGAACAATTGAGATATAGATAAAATGCCAAAATAACAAAATGACAATAAAAAATAATAATATCCATAATACATGACATCTAACATCTGCAACATTCATATTATCCAAGAAAGCTTTTTCAGTCTTATTCTCAACTAGTACTTAACTTGATGTACACATTACAGATGAAGCTTGATCTTCTACCTCTTACTTACGAAGTCTTTTAGCTTGTCTTAAGGACATTACACTAATTCACAGATGGTAATGGGTGGATTGAACATGGCTGAGGAGCTGTATCTTTAGTGGGAATCCATATCTAGTAGGTTAAGGAGGAAGCAAATTTGGTGTATACTGACCACAGTAAAGTTGCTGACGGCCAAGCTTGGCAAAAGTAAGATGGTATCAAGGAAATCCTGAAGTAAAAGGTACCATTCCACGTTAAACTTGGAGCTATGCAAAGCAAGCCTAGAACAAATGAATTTAGAATAAAATATTATCATCAGTGTAATGCAAGTTTCTAAATTCACTCTTTAGTTTGATCTCATATTCACTCTTTAGCAAGCACCATTTTCTAGCCATCTTATATTCAAGTGAGTTGGGCTGAGGACAATGTGTAGTAGATACAAGAGAAAGGTGTTTGATAAAGAAAGAAAAGCTTAGTGAAAAAAAAAATAAAAGAGATTACCATTTCTAGTTGTATTTTTACATTATTGAGTTTGTGATGGCTAGTGAATGTGTTTCACTTTCTAGATAATCAGTATAAATTCATTTAACTTACAAATATAACAAAATTCACATCATTAAGGGACAATAGAGGTTTAGATACATGGACAAAGAATAAAATATACTCATATAATAGAAAATTTAGTATCATTGATAGAAAAATGGACTCAATAAATAGAACTAAGAACTTCATCATAGAGCGACACTCTAAATGTACAAACACACACAACTGTTGCACTACAAGAGAAATAGGTTTTAGCGACCATATATTTGGTAGCAAAAAAAATGGTGGCTAAAACGGTAGCAAAAAATGTAGAACACCTTTATAGCGAATGTATAGCCATCATTTCAAATCGGTTACCAGAACAGTTGCCCATATGGTTGCCCCAAATAGCCACCGTTTTTTGCAGTCAACAAGACAGTCGCCTACAATTTCTTTCCATGTTAGCGATCTGTGTGTTAACTTACTCTATGATTTAGGCCGTAGATCTATAAACAAATCAATGATTCACATTGGTTAAAAGCCTCTCAATCCCTCTATAAAAATCCTTCAGATTTTCCTCACCATCTCAACCCTAATTTTCTTCCCTAATCTTTTCCACCACCTTTTTTACACCCAGTCCCTCATCCCAACATTTTCTCCCCTTAAATCTCTTCTTTTATTCCATTATTTATAGCTATTTTCTTTTTTGTTTTTTTTTCTCTCTCTAGTTGTTTTACTTCTTAATTTTTGGTCTTGACGGCTGAAGAAAATGCCTACTTCAGAAAAGACAGAGGATCATGGTGATGGGTGAATTTTAGCGCACCCATTCTCTCACCTTTCTTTCCAATTTATTTCTTCCCATTTATTATTTCCCAAAATGCGTATTCCCTTCCAATTTCTTCTCTAATTGAAGGCAGCACACCCATTCTTTCCCAAGTCTCAGCTCTCATCTCATTTCCAGCCAAATATATTTTTATTCATCCATGAAATCTCGGCAAACATCTTATGTCCAGCCATTTTCTTAAAAAAATGCTTGAAAATGAAAATTTGGTGGTGGGGACTTTTAGATGTTACTATTAATTTACTAGTTACTAAAATAATTGAAAATTCTAAATAGAAACATTAAAAATGAATCACAATAATTATTAAAAAATTCAAAAGAACAAAAAAAATTATAATTAAAATCTAATATTACTAAGATGGTGTAGCGACCGAAATAAATGGTCACTCTTGGTGACCGAAATAAAAGGTCACTTATAATGACTGAAAAAAATGTGGCCGATCCTTGGCGACCATCTGGCCACCGAACTTTCGGTCGCCTAAAAGTTAATTTAGTCGCCATTTGGCTAACATATGACCAGTCGCTCCAAAGAATTCTATTGTAGTGTTGGACCCATGACTTGAGGTGTCAAACTCTGCGAAATAAGCACAAGTTGAAAGTGAGAAATCAAGAGCATATTAGTTCACAACATTGCATCAATATCTTGCATTTCTTACCCTGAAAAATGAGCATAAGAGAACTAACCTACAAAACAAATTATTTCTTAAAGAATCCATGACTGTAGCTAAAATTAGTAAAACTTATATAAGAAATTATAATGACATATAATCCATTAACGTCAAAATAACATACAGGACGTGAGAGAATAACTTATAAAGATATGTCTAGTTACCTCATTTTGCTTGAACTTGAGATATATATCTATGAGAGACCAATAGTTCTCAACTTTTAATAATTCCCATTTTATATTTGAAAACTCAATTTTAGAACTAAAAATTAGTCAAGCCATAAGTAACTAACCTTTATGAAATCAGCAGAAGTAAGGATACTTTCACTTAAGTCCTTCAAATAATCATAAGATTTCTCAAATAAACATTAAATTCATTCCAGGCCATATACTATAATAGAAAAGGATCATAAATTACCATATCTTCCTCACCAACTTAGGCTCTTCTCTTGAAATCCTAGAAACTATGGTACCCACATTGCAAGTGACTATAAATTCAAACATAAAAATAGTTAAAAACTAATATTAGATTAACTAGAACTTAAGAATGTTAATAAAAATAGTGCAAATCACCATTTAGCATTTAGAGGTCAACAAACAATGTGTCAAAATGCACAAAAATCCAAGAAAAGAATAGAGACAACATGAAAAACAACTAGTGTTAAGTTTATAGAAAATAAGAGAGATGAATAAGTAACTCAAAATTAAAAGGAAAACTCATATCCATTTCGAACACAGCACTAGCAAAAAAAGGTATGCATTCTTTTCAAAGAGAAAATATTTTAATTATTTATAGGAACAACATGAAAAACAACAAGAGATTTTCCCACTATCTTTGTGCAAATTTTAAGCGGACAAGTAACTGCTCAATGAAATAAGCACAAAAGATCATTGTAATTGAAAAGTGATGAAATATATGGTAAAACCAAAATCAGCCAGAATTAAACAAAGGAAATGAACAATTCAAGTCAGTTATAAAAAATAAACATTAAGATAGGCAAGAAAGTATTACAATGTCCAATTCCCTCACCATCTTTCCATTGTTGCCGTTCTCGAACATGTCAATTGCCAAAGCAACAACATCCTCATCCCTGCCGCCTTCATCTTCTACTGCCCTAACCACTACCATCATCGCCCCCATCCTTGTTCCTGCTTCATCCTCATTGTGACGCAAGGCACCATCAGTGGACCCATTTCCTTGCTCCCACTCACTTTCTCAGTGCATGACCTCACTCACTTAGCCTCTTTGTCTCCATCACCACCCTTTCCCCTGATCACGATCTTCAAGCTCCAGCTACTCCATCTCTTCATGCTCCAACATGACCTTTTTCCCCAATCAATTGAAGGCAACAAACTATGGGTAATGGATGGCGAGAAATGGAAGACGGGAGATGTGAAGCAAAACTTTGCCATTCATGAGAAGGATGGCCAAAAGGTTTAAGGATATGTGGCGTACAGGGAGGAGGCACATGTTAAGGGTTTTTAACCCCATATTTTCCCCTTTCTCTCCCAAGCTTTTTGTTGATGTTCTATTCAACCCCAATATCAAAGCAATTTTTGAAACGGTCAATGATGGCCATTTCTAACAAAAGCGTGCTAAGAAAATTTGAAGTGGATTTTAGTAATCGCTTCAAGTGTTATGCTTCAAAACACTTATTTTTTTGTATAGTGATGGATCTAAGTTTCCTCTTAGATTCATTAGAATCTTGGTCCTATTGGAGTATCACGATGTTTGACAACAGATATTGAGGCAATTATAGAGAATAACGTCAGTTTTTATTTTTTTAGGTTTTATTGGTTGTCTTTTTATTTTTATAGATAGTCTTATTCAGATCTCTAATGTCTGGTTGGTTCCAGCTAGTTATTGTCATTCTGCCTTGGGTTTTTTTCCAATTATTTGTGACTTCTATATCCCAAATTTATTATGGCTTACCTGAAAGATTTGGCTTGACCCAATTCTCTTCTCTTCATTTAATGTCGCAGGAATGTGTGGTCTTTTTGTGGCCAGTTTTATGTTCTCGTAGTTCCTTAGAGTTTTATGATATCGTTGAGTTGTAAGATGCCGTTTGGCTCATTTTTAATTGGAATAAAGCATCTTTTGTAAAAACAAAAAACAAGTATACAAAAGAAGCAACTCTATTAATAAGATATATTAGAACAATAAATTTTATTTTAATTTTTAAATTGATCATGCAAGTTCATTACTCTTTCCATGTCAAAATGTTTGTGATCAGGTTTCCTATTTTTTCCCAAAATGCATGTCACATTTTTTTATTTATACAACCTCTATAACTTTTAACCCCACAAGGAAAAAAGTGAAGTGACAATTTTTTTTTTGTTGATATTCAGAAGCATGTAGAAGTTATGGTATGATATTAGAGAGTTACGTACCAAGGAAGTTGGGGGAAAGTCTGTCTATTTCTTGAAATCTAGAGAGTTGCGTCAAATAGCAATTTAGCAGAGAGTGGCACACAATATGCCATTGAAAATTCGTACCCCGCTCACGATGGGGATGTCCGAACATGTAGCCATTAAGCTGCTGTGTTGCAAATAGTGACAAATATTTTGGTGTAAAAGAAGGAATAATATTAAAATTAATACCTTTAATTGGATAAGTTGGTTTTACATTAATTTCAATATATTATTATTCATTATTCTTATATAAAGTAATGATTTTTAGAATGTAAATTTATTGAAATCTTACATTTTGTAAAATAGAAAAATACTACTTTTTAAACTTGTTAAATTATAAGGTTTGTGGGAAAAAGAATGAAAGATTGGAAACAAAGACAGGAAAACATGGTTGGGATTGACTTCCAATATATGATGGCTGTCCGGTGGAATTTTTGGGAGTCAGTCTCAGTCTGTGAACATAAAAGGAGTTGGGCATTCCTGGATCTATGCATGGTATGGTATGGATAATATCTTATGCATGCACTGCCACAGTTCTGGCTCTATATGATAATCTAATTAGGTGAGCCTCTTTTAGTTGGGGCAGGTAAGCTGGCCTTTTTCTTCTTTTCTTTTTCCATAATATTAATTCCCTCTTTCAATTCTCCACTTGTTATTTAGTATTAATTAACTCCCATTACCCTTCTCCCTTCCCAGTTTCCAGCAGTAGACTAGTTACCACTCCATTTTATTTTTACCTTTGTCACTAGCTAGCTAATTATGTGAGAGAATATATATGAATGTGATTCATTCAATTAATTAAAGTTGGTCTACTAAACATACACATATATCCACACAAATTGAAAGATCATTCTAATCCATTGATCATGCCAACACAAAATGGCCTCTCATCAAACTGTTTGTACAATATATTGTTTAATTAACTCCAACAGCTAGCAAAAGTGGGAGAAGAAAGCTAGCTAGATCATCAAATTAAAGCAAATCCGAAAAGAAAGAGAAAAGAGAAAGAAACCCCACATTATCATATGTATTAATATCTATGTGTCAGTTCTAGACAACTTTGAACAACCTAATTAATCTCAAGCTCCTGCCACCTCCATAAACTCTGACCATGGATCATCAATTAATACCCTTAATTGTCTTACTTAATCTTAATTACCATGGTCCTCCTCCCAACACTCCATTATTGCCCCAATACCCACCTGATGAATTTCCTTGGCCCTTGCTTTGATCTGCTTCATTACTTGTGCCCGAAAGTTGCTTCATTTCCCCAAAAGGGAAGAAATTAATCCTCCCCGCAGAACCTCCATTATTATCTTGATGAACACCATTCATGGCGGCTCTATTCCCAAGTCCGTTCTCAATTGTGAAACCAAGATTTGGCTTATAATCATGCATTGCAAAACCACTTGAATAGAGGGTATTCGAATCCATGACTGGACCAGCTGGAACAAAAGGACTCAACCCTCTACCAGCCATCCCAGTCCTGAGCAGCTCCAAAGCTGAAAGAGAAGGATCATAGGCCACAGAATGAGGTGAAGAAGAAGAAGAAGGAACCGGATTGTTTTCCTGATGGTGACTTCCGTTGTTTTCAATCTTGGGGGGTTGCAAGAACTGAGACATAGCCTGCTGGTGATGACTTTCTTGCATTGCAGGGAAAGCCAAGTTCAGGTCTTGTCCCTTGGGAATCTTGTCTGCTGCAGGAGAGTGAGAAGAAGACAAGTGAGAGAGATGGTTGGGTGGGTTTAGATCTGGAATAACTTTGGGAGGGGCCAGATGAGAGGAAGCTTGTGTTGGTGCTGATGTTGATGACAAAGATGATCTCTTGTTCTTTCTAGAGCCTCCACCAACAGGGACATTTCTGAGGGAGCCTCCCTCAGTCCAGTACCTTCTACAAGTCTTGCAGAAGTATCTTGGTTGGGTCAGGCTGTAGTTGTTGTAGTAGCAGAACTTGGTGTTGGTGGAGTTGCATCTTGGACAGTTGAGTTGCTCAGGAGGCCTTGCTTTTCTCTCCAAAACTGGTCTTCCTGTGCATGCACTGTTACTTGAAACTATCTCCTCCATAGGCTTCATCAGACCTATCTCTTGATGATGATTCCCCTGGAAGATCAGTTCAAACCAACTCAGAAAATCAATTAATTTTTGATAACTTATCACACTAATTAATATCAATTGTAGATCTCCCGTAAAAAAAATTAAGGTAACAAGAGATCAAATTCATAGAACAAATAAAACCTTTTCTCTTTCCCTTTTCAGTTGGCACACAAAGAGAAAAGGAGGGAGAAAAAGAAAAAGAGAAAGTGCACTGCCAGTGCCAGTGCTAGCTAGCTTTAATATTAACAAGAACAGAAACTAACACATAAGAATATGAAGCCCTAATTTTTAATTTGGCTGATGAAAAGAAGTTGATCATGCAAAGTTAATAACATGATCATGTGTGTGCAGTATAATAAGACGAACTTTGCAAGCTTCAAAGCATCAGGATCACATCTGATCTCGATCGTGGCCTTGGTCTTGTTAGGTTCCAAAAATTAACAAAAGAGAAAAGACAAAGTGGGTAAAGATATGGCTCAAAGCGTATGAGCTCAACACCAAGCATCAACCTACCTGCTGTGACCATTTAGCAGCATCCATAAATTGATATGAGAGGGAAAGCAAAAAGAAGTGACCAGTGAGAGAATCAAAAAGCAACGGTCTGTGATGACTTGAGAAATATTAATGGAGAGAGAGAGAGAGAGAGAGAGAGGTAGCTTCACTTCACCGCCCTTTGTCTGGAGCTGCTATAAGCTCTCTTTAGTGTAAGAGAGAGAATGTTTTTTCTGAGGCTGTTTGTACGTACTTTGGTTGATGGCCTTATGTGTTGGCTCTCACTTTATTTTTAATGACGGTGGACTGGAGAGAGATTAAAAGAAAAACAGAACCTTAAAGTGGAGATTGATGTAGAGAGAGCGAGAGAGAGAGAGCTAGGTGCGTTTGTTTTGACTACTACTGTGGAACATCCCCAAATTAACGCTATGTTGGGTCGCATATTTTACTCCTTTGTTAAGGACCTACGCGTACTAAAAAGTGTACAAAAAAATGTATATGTTACTGTTCAATGAAATGTAAAAACTTGAATGGAGTCAATATATTGATCTTACTTAATTATATTTATTGAATATAAGAAAATTATGAAATATATATACCCTTATGAGCCATTTAGTATTGAGCGAGGTAATTGCCAAACTCAATTTTGAGAAGATCACACATAATTAGGTATATAGTATGATAATTTAATTAACATTCTGACCCTATAATTCTTTAAAATATGTAACTATTTTTTTCATTATTTTTAATATATACAATTTTTACCCATTGAAAAAATTTTCAGACTCCGTCCCTACCACTATGAAAGTTCTTAAGAATTTATATGGATATTTTCATACGTGAAGCAGTGGGTATTGTTTAAATTGGGTGGAAATTTTGTCAGATGGAATTTGAAGTAGTAGAGTAGAGGATGGGATTGTAGTTTATTATAAATGGATTGGATGGATAGGAAGTTGATGAGTGTGGTTACTGTAGTGGGTTTCTCTTTTTTGACCTGGTAGTGGGAAAAGTCTTTATTCTTGTTACTTTCTTGTCACCACTTTTCAGTGTTTTCTAGGACCCTTCTTCATGTGTAAAGAGGGGTTGGGTTTTGTTTGTTTGGTCTGTCAAAAAGCAAGAGGATTTGATCACTCAGCATCCCCCCCTCCCTCCTCTCTTGTTAATTCATTTCACCAAAAGAGATGCCCCATTGCATCAACTTTTCCATCTCCATTACAGATAAATTAAAGTTCCTTGCAATCCAAGCAATCAGTGGTGTTTCCTTTATTTTATTAATTTGGACATATTGCATGAGAAGCGCATTGGGATCGGTTCTTGTACAATTGCTTAAATTGTCGGATCCCAAGCAAAGTGAGTTTCGTTCTTAAAGAAAATTTAGAGTGAGATTTGATCCTCTTTGAATATCCTGATGAATATATCGCCGCATGGGAACAAAAAAGTCTTTTAACTGCGTAAATATTAGTCAAACATTTCACTAATTTCATACAAAAGATATATGTATTTGTATTAATTTGAGTTTAATTTCTCTACCTAGCTTAGTTGGTAATAGATATGTGGTACATATATCAGAATTAAGTCCATTAAAACTTACTGGATTTAAGTTGACGATTATAAGTAGAAATCAATTAATATATAGAAAGCAACATATATTATATTAATATACACATTATCTGTATGTGGATAAAGTGCTTGTAAATGACATTTATGTGTTTAGCATTTTAAATGTTAGAAATTAATAAACGAATTTGGTCAATGAAATAAGGACAAATATTAACTTTGTAAATAAAATAGAAAAATATTATTTTCAAAATTAGAAAATTTTAAATATATCTCTATTTGAAGAATTTTGTGTAACAGCGTCAAATTTAAAAATAGAATAATTATATAAATTCAATATTATATTAAAGTGAAAAATGATAAAAATTGCAATAAAATTATATTTTGAGTTAAAATAAACAGAATCATGATTCAAAACATAGAGTACATGTTAGAATTTGCAATCACAACAAAAAAAACTATATACGTACTTAATCTTATAAACCATGGTTTTCAATCTTACGTCGTACCAGCTAGTATTGTTTCATACCGGCCGTATAGGTTAGAAAAAATAGTATGAGAAGGTATGTCTCATTCCGTCCTTCGTACTGGATAGTATCGGTTAGTATTAGACAACTCAGCCATCTTGACCCATACCGCAATATCTTAAAACCAGGAAAAATGCATCTTTCTAAAATTTTATTTTTAGTTTTTACATGTTTTCAAGTAAAATATATAATCATTATGTTAACTTAAATGCTTGTATACCAAAATTTTTTGATATTTGAAAGAATTTTTTTTTTTTGTAATGGTAAATATCATTAATGAATGAATATATACAAACCTTAGCATCCCAAGGTAAAGAAAGAGACGACTAACTTAAGATCAAATCACGGAACTACACTACCCATATCTCTCAAAATCAAGATGGCTCACGTGAGCACAGGCCTCAAACAAAATTTGGCATCACAACTACTCAACAGTATTGTTAGTCTGTCGAAGCATCAACTATTCCTTTATGCCCAAACATGATAAACAAAAGATACAAAGACTGCATGATAAACTTTACTTACAATCGACTTGCTCTTTATCCTCCTAGCAAACCAATTCAACTCCTCCCTCCATCTCAATGGGCCTATTCCGATGTCAATATTCTTATCGAGTATGGACCAGTATCCTATGCCTCTTAAACTTATATTTTTATTTTATTTTATATATATATATATATATTTATATTTAAAAAATCTAGATACAAGTTATATGCATTTTAAACCCATACACTTTCAATAGTTGTGAGGTTCTATATGTTCATATGTATATAAATACTTCCTTCATTTTGCAAGACTTGGCCCTTTTATATTTTTTTACTAAAGTTTGACATAAATATATTTATATTAATTTGTATAGTGAAAACTTATTAAAAAATATATATTTATAAACTAAAGTCTTTAATGTACTATTTTCATATAAAAATTTTATATTTCTATAAGAATTTTTTTTAAAAAAATCATGAATTAATTGCAATAAACAGTAAAGGAGACAAACTTTGTGAAAAAGTGGGAGTAATATATAACTGATATATTTGAGACATAGTAATATAGTATCAACACTATACCGTATCACTAAAAACTGTATGACATCTAGTACAAGATTTACAACCTTGTTATAAACCCCCAAATTTTTTCTCTCTTTTCATTCTCAATCTCCCACAAAATTAATTCTTGCAACCGCAACTTAAAGCTATTACTTTAATAACATCTTTCCTAAAAAATTTAAAGATATATATTTAGAACTTTATCTCTTAATAAATCCTAACTTCCTTTAGGCTATAGGGCTCTATCATAAAACATAATATTCAAATAAAATTTACTTCCACTTATAAAATTTGATTGGCTCTAGTCATTTATGTCTTGACTATATGTTCATTGTTGGTCTTATTTTTATTCCAAATTGTTTGTAATGGCTGCAATTTTATTTTAATATAAACCATTTAAAAAAGCTTTAATCTATGTAAGAAAGTTTTTCATCATTACCTTTCAAAGGCCATTCATTTTAGAAAAAATAGTAAAAATAAAAATAATGCTTTAATATAGTTTTAAAATATAGTCAATTGCTAGCTAAGAATAAAAATTTGTGTTATAATGTTAAAAAGGATAATAATCATGTGGGAAAAATAATCTTTAAATATTTTCTAGCATTTTAAAACTCTGAGAAATGCCAAAAGCTTAGTGCTAAAAGTCCAATGAAAGTTCTCTGACCGGCCCTATGTTCGTTTGTTGGTGGTTATAATTTTATTCCAAATTTTTTAAAGTAGTTGCAATTTTTTTCTTAATATAAACCAATAATAAAACCTTCTAACTTATATAATAAATATTTTTAATGGTTACCTTTCAAAGGCTATAGATTCTAGAACAAAAAATAAAGAATATGAAAATAATGCTCTAATATAAGTTTGGATAAAAAAATTCGATTGTTAAGAATAAAAATTTATATTATAATATTCAAAGGGATCACCATATCAGGAAAATTTAAAAACCGTGGGAAATGTCAAAAACTTACTGCCAAAAGTGACCTTGTTATAGTGTAAGCAGCTAATTCTAACAATAAAGAAAAGTTTCCAGAACCTATCTTCGTTGTTGGTTATAATTCTATTCCAATTTTTTATGAAGTAGTTACAGTTTTATTCTTAATATAAACCATTTAGAAAACCTTCATCATATATAAAAAATATTTTTTGATGTTTATTCCATTGGCTCTACAAAGAAAAATAGTGGAAATGAAAATAATGCTTTAAATAATTTTAAATAAAAAAGGATTAATAATATTGAAAGGGATGATGAAAATGTGGGGAAAATAATCCTTAAACGTTTTCCAGAATTTTAAAACTATGGAAAATTTTGCTTTTAAGAGCATGCTTGATTGTAATATAAAGTTCAGCCATGTTTGTTTCAAAACTTCAATTTTAGTGGCAACACATAGGATTTTATGATAAAGAGATTCACACTCTTTTAATGAAATTCACAGATTAGTTTTCTTTGTTTTTTCTTTTCTTTTTTCCATTAAGTCCAAAAATATTGTTTTCCTAAAATAAGACTTAAGCGCTTCCACATGTATTTTTTTTTCCTTATTGTATTTATGATGTTTTAATGGTTTTAAACTTTATTAATAGATAATGATAAATTTGTGGTCCCATTAAAATAACAATAACTTATAACTTAATGGCAAAATGGTTGGTACTTTTACATTCTTTATAATATGCCATATCACTTACTAGTGTAAAAAAACTCTTGTGTTACAAAGTTTATTTTTTCTGAGTAAAATTATAGAAATTTAATATAAAATATTCCAAGAATAAAAGTGATTTAAATAATATTAGTTATTATTAGTAACTCTATACATAATTAATGACAAAATATTTGATGTGTTTCAATTTGTCTCTATATATATTTTTTTAAATTAATTTCTGTATATATATTAATCCAAGTTGAAAGAGGAAGTTAATTGGGCAAAAATTTATGTTCAAATACATTTTTAATAATACTTCAAAATTAGACCTTTTTTTTTTTTTTTTCAAATTAACCGATGAAAGTATAATTTTTCCCAAGAACTTTGGTCTAAAAGCATAAGCACATGGCACGGACTCATGCAAACTTCCTTTGTTTTTATTAATTTTTTCTCCTTATTATATTTTTGTAGTCTAATATATTATTAAATATCTAATCAAATAGGGAATGACAAATTTAAATCTCTTTAAAAAAACCAAACAACTTACAACTTAAGAGAAAAAATGTCATCTAACATTTAGTCACATTCAAACTTTTTATAATATATAATATAATATAATATAATACAATTTGTATAGATATGTATATAGGAGATCGAAGAGGTGAGGGAAGAATAAAAATTGAAAGAGGGAGGGAGGGAGAGGGGACAAGAGGCGAGAAAAGGAAGGAGTTGTAGGACCCAGAAAATGCGCAACAAGATAGATGGGAAGGGAAGGACGGGACCAAATTTGAAAAGATATTGTTTTGTTGCCCCTGCTTATTATAATTCTGTTTGTTGGGGTGGGGATTTGGATCTTCTTTGATCAGTTTTCTTTTGTGGCCTTCCCGACATTTGCCCTCCAATTTCTTCCAAACCCGCCGGCCAACGACCCACATTCTCCCTTCACCTTCCAACCGCCCAACCTGGCTACTGTTCTATAACACGTAAATATAATTGCTTCTTTTCTAGCTATTGATGTTAGTACTTAATTATTGCTACATACTGAAAAATAGGATCGGAAAACCCCCTAGCTATTCTTCTTTAGCTCTCCTCAAACCTGCAGCTTGTTCATGTTTTTCTTTTAATCGACCCAACCAAAAAAGATTACTAAAGAAAACAACTATATATATATATATATGAGGTGCCCCCCAGGAGCTTGAGGCAAATCTCATCTCTAAGTTTTAAATTGTTTTGCCAAATCCAAGAATCTGAAGTTGTCTCTTCTTTATTATATTCCAGCAATCGAAGGCTCTCAGATAATAGCTATATATTGACCCATCTGATCTATACGGATTTTTTTTTTTTTCTGAGAGATATATGGCCTAAAAAATTTTTATCACAAGAGCTTGATTCCAAGAGTAAAAAGCGTACAAGCTGAAACTTACCAGCATGAGAGGAGCTTTGAACTCCAAGAGTTAACTTTTGCAGTGATCCGATCAATCAGATGGTGATAGTCTTGAATGTTCAGACGAGAAGCACCAATAGGAACTCCTAGATCGATACAGGAAAGGAATAGACCCTTTTCCCAAATATTAATTCATTTGTACACTAATAATTGTTAGAACCTTACCAGTATAAAATAAACTACTACTTTTAAGAAGACATGAAATTTGTCAAACCCGATGTCTTTCTTATTTAAAATATTATTATCTCTTTCCTTATATACTTGTACACATGCTTCTGGATACCATATATGTGTGTGTGTATTTTTACCTTTTTTTTTAACCACAATTTTAACAAGATAAAATGGTGTGTCACCTAGTTTATGTGGATAGTTATCGTATATAAGTACAAATATGTACTTTCCTTTTTATTAAACTCAGGATATAAAGTGAGTTGGGAGAGAAAAAGTACATAATACTGTTACATGAAATGATCATTAATTGGAACATCTCATGTTTGAGTTGCAGGAGAAAAATTAAAGGCTATGGGCGCTCCTAAAGCAGTTACACTGAGGCAAGCATACAAATATTCAGGTCAGAGTAGAGCAGGTAAGAAAAAACAAACCATTTTTTTTAGCTCGTTATTCCAATTTGGTTCATTCCTTATTTTGCGAAGCAACTCTTTTTAGCGGTACTACAATAATCTTCTAAGTGATCATAAGTTGCAGTTGCACAAAACACTTTCAGACATTATGGGTTTAAGTCTTAATTATACTTTCGAGCGTAAATTTCATCATATTAAAATACTGTGTATTAGGTTATTTTGTTTCTTTTTTTTTTATGGAAATCATTTATTGGACCAGAATGAACGACCATTACAATCTTCTGAAATAGTAATAGACAAAATGGAACCTGGGAAGTTTGAGGACCATAAACATGTTCGGCCCACTGATGTGCCCATCTTGGCGAGCTTATTAGCTACTCGGTTCGCCTCACGCCCAGTATGGAACACCAGCTTGGCCTTGAAGCCTCCTAAGATCTCCCCAGCAGAGCTTATATACACAAAAGCTTCCAAATAACCCTCCACTCCAAACAAGATATTGTATGAATTAAATTCAGCGCATCCAGTTCGAGAACAACCTTATCAACTCCCAGTTTCGTTGCCAGCTGATGTCCTCGTGCCTCTAAATTTCTGAGGCCAGTCAAAAGGAGATCATTCACTCCTTACCGAGAAAACATAACTCATCTGCTGCGCTTTCCATAGGTGCCTTGCCGCATAACAGCCTCGAACAGTGTGCAGCGAAGTCTCCTCGTACGCTTGACATGTAGGGCAAGAGGTGTCCTCCACCACCTTACGCACCGCCAGGTTAGATCGTGAAGGTAAGTAATCATGATAAGCCAGCCTCCACAACATGTTCTTCAGCTTGTTCATGTCAGTGAAGGCCTCCATCCCGCCTCTTCCTCTGGAAATCAGTGAAGAACCTCACCACGAGGAAAAATCCAAGTAGCTCCTAGACCATGTAGATTAGTTTGTTATTTATGAGTTTGTTAGCATTTATACGTGATATCAGACTGGGCTAAGGCCAAGAGTTTTGGCAGTCATTAGAAACATTTTAATGGGTTCATCCCCGTTGGAGGTAGTCTCATGTGTTCAATCGATCAGTATTAGTCACTGCTGTTAATAATTGAGTTCAATAATGAAGGAACTCCAATAGCTGCGGGATTCTGATCCTTGAAAGTGGCGGAGTTTCTCACCTTAACAAACAAGCCATCGAGCATATACGAAGGATCTTTATGGAACGGCCCCATATGTTTTGTTCTCTCTACATAATCTCCTATGCTCTCATTGAGCTAACTTAAGTATAAAAAGATCTTTCCCAAATACAGAATTCCAAGGCCACCATTATCTTTGATCATAGGTCCAGCCCATTTACCCTCACTGGGTATGAATTCACACACACACACTTGTGTTTATTCATTTATTTTTAAAATTTAGGATTTTTTCAAAAAGCCTAACCAATATGAACCAAGCTAGGTTTGTGGCCCTTTCCACTCAAACTCATATCTAACCCACATGGAAGGAGTGCTATAATGTCTTAAATAGTGATCGTAAGTATGCGGGATACGCTATACAAGTTTTTATAGTTTGTCAAGTTACCACATACGTTATCTCGCATATTGATACTTTTTATATTTTTTCAATTTTGCAGTGATATACTATGTGGTATAGCAGAGATATACAACGTACCATAGGTTAAGATTTTTTTTTTTTTTTGCATTTTATATCAAGGTATCACATACATAAAATTTAAAAAAAATTAATACACATTTTGACATAACTTCATCTTTCTTATTTAAAAATAAAATTTAATTAGCAAACGATGTTAACATGATTGAGATTTGAAAAATTTTATATTTATTTTCTTTCATTTTAATTTACATTAGGAAAATTATGGTGAAAACAAAAAAATATGTGAAAAAATATATTTGATTTTTTGTCTGAGAATAATATTTTAATATATATTATTTTACAAAATTGTGGTAACTATTTGTTGCACGGCATGCATATCATATAATATACTTATTATTTATAATGTGAGACATGCATAACAGTAATTGTATTAAAAACCTTGGTCTTACCTGGATTTAACTCGAGTTATACTTATAATGCACAAATATCTTATTTACTAATTATGAAGAACATCCTCACCTAATATATATATATATATATATATATGAACATCATATATAAGTGTGGTCGGAATATTGAAAAAAAAAAACAGAGAAAGAGAGAATGGTATGCCTTATAATTTTGTGAATATAATATAATCATATATATGTAATAATATATACGTTTGTCTATTAGGACCATAGTTTATGGTCGACGCAACCTTAGATAAGCGGCGCATGCCAACTCCTGGAGTAGCACGAAATCTGCTAAACTTGTTGGGGCTGTCGAGGTAGATTTGGATCGGGAAAGGTACAAAAATTTTTGTTATAGTTATAAGTTTAGACTGGTTTGGTTATTATAGTTTTTTATGGTAAAAATTGTATTATTAAAGTTATAGTTTTGGTCTAAAATTGGTTATTAATATTATATTTTGGTACCGAATATGCTACCAACCATTAAAACTTAACTATAAATAAGAAAATTTCTTAGTTTTGAAATTTTGGAGTACTAATATGAATTTTAACAAATTTTAGGAACTTTGGGTAATTTACTATTTTCATTTTTTTTTTTGCATGCTAGCTACTGCATCAGTCACCACCGGATCTACCACTAGTGACGGAGGCAATGCCAAAGAAGGTAGTGTTGGACATCACTATTTGTTAACAAAAAAATTGTCATACCAAAAATCAGATGATCAGAAACATATTTATATTGGATAAGTGAGTTTAATTTGATCGGGGTTTGGGTTATCTGTAGTATCAGAATATTAGAATGTAGTGACTAATTTGAATATTATTTCTAGAGAGAATAGTGGCAAATCCAGTAAAAGATAGATGTGATTTGTCGTACAAAAAAATAAAAATAGTAAATTATTCACAGTTTTTGAAGTTTGTTAAAAGTTAGATAAGTACTTTAAGATTTTAAAACCAACAACTTTCTATGCTTACCGTTAGGTTTTTAACGACTGGTGGCATATTCGGTACCAAATTGTAATATTAGTGGCCAATTTAAACCCAAATTATGACTTAGTGATGTAATTAGAATCACTTAAAACTATAATGACCAAATTGGTTCAAGCTCATAACTGCAATGGATTTTTTTATACTTTTCTAAGTTGGATCCCATGGCCCAAAATAATGTTGTTGATGCAGTCACGCTTTTAGCATAGCCAGTGCCATTAAGGACACCAACGTGGCGAATCAAGTGCATATTAGCAACTCTCGTCACTGCCCGCCAGAATTTGACAAAAAAATGGAGCTTGTGCTTACCACCCACGAGTCATGAGTTCCTTGTGGTTTACCCACTGAGGCTAGATTTTAATTTTGATAGCCTTTACTATTATCTTTTGATTCAAGTTCAATAATCTTATACTACTCTAAGTTAACCAAGCCAATTCCATAAAGTGATCTAAATTTGGTTGAATTTTTAGAATTCAAATAGGAATCCACAAAAAGGCTAACTCTTCTTCATGTTACCATGGTCGTCGAAGCCTCCTGGTGGGCATTGGCATGATGGATATCTTCCATCAAGGTTATCGCCTTTGCTGGCAGAGATTTGGCCAAGTGGGAGTCATCATCATGGTGAACAATGTTAGGATATGGAGGAGGAGTTTTCTTGGAGTTGGATTTGGACTTCTTGTACTTAGTGGAAGAATAAATGGATCCACAGAGGCATGAAAAAGACAAAGACATGACGATAATGGCTATGTGGGAAAAAAATGGTTTGACTTATGTTATTTAGGCAAAAATCTTAAATTTGCTACTAATGCTTTTGATTGGGACCAATTTTGCCACTAAGGTTTTTTTCCACAAGTTCCCACCAATGTTTTGAAACTTGCTCAAATTAGTCACTAACCATTAAAAGTTACAAGTTTTTAAAATTTCAAGGTGATAATGTAACTTTGAACAAATTTTAAGGCCTTTAGCTGATTTTCCATTTTTCTTTTAATAGACTTTATTCCACCTTCACCAACACCTTCATTGCACTTGTCGCCTCCAAACCCTCCAGCGCCAATGCCAACCATCTTCACTTTCAATCCTCGCAATCTTCTATTGCATCTTCCTACAAACCAATTACTGCATGCTCATCCTTACCTGCCATACACCTAAGCCAATCCTTATCAATTCATTGCTCTCCTCAATGATGTAGTTGCAGCGCATCTTAAGTCCCAACCCTAACTTTAAACATATCAGCCCACTGGCACCTGCGCAATCGACCCAAGCTCTTGCTAATGCCCTGACTATCCACCAAATTTCTTTATGCTCTCTCGGTCAAATTGAGAATGGGCTTTCGTTTCCCAGTATAATTTCAGCTCTAAAAAAAAAGAAAGAGAAAGAGGTCATCCTGATTACCGGATGACTGAAGATGGATAGACAAACCGCATCTAAGGTTGGGTTTTGTGACAATGAGGAAAGCCTTGAACAAGGTATATATGGGTGCAAGGAGTTGGGGCAGAGATATGACAATGAAGATGGATTACATTGGTGGTGAACGGGTTTAAGATTGATAGGCGCATTGGAGGTGCTGGTGAAGGTGGATCAAAGTTTGTTAAAAAAAAATATAAATTACTTAAAGTCCTTTAAATTTGTTAAAATTTATATTATTACCCTGAAATTTGAAAACCTACAACTTTTAACGGTCAATGGCCAATTTGCATCAACTTTGTAACATTAGTGGGAATTTGGGAGCAAACAAAACTTTAGTTGCAAATTTGGTCCCAACCTAAAATATTAGTGAAAATTTTGATATTTTTGCCAATTATTTATTAATTTAGGGTTAAGTGTATTTTCATTCCTTCTATTTTATTACCTTTTACAAAAAAAAATGCCTATTAGATTAAAATTTAACAAGTAGGTCACTCTTGTGTAATAAGAAATCTCACAAGTCACGAGTTTTGTAGAGTGGATAGCTCCAAATTTATGCCTGATAGTGCCTAGTAGATGGGTGAATTTTAAGCCAAATACTCGCTACCCATGGGTCGATATCTGCAATTCACATTTTTAATCTAACCCATTGTCATCCTTAAGTGCTACTAATTAATGTACGATTGAAGTAAATAATCAATGTCTATAGAAATAGACGACCAAAATGCACACTTGGTTAATCAATTTTTCTGACTGAAGCGAGTTGGTTCTTTAACTTTGACTCAACGTAATGTAGTCCCTCAACTTTTAAAAAATTGAGCAAGTTAGTTCCTCATTGTATGGAATGGAAGATGACATTAGTTTTTTTGTGTGACAGTTGAACCCTTACTTCCTTTCATTTTCACCATCGACCTGTCTTCCCTAGAACCGTTGATGCCCTCTTCTCCCATAGAATATGCCCCCGATATCTACCTTGCTTCCTCATGGCTTTCACTGTCGACCTCTTTTCCTCAACACTATCACATTGGCATCCTCTTCTCCCTAGCATCATCGTATCGATTTCCTCTTCTCCCATCAAAATCCCTTTCTTAGCTCTATTGAATTGCCCTACCCATCGGATTGTCATTAGCATTTATTCCCAACATTATCGAACTGCACAAGCCATTGAATCCTGGTCTTCCATTGTTCCAATTGCTTTGCAATTGAAGAAGATGGCAATTTTACAACTTGGGGATTTCAAAACCCTTGACCAATTAGCGCCTTAGTAACATAATACAAGTCATGTGAGTATACATACACGTTTGCTGTCAACCAAGGGGCTAAGTCACATGTAGTGTATCAAAGTTTTAGAGCTACATCATGAGCCAAAATTAAAGGACTAACTTGTGTGAGTGTTCAAAGTTGCAGGAGCAAATGTAAATTTAGGCCAATAGCATAATTTCTAAACAACTAGCATTCTTTAATTTAATTACGCTCCCTATGTCTCATTTTATTCTTTCATTTCACTTTCTTTACTCGATTTTAATTTAAACTTATATATATCATAATTTATGAGAAATATTTTAGAAAAATATATATTTAGAAATTATAAGTTTTCATAATTTATCATGTTTATGTAGAAGCTTTAGATTTATATACTAAAATGTTGTGAATAAAAAAATATAAATTAATTATTATAAATAGTGAGAGGGAAGGATTACTATATTATTTTCCGTTATACTGACATGGTTCTCGTGGATGTATAGTTTATTGTTCCAATGAATTTTGATCAAATGAAAAATTAGCACTAAGCACTGCTATATTAATACCGTAAAATGCACGATGCTGACTTTTGGGTGTATATATATATATATATATATATATATATATATTCCACGTGATGAGCGCTCCTGATCGATAAACGGCTGGGGAACAAAAATTACTACTAATCCTAATCAGAATGGTGGTCGAGGCAGTAAGAAGGGCAGACCGGAGAAGGTTTGCTTGTGCATCCTCTAACTCACAATCATGAAACACTTTATTTGTCTCACATTCTTTACAATATTTATTTACATTATTTTAAATTTTTATAACATTTTCTTATTTAGAAAATATTTGATCATATTAATTACTCTTCAAACTACAATTTTAATATTTACTTTTTCCCTCCTTCTTAATTTACGTGTAAAAAACTAAAAAAATAGAAATAACACAAAATTTCATTTTTTCCCCCTCTTTTTTAATCTTTATACCAAATTAAAATGTTTCAAGAAATATAAAAATGATGGAGTAGTAATATGCAATTAATTCACAATATTTTCCCTTATTTCAGCGGTCACTTGCGTTGAAAATCAGTAGAGTCTAGAGTGCTACTAGTGCTAATCACAAGTCCCAACACAATATGGTAAATATATTATTTGAAGCCGACATGAGTACAATTTACTAGTGTTACTAGTGTTACTATTAGATTCCTTAAAAAAAATATAAAGCCCATCAGAAGTACTACCAGATCCCCTACATCTTCTGCTCCCATGATAATTAAAGCAGCGTCACATGTAATATGATGCCTGCAGTGGCTATATATAACAGTTTTCAGTTTTTTGAGGGGGAGAGAGGGGGATAGAGGGAGGGAGAGAGAGAGAGAGAGAGAGGGAGAGGGAGGGAGAGTAATGGGGAGAGCTCCTTGTTGCTCTAAGGTGGGGCTGCACAGAGGTCCATGGGCGGCGAGAGAAGACACGTCGCTCATCAACTATATTCAGGCTCACGGCGAAGGCAATTGGAGATCCCTCCCCAAAAAAGCTGGTCACTCCCCTTTCTTTCCCTTCATCCACAGTCACAGGCTGACGTCCATGCAAAACACATATTATACCAGGACGAAAGAAGATCATAATTATTAGTAGCTTGATTAATGTTAATGTCGATTTAAGATGGAATATAAATATATCTCTCTGTTTATATATATATGTGTGTGTGTGTGTGTTCAATATGTGATGCAGGGCTTTTGAGATGTGGAAAGAGTTGCAGGTTGAGATGGATGAACTACTTAAGACCAGGTATCAAGCGAGGGAACATCACTCCCGATGAGGACGACCTTATCATAAGACTCCACTCCTTTCTAGGGAACCGGTGGTCCCTTATTGCTGGACGGCTCCCTGGTCGCACCGACAACGAGATCAAGAACTACTGGAACACCCATCTCAGCAAAAGACTTGTCAGCCAAGGAACTCATGATCCCAACACCCACAAAAGGCTACCAGCTGAGCAGGTGCAAGTGCAACCCGTCCGCAAGCGGGAAGGGAACCCAAAAAACAAGAGGCAGAAATCGAAATCTGAAGAACCTGAAAGACCCAAGATCCATCTTCCCAAACCCGGTAGGATTAGGTCTTTCTATTTGCCTGCTGCAGGAAACGATAGCTTCAACACGTTGACCCCAGTTTGGTCAAGTCGGCGCGGGGAGGGAGGACTGGGTGCGGAGGCCACACAGGTTGCTAATACTTGGTCGGATGACGCAGGGCCCGAATTAGATCGTATGATTGAATTTCTTGGAAGCTATGATGACCGCGATGGTGCCATCAGGGGCTCTGATTTCCCGTCAAGTGATGCCTCTTTGGAGAAGCTATACGAGGAGTATTTGGAGCTTCTGAAAACCAACAATTAGCAAAGTATAGTACTAGGCTCAGCCTACCTGAATCGTTATTGGTATGTAGATGGAATTATATAATGGGTAGCCTAGGACCAGGAGGCTAAAAACAAAGTCAAGTCGGATATAAAATGTGCATGATTGGTAATTTATGGGAAGTTTAGGAGAAGCAATATTTAAATCTTTAATCTGTACATTGGTGTCCTAAGTCTCAACCACTTAAATTGAGGATTCAGGATAATATTTACGGATCTTAGATAGTCATGGTTAAAGTTTCAAGTTAAACATGAACTTCAATATCACCGTATTAGCTAGTTGGATCGAAACTTGCATACTGTCTTCCCTTCTAGCTACAGCTTTTCTCGCTTTGATTAAGGAAGTGAATTGAAACAAAAAAAAAAAAACAAAGAAAACAAAGCTACTAAAACAAAAAATGTTAATTTCATGAAATTTTGCAGTATTTGCAGGGGAATTCATTTACCACGGATATGTGGCATGCAATATATAAAAATTTTCATAATTTGCTATTTTTTGACAAGAAATATTGTTATATATATGGTATTTCACATACCGCCGAGCTTGTATATATATTTTATCAGTTTATGAAATATACCATAGTATTTCGCAATTATTAAGCTTTTATGTATATTTTGTCAGTTTACAGTGGTATTTCACGTGTCATGTACTGTAATTTACAGTTTATAGCGATACATGGGTGTGGTTTTTTTTTTTTACCATTTTACATTAAAGTACCATATATAAATATATAAAATGACAGAATGTGATTAATACACAAATTTTGACATAAATATTAATTCTACTTTTTTATGTACAATTGGCATTGAATAATCTAGGATTATAAATAAGTATACTGCTTGTGCAGAATAAGTTATGACCAGAGCATCATACTTTAAGTCACTTAGAAACTTAACGTGACATTAGAAAATGTAGTATTATTGGTAGAGTAATGTAGTATTATTAGTAGAGTATTTTTTTTCTCATGTATCGATAAATTATTCTTTGCTAAATAATATTTGTTTTTTATATATTTCATTTTTTATATTTTCTATAAGAATATATTGCTTTTCATATATATTTTACTAATATTTGGGGAAATTATGATGAAAAAATTAGAATACATATAAGAAGATACAAAAAGATTATTGATATTTAATGTATTTCATCTTAAAATAATATATATATATATAATTAGTAACGACATGTAGTACGGTATACCAAACAGTATACCTATAATTTAATATGTGCGTTATCCTAGCAATAATGTTATTTAATAACCTCACTGAAACATGCAAATATGCAAGTCTAAAGACTTACTTGAACCTAATATACGATTTTAGTGCATGAATTTTATTATTTATTGAGTTATGCAAGTCCTAGTGTTTACAGCAAGCACTTTTTTGGCAAATTGCAGCTTTATTGGACATAAAAAAATGGTCGCTTAGTTCTTTCAGAATCTTTGATCTACCTAATCTTGAAAATTTTTTGCACCTATTGGGGTAAGTCCATTAGCTCTAAGCACAGAGATTGGGTGATTCTCACAGTAATAAAGGAAGCTCTGTCAACCGATACATGGATAATGTTACAATTCTCACAAACTGTATGCTAAGATTCCTGCAAATTGCATATCATACCCTATCTATCTAGATATCGAGAAGGACGTCAATGAAATTTGTCAATTGATACCAACCAGTTCAGGAGACTTTGTATGTTGATAGTTTGTCATTCAGCAGTTAATCAAACTCATCAATTGGCCACCATGACACTTTAGGCTCAGTTCGTTTTAAGTTAATACAAATGCATTAATGTGTTATTGGGCCATGGACATGACCCACTTCTAAACTGTTTTTGAATTGCCCCTAGAGTTGCAATTAATTATGGTTGGCCCAGGACAACCCTTTCACCCAACCTCTTTGATCCACTCGGTTCGCCCCATCCCTCTCTCAGGCTTGCCCATTGCTGCCTCCCTACTCCGCAGTCCCTAAGACGCCACTACCCAACCCCTTCTTGTCCAACCTCCCGCTAGCCCTTCCTGCAAGCCCACTCCCGCAAGCCCTTTCTGCAAACCTACCAACCCATCTCATCGTCATTCCCCACAACACTGCCACTGCTGCTGCCATTTAGATTGGCATGGAACCGATTGATTGACGATGGACCTATGTAGCCAAATAGCTCATCCCAGCTGCAAGTTGTTGATTCCAGAACCAAAGTCATTGCCGGATAGGAGATGCTGCGAGCGCAGAGGGGGCTTTTAGGCAGGTGCAAGGGAAGTGCCACTCCATCTCATTGATCTACTTGTCAGCTCCATTAAGCGTAATCTGCGAGGAGAAGTGAAGGAAAGTGCTGAATCTCACCAAATGTAAGGAATTTGCTACAAATATGAAAGCCAAATTCCAAAAATTTCATGGTTCTCTGAAACTCTTTGTTTGAATGAGGTTTTTCGTTGGCTAAAAGAGATGAGGTGTCATATGACAAGACTAAACTTGAGGGGCAAATAAGACAGTTTGACCGTGGCCCCCATATCCAGACTTGAGGTTGTTGAAAAAATACGTTAACCGATGAGAGTTAACTTCCACTGAACTGGCTGTTAGACTTCCTTCCTTTTAAATTTCTTTTGTTTTATCTTTCTGCTTACCAAAAAAAAAAATAGAAGTATGGGACAAATGTCTCAATACGTGTATAGACGAAACATATATAACGTGTTGTGTTGGGTTTGCTAATGCAAAACAGGCAAAGCTTTTGATGAGTAACGCCGCACTATACACAAACAAGCACCAAGAAATGGGCTAATCGTAGCCAAGGCTTTCTAGTGTTCATGCAGTAAACTCCTTCACCCCCTAGGTTTAGAATTATTCACTCTTATTCTCAACAGAATGTATTAAATTTTGTGCAAACAAAAAAAATAGCTATGATTTCTTTTAGATGTTTAAACCTATGAAATTCTTCTAAAAAGACCCCCACCAAAAAATTGGGGAAAAAGAGAAAGAATTTAGTATGATTATATATATATTTTTGAATTAATAGTCCTTATTTTTGCTAACTTAAATATATATAATGGGAGAATTTCTTATTGTTTCCATTAAAATAAAAAAAAATTAACGTCAAATGGGGTGATTTTGTGCACTTTGATAAATTATAGTAGTTCATCTCCCCTCCCAAAATAAATAAAAAATAAATAGACAAATAAAAACAAAGTTCTAAATATGTAAAATAAAATGATTTTTGTTTTTTTTTATTTTCTCACCATAAGATTACCATCAATGTCAATTGAAAACCTCTACCATCTGACATGTTTAAACTGAACATAGATAGCTCATGTAAAGCCATTGATATATAAAAGCAAGAGCTAATAGCATCATACGAAATGACAAAGGTAATTTTGTGATAGCTTTCAGGGAGCTGCTAGTGCTCTACAACCTAACTATTGGCCTCAAAAGAAAGCCTAAAGCTGGCCCATCAACTAAACACATTTCCTTTATACGTAGAGATGGATTCATGAGCGGGGATTTTACTTTTTGAATTCTTCTCACTGCACTTCTCTTGAATTAATGCTACTTCTTTCAGAATGCAGGCAGAGACGGACATATATATATATATAGTTAAGTATTAAAAAAATGTGAGTAAATGGTATGTAAAACTAAGTTTGGACACCACTTTAAATTTTTATTGCACCCTACTACTAAGAAAATCTAGGAAAAAAAAAGTAAAAATCATTCATTACAAACCTTTTTTTATCATTTTTCTTTGTTATATTAAAATCATAGATTAAAAGCAATATTACCTTTTGAATTTTACTTAATTGTTATAATTAACCCTAAAATTACAAGTCAACCTATTTTAGTCATTGAACTTAGACCAAATTAAATTCAAATGTTCTAACTAAGTCATGTCAAACATTAATAGAAATGTCAATGTCGTTAAAGAAATAAACTTTCTCTACTTGTTTTTAGTGTGAAATTATAAACTCTTATATGTTTAGATTATTTTATTTAAAAGAAACTAGAATTAGTATATTTGTAGGTAATTCACTTTGAGAAGTGGGATAACACCATTTAATTTTTTAAAACATTAACTAAATATCTTCATATTTTACCTGAAAAGGTAATAATAATATTTTTATTTTAAAATTCATTTCTAAATTTTTTAAATAATCTTAAAGACTAATCCATTTCAAACTTAAATACAAAACATATATATTTAATGACTTAGAAGTATTTTATTTTTAAAATTAAAAAAAATTAATAACTTACTTCAAATTAAAATTAAAGGGTACTCAAAATAATTTTTATTTGTATGTATACTAGTAGTAGTGGGAACTAGCTTAAAGATTTTTTACTTAAATGGTTTTTTTTTTACACTCAAAAATTTACAATAGAAGGGTTACAAGCAAGACATTCTCTTTAGATGGTTGTGTTATAGTTTAAAATTTAATTTTTGACTAATTTAAATTTAAAACCAATTATAACTCAAGCTTATATATGGATCCCACTTTTAAAGTATTCTAGATCTACCACTAGATACGAATCCCTAAAAAACACAGGGTAGGCTCCTCAAGTTCAACATATCTTTAGAGAAAGTAACGCAGTGGCTTATGCCATTGCGGAACTTACAACAAACAGGACTCAGAAGGCAATCTTGTGTACTGGAGCGAGTGTAACTAGAACTAGGGAGGCTAGGCTTAGCAGTGTTGCTTTAACGCAATACTACCGGAAAAAAAAAATGATATGACGATGAGCGGAAGGCCCTAAAAATTTGGGATTCAATTGAAATGAAATCAGTAGCCTCAGGGTGTTGAGAGAAATTATTCAACTGTACACCAACTCCTACTGCAAATCGGCTGGGTTAGGTTTTGTTAATTGCCGAAAGGCAATCGAATGGGGAGCGGGGCGTTGCCATGGAAGCAGCTCCTTCTGAACGCAGTAGAGTGCAATTCCCACCTCAAGCATTCTTCCTTCCTTCAGCTTGTACGCCTCCCATTTCTTCTCCCCACCAATTCTCGTCCTTTTTACATTTCAGTTTTCGACTCCTTTTGCGTTCCATTTTTGCAGGCAACAATCGGATCCAATGGAAGACCTTCGAATCGCACCGTTGTTTTCAGGCAGCCATTCCGTCTTATCTCACTCTTCCTCTTCTTTCTTTCCTTCCCCTCCGAATTTCGTTAATTACCTCTTGAATTTACAGAGGATTTCAGGACGAAAGTGATAAGATACAAATCAACACCGACACCAGGAGTAAAAAGGTCCTTTTTTTATATTCCTGTGATTTTCTTTTCTATTTTTTTTTCCCGTAAGTTTCGAATGGTGTTTGGTGCTTAACTTTAACTGGGAAGCCTTGTTTTTTGTGGGAAATCTGCAGGTCGAAGAGCTGAAGCATTGCCCTTTTGCTGAGGTGATTACCCTCTAGATAGTAAAACTTTTCTAAGATTTAATTTGCTTATATTTATGATGAATAAGTGCTTTGCATTGTGTGAATTGGTTAATGGATGTTTTTTAACTGAATTTCTTGTTTTAACAGTTGTGTTGGTATTTCACTGATTCTTGGGAGCAATTCAGGATAAGTGGAAAAATGGATGTTATTGATGGCTCAAATCCTGATCCCATTAAACTTCAGGTAAGGCCTTTGAGCGCTTTTACATTTGTTTACTGGACATGTATTTTTCTGAGGCCGCTTTGCTTCATGTATGCTTTGCGGGCTTCAAAGATGGATGAACTGATGAAGGACATGCGAATAGAGTGTCACTATATAGAAGGCATGTGACGCTCATTTAGTGTGGAAAAATGCATTAAAAAAATCAAAGTATGGAAAAGAGGAGAAAAATGAAGAAACCCTCCTTAAACTTTCGCAAACACATTTAGTAATCTTTGGTTGGGCTGACATGGAAGAACAACACTGGAACTTGGAGATACTGTTTTTTATCCAGAGACCGAATGTGTTTTAACTTGTGGCTTTGTAGAATGTTGGGTGTGAGTGGGACAAATGATTGACAATGAAAGACCAGTTACAGCAAGTTAAAGTTTTGCATCCATTTCTCCTGGATTGGAAATGAAAAGTTACCATGGAGGACTGCCTCTCTGTTCACACCATTGAGATGAATGTCCCATTCCGCAGCAAAGCACAATGTTACCTTTTCTTTGAGTTTATCAGCTACTGCAATCACTTTGGTCGGAAACAAATCAGGAGACTATTGGTTTCTTCACTGGATAATTGAATCGTAATCCAGTTTCTCATTTTATGTATGGATTTGCTAGTGCAGGAAAGAGAGAAGTCATGGTTTGCTACTTCTGTTAAGTCGAGACTGCAACACTTGGGACCTCATCCAGGTCTCCCTTTAAGCGAGCAATCAAACCAGGAATTTTCTCTTGATCCTTCGTCCGGTCCAGTTGGTACATACTGTCTGCTGGTTTTAGATCCAGATCAGGTGCAATTTCTTGTATTCTTCTTTTCTGCTAGTCTTGATGGAAGTGGAAACCAGGAACAGATCATCTTGTTCTTGTTTGCACCTTACCCTCCTGCTTTTTTTTCTTTCCAGGTCGACTATTGCAATTTGAAGAGT
Source organism: Aquilaria sinensis (assembly GCA_005392925.1). Taxonomy (NCBI): domain Eukaryota; kingdom Viridiplantae; phylum Streptophyta; class Magnoliopsida; order Malvales; family Thymelaeaceae; genus Aquilaria; species Aquilaria sinensis. Next base: position 344,614 of record SMDT01001275.1, read on the forward strand.
AGCCAAAGAATCTGCTTTTCCTATACGGTGAATTCAGATGGAATGAACGTCTGGACCTCACAGAGCATCAACCCTTGACTGAGTATTTTATTTTGTGATTCTTATTCTGGTTTTTCGGATCAGTTGTTTGCTGACAACGTTGTGGATGATGCTAGACCTGGGAATTTAGACAGTTTGTACTTCTGTGTAAAAGGGAGGGGAAAAGAAAACAAAATTGTTTGTTTTTATTATAAAAAAAATGCATCTTAGATTAGAATGAGTCTTTACGTAAAACTCTTAGCGCTTTATGCTTCCTTTCGCAGTCCATTATCCTGTCTGTCTTCCACATTCGTTTATTTTTAAGTGTTTTTCTACTCATGATTACATTACATGATAGGTTATAAGTATGCTCTACTTTTTCACTCAAAATTAAATTATAATAGACGTTACAATAGAAAGTATATTACAACGAACATCTTACCTCCATCCCCACCTCACGTAATCCTAATCATTTTTTTGTATTAAAAATGAGAAATTTATAACATAAAGTAGGAAATTCTGACGATCATAAAAATTACTCCATCCGTTTCATAAAAACGGACCATTTTACCATTCATTAAAATGATCAATTAATATGAAACAGAAAAAGGATATCTATGAGTGAATAGTGTAATAGATTAACTTCCACTGTCTTCTTAGATCCCAACAAGGCACATAAGCACTAGAGTATCTCCAACAATTTTTTTATAATTTTTACAAAATAGAGAAGTGAAAATCAAAATTTATGTAATTTTTTTACTCAAGCTCCAATAGCTTTTATATTTTTGTAAAATCTTGCATTTATTTTACAAAAATTAAATATTATGAATTTAAAGCAAATTTAAATCAATGGCTAGTTTAGTTATTACAATAATTAAATACTCCATATTTAAAACAATCATATTCTATATTATTGAAGATAAGTGGAAAAAGTCAAAGCATTGAGGGAAAAAAGAGACAAAAAGTGAATTCAGAGAAGAGAAAAGGAAGAATAAATAAATTTTAGAGTTTCGACGAATAGAAAAAATTTACTGTTTCCTTTCATCTCATTCTCTATTTTACAAAATAAATATGATAGCTGTTACAGTGTAAAGAAAAATCAGTATTCCTTAAAACTAAAAAAATCTATAAAAGATGAAGTTGTTAGATATGCTTTTACCCAAGCTAGAAAAGGGTAAAGTACCCCTACTAAATAGAATAGCCACCATTATTGTCACAAAATATGGATGGATAATTAATCCATTAGTGTCTCTTTTTTTTCATTTATTCATAATCAAGTATACAAATATAGGATGACAAAATGCGTAAATCACCCACTCAATTTTTTATTCTAGTAGATATCAGTTACTGAAGCTTTTTTACAGTTAAAAAGACTATTAAAGTTTTTGTCGATTATCATATTGACCAATAGTTTTGAACGTAAGCGAATTAGCCACTTATAGTTATAGAACTAACAGAGACAATATACTGTTATGTTTGTTGAATAATAGAAATAAAAAAAACCACATAATCACCATCTGCATGGGTAAATTACAACATTTATGCCCGAACTATATATATTGACACACATATGTCCCTATTCTAACAATAATAACACTTGAAAATAAAAAATAATAATAATAATAAATCAACTTTGAAGTTTCCGTTGAAGCTTCTCTGAATCCCCGAAAATGTCAGGAAGAGGAAAGGGAGGGAATGGTCCGTGAAAGGGCAGAGCGAAGCGCCACCGAAAGGTCCTCCGCAACAACATCCAAGGGATCACGAAGCCGTCGATTCGCCGCCTTGCCCGTCGTCGCGGCGTAAAGCGGCGTGCTCAAAATCTACGAGGAGATTCGTGGCTTGTTCAAAATCTTCCTGGAGAATGTGATTCGCAACGCCGTGACCTACACCAATCACGCCTAGAGGAAGACAGTGACGGCGATGGATGTGGTCTACGCGATAAACAGGCAGGGCAGGACTTGGTATTGATTCGGCGGTTAATACTAGGATTAGGGTTTCAGCTCTGAATTTGGGGATTGAAGTCTTGCTGTCATTAATTATGGAGGAGCCCGGCGCTCCTCCTTGAGTAGCAGCAGCCTCTGCGGTGGCGGTGAGTATCGATTTTGATCGAAGCCTGTCGATCTGGTTCAGTTGCTAGTTTCGACCTCAATCGCGGCTCAAGAGAAGGCCTCCAATTGTTTGGTGATTCTGGCCTCCTCTAAGGAAGGCTTTAATCGAACAAGAGGGTTTTGCCCTGGTTTAATGCATATGGTTCAAAAATATATCTAGTTCAGATTTTTGTTTTGCCTGGACCCGAATTTTCGCGGCGGCGGTCCCTGTCGAAGCCATGGTTTGGTTCAGTTACTAGTTTGGTTTCACCGGAGAGAGAGAGAGAGAGAGAGAGAGAGAGAGAGAGAGAGGAGGAAGATGATGGTGAAAGAGAGAAAAAATAGAGTTTAGAGGAGATTTGTAGTGTTGGATAAAAGTTTAGGGGCTAAGTTAGGCATTTTATCTTCTTTGTTTTTTATACATAAGTTTACCATGTATATTGCCACATCATCATAATATTTCAAATCATCATACAACTGGACAAAAATAACAGTAATGGCCAATATCTACTCAAAATATAATGTTGGTGACTGATTTAACTATAAAAATACAATAATGGGCAATCTGCGTATAACAAAAAATTGAGTAGGGTATTTATCCTTTTTGCGAATATAGGATTTAAGAAGGTATTTTGGGTATAGGGAACATAGAAAATAGCTGCTTTTTCAAGCTCCAAATGTGACCAAACCAACATTTAGGCCCATTTCATTTTGTGCATTCACGGGTGTGTTAATGCATTAATTTGCACTTGGTGGGGTCTATGTTGAAAGTTAGTCATTAAGAGCTTGAAGTTAGACAAAAACCTCATTGTATTTACGCTTTACCCATCGCCAGAACAAATTTATTTATTCCTCTTGAACAACAATTGGTATCTGGAAACCACAAGTTGAGTCAATGGATCTTTCTGTGTGCCCAACTCCTCCTCATCCCACTGTCCCCAAGTGCCACCACGTAATGCTCCAACAAGATCCGTCCTTGGCCAAATTTGTCCTCGTCCTGAGACTCCAACTTGCTCGCTTTGGTTGAATCCATCTAAAAGAATTGGGGGAAAATGGGATCGAGTCCACTCATAGTCCCATGCAAAATCCTCGGCCAAAGCCAACTGAATCTGCCTTAGCCGCTTTACTGCATCTAATTTGGTTTTTTATTTTTTTATTTTTTTCCCCAAACTTGTTTGTCCATATCTCTGTCCGAAACAGAGGGGGAAAAAAAAGAGCTCTTTTGTCACTCATCTCCCGTCTCAGTGCTTACGATTTACTGCTTTGACCCTTGAGATGTATTTCGAGCTAACTTTCAAGCTGCCTGATTTGCCATTGGTCGTTCTTAGGCAACTGTGGAGGAATGGTGAATAACAATTTGCCACAGCAAAACCTTATTCTTAATCAAATCAATGTCCGATCTTCGAAAGAATCTCCAAGCGAGAAGGTTACGACGTACTGGTGGAATTGGTGAAGGCCATTGACATCGACGCTAGTTACACACACAGAGAAATGTCAACGGCAAGGTTAAGGCAAAGGAAATGATACAGGCACTTGGTGATTGGGATGAGTTTACTCAAAGGCAAATAAGGCACAAAAAAAAATGGATCCCACATCCACTTTGTTGGAACTTACAAAAACATGTTAATATAGTCATAAAAATTTAAAATGAATAGGCAATTAATGACACTATTTGGGATTAGTAAGAAGAGGATGGGATCCTTGGTGGTGACCAGGGCTAAATGTCCCTTGAACCAAGTGAACTCAACTTGTTGGACCATTGGTGTCTTTCAAATGGCGTTTGTTATTAAGAGGCACCGATTGATTTTGAAGAATTTCATGCTAAATTTATATTTTTTTATTTAGAATATCAACAAATAAACTTATTGACATAAATATTTAATATTTTGTATTCCTTAAGTATAGCCCCAACTAGATGATTTGTACATGATTTAAGGGCAGTTCGTTTCAGTTTAATGCAATTAAAGGGATCCAACTAATAGCAGGTTGGGTTGGGTTTTTACGTGGGTCTGGGCAATTATTTAAAGTTAGCTACAGTTTTTGGAACATTTACAAAGTGTGCCCCTTGCTCCTTGGAGGTTTCTCTCCTTCAGCGCCCGAACGAGAACCCTCATCGTGGATGCAAAGATGGATCGAAGATTCACTAGTCGGAGAATGCCATCTATGGCTAGGAATCGAAGATTGGAGATCGCCATCAAGGATAGAGCAGATGAATGGATGAGTGGATCCTAACCTTTGACGGCTAAGAATTGAAGATCGCCATCAAGGATATAGCAGATGAGTGAATCCGGTGATTGCCAAAACCCCCGATAGCCACGTTCCCCCTGCCCTATGATTCCAGGCTTCCTATCCCGACTCCTCCAGTCGCCACCACTAGTCTTCGTCCACCATCCTTGTTGTGCCCCACACCCTACCATTGTCCCAAGGAGTTTTTGTTGCCATTTGTGCGAAGCCAAGGAAGAAAAGCTCATGACTCCCCCGTTACAGCATACGGCTGCCATTTGTCCCTTTTGCTCATCATTAGTCTTACAGCAATGTTGCCCCCGCCATCACCGTTGAAACTCGAGCCATCGCCACCCTCGCTACACCGCCTGCCCACCGAATCAAAGGAGGAGAACCCGAATCTGTGATTCAACCCATTTATGATCCGTCATTTGACAAGTTGACAAGAGTAAGGAGAAAGAAAACAAGTCCTCTTATGGAATTGCCTGAAGTAAGGAGATAAAAGACAACTTATTTGTTCTCACTCTCGATGGCAGCCAGTGTAATTAAGCCTAACCCTATCCCCAGTTTTGTATTCCATCTTTGACCGACTATTGACTAAGGCCCATTTCATTTTACTTTAATTCTACGGAGTTAACATGTTATTGGCATTTCGTTCAAAACACGTTTTAAACCAAAACATCTGTTACCCTCAATGTTCATATTAATTACAACATGTCACTCTCTTCTGTTAAGTATCAGACACACAGTTGATCCATCTTCATCTCTCATCCTCCGATACCCATGTCTCACAGGGATTTAATTATGGAAGCAACAAGTCAAAGAATAAACAACAATTCTCTATCCTCAAAACGACACCCAGATAAACCACCATTTTTTTTATAGGTCATGAACAATATATGAATCGAGGGAGTAGAAGGATGCAATAGCGGGCAAAGAGGATCAAAGAGGATTAGTGGGACGAACAACGGAAGTGGCCAACGGGAGGCTAAATGCCTTTCGATTCTTCGGGCGGAGAGCAAATCGGCATTCACCCCTTAGGGAGTCGCCAAGGTGCTCGGTTCTGAATCACTTTTTCTCGCCGACGATGATGATCTGCCTCCACCCCGCTTTGCCTCTGCCTCGATTTGCCTCCACTGACCTTCACTTCATTGCCGCTCCACTCTGCCTCAGTCCCATGCTACTTCCAGTGATCGAAATGTTGTTGGGCGTGAACGAGAAGCCTTTACAATACATAAGGCATTTGGATTCGAGGCATTTGGAGGGAGCAATTACAATGAAGAGATCGCACGAAGGTCATAGTACAATGGCAGACGGGGTAGGTGGGGAGATCATACGAAGGACACAGTACGATGGCAAACGGGGTGGGTGGGAATAGTGAATAAAAGGCATTAAAATTTTAGTTTGGAGGGCATTGATATTGTAATACGATAAACGAACAAGAGCAATTAAGTCATACAATCAGCTGACTCCACTAAAACGATAACGCGTTAGGAGAAAACAGATTTATGTCCCTGAGTCAAAGCAATCCAATCGGGCAGTAAAAGAATTTTGACCCAAATTAATTGAATTACTTCTAAACAAACCGGGGCCCCTAAAATAGTGTTAGTCATGGAAAAGTTGATGCATGTGGACGAAAAGCGTGAGGAGGCATGCTGAGATAACAATTATGAAGCATGGAAGTGACTCATCAAGTCAAATTGGTCCAACTTCTTGGCCGTACTGCTTTCTCTCCTCTTCCTTAATTTTGCCTACAAGTCCATGAATAAAGCAAGTGCAAAGCCAGCAGTCACTCGGGCCAGACCACTGGAAAGGAAATGATGGATCATCGCGACCCTGACAAGGCCAAAGATGAAGAAGGAAACAAAACCAGAAAAACAAATACAGTCGTTTGGAGAATTGTCGTTTGGCTCAAAACTAGCTTCTGAGCCACTGCTCAGTCTACCTAGGAGAAGCGGCCGCCAGCCCGGAGCATTCTCTAAATTATGTACTGGTCTGTATTATTCGATAAAATTGAAAAAATTAAAAAAAAAATTATTATTTTTAAATAAAATGATTTGAATTAAAATTAAATTTTATATTCAATTATTATTAAGTCATACATTTAAAATTTAATAAATTGAATAGACTAAATAGTAATAAATATTTTATTATTATCTATAATGATACTCAATATATAAATAAAGTTATTTTTAACTAAATTTTACTATTATTTATATTGACACTATATATATATAATTATTTATTATTAATTTTAAATAATATGCCATCTATTTTTTATAGTTTTAATTTTTTTCTTTTACTATGTGACTAAATCTTAGATGAAGGATAGAATAAACCGTAATATAATTCATAAACCTGAGTGACTTATTCGCGGGTTTTTCACGAAAAACAGACCCGCCGGAGAACGAGTAAACAAGAAGCGTGTTGGAAGGGAGCTCCTGAAAGCCTGCAGTTGCAGCGACCTAGTCGATGGATTTCGTCTCCCTGTTCGTTCCCTTTTTCCTCCTCAAGCTCTTCATCAAATTAAAGTACCCCAACTCCTTTATCATGACCCGTCTCTTCCAAGCAACCCTCCACCGTCATTATCACCATCACCAACCCTAACTAATCACCTTTTTTGTCTCCTATTAAACCCGCCCATCAATGGCTTCTTCTGAATATGAACTATCTTCTACTTCATTTCACTCCATACAACCAACTTAGCCACGGACCCTCTTCTTGCCACAACCGATTACTCGCAATGCCGGGTCTCGTTTCGGTCAATACCCCACCGAACGCGCCGCCGTTGCAGATTCTCGTATCTGAAACCGATAACGGCGGCACCAGCGTCATCATCAAGGCCCCGCCTCCGGTGATTGACCGACCGTCGTCACCACTGAGCTCCGTTTCTGTGTCGGAGGCCGTTAAAACGACGGTGAATAAGTCGCGTGAGGATTCCTCTCTAGACAACCCGAATTTTGGTCCGTTTCTCCTGAAACTGGCCCGAGACACTGTTGCATCGGGTGGTAACCCGAATAAGGCGTTGGATTACGCAATTCGAGCATCGAAGTCATTCGAAAGGTGTTTGGGTTCGGTTCTGGAGCTGGCCCTGAGTCTTCATCTCGTCTCCGCGATATACTGTAGCTTGGGACGGTTCGAGGAAGCTGTTCCGGTGTTGGAGCGCTCCATCGAGTTACTAGATACGGAAAACGGGTCTGATCATGCCCTGGCTAAGTTTTCCGGGTATATGCAGCTCGGAGACACATACTCTGCTATGGGTCATTCAGAGCGGTCTACAGAGTGCTACGAGTGGGGTTTGAGGGTCCAGATTGAAGCTCTGGGCGACTCGGATCCGAGAGTTGCGCAAACTTGCAGGTGAGTTGGTTGATTTTTGTCCGGACAAATTCTAGCTTCGAATAGTTGTTTGCTTCATGCTCTTCTGTTATTGCAAGGATATGGTGCGAAAATAGTCTTCTTTTGGAAGGAATTGTCGATATATTGATTCTTTATTGAACAATTCCTTCATTCACACGCAAGGGAAAGTCTATAGATAATCTTTTAATATGGGCGAATCAGAAAGGAAGTAGAACAGGGAGTAGAAAATGGTTTAAATTTTCAGTTCCCCGATATTGTGCAATACAGATTGTATGGTCCTCGTGCTTCAAAGTTCAAGCCATTGTCGTGAAGAAAGGGTGCAAACAACTCTTTCCAGATAGGAATGGAAACGAATGTTAGTGGTTCATAAGCATATGTTTTGTGGTGTTAAATTACTCTTCTTGACAATGTAATGATTTGCAAGTTGAATGAGATAAATAAGTGTCATTGAAGTATTGGCTATGGGAACCACAGGTATCTAGCTGAAGCCTACATCCAAGCAATGCGGTTTGATGAAGCAGAACCACTCTGTAAGAAGGCTCTTGAAATCCATAGAAAGCAAGCTGCGCCGTCATCTGTTGAAGAAGCTACTGATCGCAGGCTTATGGCTCTTGTTTGTGAGGCAAAGGGCGTCTATGAGTCTGCCCTCGAGCATCTTGTCCTGGCTAGTATGGCAATGATTGCAAATGGTCAAGAAAATGAGGTTGCAGCTATTGATGTCAGTATCGGCAATGTATATTTAATCCTCTGTCGATACGATGAAGCGATCTTTGCCTATCAGAAGGCATTTACTGTTTTTAAATCCACAAGGGGTGACGATCACCATTCTGTAGCATCAGTTTTGATTCGCCTTGCAGATCTTTATTGCAAGACAGGCAAGCTAAGGGAGTCAAAATCCTATTGCGAGAATGCATTGAGAATTTATGCAAAACCTGCACCAGGGTCCTCAGTGGAAGAGATCGCCAGTGGCTTGACAGAAATCTCAGCCATATATGAGGCCTTGAATGAAGCTGATGAGGCTCTAAAACTCCTCCAAAAAGCTGTGAGACTATTGGAGGACAAGCCTGGGAGCCGCAGCACAATTGCTGGAATACAAGCCCAGATGGGTGTCATATTCTACATGGTTGGGAGGTATGGAGACGCCCGAGAATTTTTCCAAAGTGCTGCAGACAAGCTTAGGGCTATTGGGGAGGATAAATCAACCTTTTTTGGGATTGTAGTAAATCAGATGGGATTGGCAAGCTTGCAACTGTATAAATTGGATGAGGCTGTGGAATTGTTTGAACAAGCAAAGGATATATTGGAACAGGAATGCGGATCATGTCACCTAGATACTCTCGGTGTGTATAGCAATATCGCCGCTACATATGATGCCATGGGGAGGTAAGAGTTTTATTGTTATGGTTGGTATTTTACCATTGATGCTTTCATTAGCCCTTACGATGTTAACGTCATAATCAACTTCTGTCCTGCATTTGCTAGTTCTAGTGTCTGTGATCACATTCCTGCACCTTCCTTCCACTGAATCTCTCTTGGATTATCAATCATAACTGACCTGGTGGACCAGTTGATTGATGTGGCACTCATTACAATCCTTTCCACTTTCAATCTCTTAATATAAGGTTTTGCGGTATTGAACAATAGTAGTCACATTTATCATATGCAGGGTAGAAGAAGCAATTGAGATACTGGAATACATCCTCAAGGTGAGGGAAGAAAAGCTTGGAACAGCAAATCCGGAGGTGGAGGATGAAAGAAAGAGGCTAGCTCAGTTGTTGAAAGAAGCAGGAAAAGTGCGGAATCGGCAGGGAAAATCATTGGAAAGTCTTCTCGGTACCAACTTACAAGGAGTGAAGAAGGATATCAGAAAGAGATGGTCATCATTTGGTTTTAATAGATAGTGAACGCTCCTCGTAGAGTGGGGCATGCAGCCGACGGAAGCTTAAGCGCTGGCTAATGTTGTATACGGGGAGAGTTCTGGCACCTTTCATGACCAGGGGATCTCTCAAATTTATTAGTGAATAGGTACGTGGGAGGATGAGAATATCAGTATCCAGTATTTGAAAAGGAGTGAGACCTTCTCAGTTCTCAGTCATTAGAGAACATTTATTATTGAAACCTGAAAGCCATGTGGTGATCTACATCGCTTAAGCCATGTCTAAAACTGACAACTCATGCAGACTTCCATCACACTTTTTAAGACCTTGAGCATGTCATGCAAGACCTAAAAACACTTTCAGAACTTTCAAAATGTTGTACAAGCAAATACATATAGGCATATTGATGTTGCAGTCTCTCTTCAAACTTATCATATATGAATATGTTATTTTTTTTGTTCCATAATGATTGAAATGTTTCTCTGACTACAGAGATTAAAGTGTATGTAATTTATATTATTTGTTTTCAATTTTGTCTATGAAATTAAAATTTAAAAAAAAATGGATTTTGTAGAGTGATAGTTTAAATAATAATTAATTTTTTTTTTAATTTTATGAAGTGAGAGTTTAAATAAATATTAAAAAAAAAGTCTTTATTAGATTTTGTATAGTGAAAAATTAAATGAGGGTGGTAGGATAAATTAGAAATTGAAAGCTTTCTGAAAAAGAAAATATTTTATTTTTTTTAGAACAGTTAAAAAAAGAATATGTTTCATTTTTTTAAGACGGAAAAAATGGTATATATGCTTTCTGCAGCTGTATACGCTGAATATAATCAAGTGATGCAAATGTCTATAGAGCATTCACATAAAGGCTGACAACATCATTCTTAAGCTAAACAAAAAAAAGTAGAAAAATATCAAATTCCATTATTTAGCCACTGATGGTACCTTAAGACGATTAAGTTCATTTATCAAATGAGTATATTTCGTGAGAATATTCCAGTTGCACGAAAAATTAAAATACGGTACTCATGTTCTTATTTACTAAAATGGATAATAGCATCCAACGAACGTTTTCAGTTATCCTCCTCCGTTCCATCTGAATAAGGTTTTGATTTTTGATAGGGATTGATATTGGGTGGGTTCGTTCAGATTTATGTCAGGATATTCAAGTTTAAGTTTAATTGATTTAGTATAAATTTGGGTTCAAGTCGGGCCATTTAGGTTTGGATTAAGTATATTTCAGGTTCAGGTTAGCTTGGGTCAGGTTTATTTGGGTTTGAGTTCAATACATGGCAAGTTGATTTTTGTCTAAGGTAATATCAGGTCAGGTTGATCAGTTGGGTTTGTTTAGGTCACTAGTATATATACTGAAATAACTTAATCAATTCAACTTTTTTTATTCAACTTTTTTTAAAATTTAAATTAAATAATTTGAATTTTTTGCGTAATTAACTTACGTTAATTTTTTTCTTAGTATTTTAAATTAAAAAATTCATTAAAAAAATTTTAATTATATTTTGACAAATTTTCTATGATACCCAACTTTTACTGTGAGATTGCTACAAAATATAACTCTAGTTTACTATTACTCTATTAGTGACTAAACTGCAGATTAGGGTTAAGTTTAGGGTTTAGGTTAACGGTAAAGGTTAAGGTTTCAATTAGGGTGAGGTTTTAGGGTTTAGGGTTTAGGCTTAGGTTTAGGTATAGTATTGACGGTTAGGATTAAGAGCTTATTGTTTAGGGTTTTAAGGTTTTAGGTTTAAGTTTAAGGTTTTGGGTTTATGGTAAATTAAATTTAAATTCAAAGATAAATAGTTAAAGACTAATATTGTATTTACCATTTCTACTAATATAAAACAAGAATATTAGTAATATGAGGTTGGGCGAGAATGTTAATACTAGTAGAAGAAAAAACTATTAAAAAACTTAATTTGACTATACATAAAAATCCCCTAATTCAAAACATTTGAAATTAATTAAATCAAATTTCAAACAAAGAAGATAACCACATTAATTAAATAAAATTTCAAATACCCTCATTTAAAATAATTAACTATATTAAATTAATATGATATTTACCAATTGAAGTTTGTGCGGTAGACTTGAAATTTAAAACCCAAATAATCAATCTAAGTATCCAATAATTCAACAAATTTGTGTGGGATTACCAAAAAAGATATAAAAAAAATGTGTCGCAAATGGGTTTTCCCCTGAATGGATATACTGCCACTCAATTTGGATTAGTTGACGTCCAATTTAACTATCAGATGAAGCCCAGTGTGTCAGTTACATGTTTCAAAAGGAAGTATAAATAAATCCCTAAATTATTAAATTCCAGAAAACCCATATGTAAAGCATATTATTTTGTTAATTCATTCTTCAAAGACTCATAAATAAAAAATATTTTTATAGTATTTTAAAATTTCTTAAATTGTATGGTCATAATTAATTTATAATTTGGATAAGTAAGCAATATATAAAAAAATCACAATTTTTAAATCTCCACCACAATATATTTATGTTGATTTGTGTTAAAATCAAGTTATATCTAGTCTAGTCATCAGGGTCATTTTGGATTCAAGTCAGGTTAGTCTTAGGTTTACGTCATTTCAGGTTCGGGGTCATTTCAACCTCAAGCCATTCCAAATTCGAGTATTTCAGATTTAGATCATTTGGATTCATTTTCTCGGGTTTCATTATAATCAGGTTCAAGTTTAGGACAAGTTGGAACATTTAGGTTCAGGTCATTAACTTTTATAGTCAAATCAGATTAGGTTAGGTTTGAGTTTGGTGGGTTAAACCAGATTATCAGGTCAGGTTCAATTTTGTTATCCCTAATTTCAAATTGCTTTAATCCTATCACTTTTACTGTGTTATTCACCCGCTCAAAGGCATGTCAAACTAAAGATATAAAAACGGGGTTAATATTAATGTTATTTACAAGTTTTTGCCACTTATTAAATAAAAAAAAAAGTGCTACTTCTTTCTCCTCACTCTCAAATTGCATCATTTGTACTAGAGATTCAAAGCTCGTCCAGTTCCTTACCATGACCTCTTCAGGTTACCTCTAGTTGCAAACTTCAGCATATATGGTTCCTCAAAGCCAAATCCATTGCTGGGGAATTGGGCCCAGCTAATTGGTTGTCCCTAAGTCACTATCAGCTTGCCTTTGGTTTTTTTTGTCCGCCACCACTACGTATCTTTATACAGGTAAATAACAAACCTTTAGTGTTAATGGTCTGAGAGAGAGAAAAGAGAAGCAACTTTTTTTGTTTATTTAATCAGTGACAAAAGCTTGTAAATAACAAGTGCTCTCTTCATTCTTCTCTGAAAGGGTTAAGAAAATGGTTCACCAAAGCTCGCATGGGTGCTAAGGTTTTGCACCACAATCTATGGTAGAGAGCTCGGCCTAAGTAACTCTTAATGGCTCAGAAATGTGGCCATAAAAAAAAAAGGTATGATTCGGTTGATTCCTGAGGAGGTGTTCTCACAACTAAAAGAAGTAAAATGTTATCCATCGAAGGTTGAATCGGAACATGCTAACAGTGAAAGATTGAATCAGTTGGAGGATCGGGCGTTGGATAAAACTGATAAAATGGTGGCACCAGGTGAACTGGAGATGGCTTCATCTCAATCAAGGAAGTTGTACAGCGAAATCTTGGCCGACAATAGAAAACTAGAAAACGGCTTAAAGCTCCAGTTTGTTTCTACTCAAGAAAATGAACTACTAGTGGAGATTGAGTCAGGGGATATTGAAGAAAAGATTAAAGGAAGAGAGAATAGCTTGGTGGGATACTTGGTAGGTGGCTTGGTGATGTTTACCCGAGTTAAAAAATTTGTTGATGAGAATTAGGCTACTATTGATATTGTTACACCAGATATCTATTCTCACCCCTCTGGATGGTCTGTATTCCTTTTTTCGCAACTAGTTGATTATGAGAATGTGTTTGCCAAAAAAAATTTTGGACTATAGGTGCTCGCCCTTGGGTCTTAATGAGATGGACTCTTGTGCTTAACTTTCATAATGAAGATGCTTCAAACCCTATCTGGATTCAAGTTAAGTGTCACATCCCACACAGGCCCTAGCCTGTGCCCTCTCAGTACCACTCACCAATTTACCCAAGATTCCTTTGATTAAACTTAAATCCGGGTGTTAACAACTTTTTAGTATTTAAGTTTTATTTTCTAAATCTGAGAGCTGGGATATGTCCCAGGAGGCTTATGAGTTATTTAGAACAACAACCTGCAGCTTAAGTAGGGCCCAACCTCTAACTTGCAACACAAGCAAGGCATACACTTAATCTGTTAAGTGTCTAGGATGTGTGCTTGTCAAGTGTGCTACTTTAATGAATAACAACCAAGAAGCCCACATCTCTATAGTTTGAAACATCAAGTTTTCATGCACATGTACACTCGGCCAAACATAATAACTCAAGAGATTTCTTCATGAAACATAACCATAAGCTCATAAACTTAACATAACTTGGCACATAAGCATTCATCATATGTACATACAATCCATGTACATGCAAGGCTATATATATACACACAAAATAGCCTAAATACCAGCATCACTAGCTTGGAAACATACCAAGGATGCTATAAGCCCAAAGTAGCCAAGGTTAAGTTTACAAGCCATATACCCTAGTTTTTTAAAAGAAACCTAAGTGTACAGAACAGCAGTACACCCCACAAAACTAACCCAAACATACAAACCATAACCAGGGTCCAAGTCCACACATCCTTCCTGTACCTAGACTGATCCCATAACTACAAAAGTCTGCAAACTTAGAACATAAGTTTCAACCTTAAGCCATAAGACTTGTAATGTAAGTATTCAAGCCAAGATTCAGTTGGCACATACCTCGAGCAAATAGTGTACTAACTAGCACACAAACTAGCAACTCAAGCAAACTACTCAAGCTGTATATCCTTTCCTGAAACAAAATGTATGGGCAGTGAGTAACAATTACTCAATAGGGATTCACAAACGACCATATAAGGTCTATTTAGTTAAGTCCAATGACTTAACCTCCACAAGCTTACTTGTCCTGCGAGAAAGACATGAAAACATGGAAAACACAAAAAAAAATACCAATACATGTAATCATCATAAATCATCCATATATGGGTTAGCATGCACAAACAATCAACCAAGCACACAGAACTCACACACACACCACAAAATGCATTCGGCCATATTCACTAGCATGTGTGCGTGTGCACTTTCTACACTTCCACCTTTACAACTTTACTCCCATTCCACTAGAGCTCCAAATTCACTAGTAAGTTGGCCTCCCTTACTAGGAATTTTAACACATGCCATTACCTTGACTAGCTAGCCAATTAACACATAACCGAATCTCCTCAATATGCCCATCTAGCAAGCTAAGATCATATAGCATCATATAACCATCACTTAGCTGCCATTATTATTTGTTCATGAAAAAGTACCAAGAATACAAGTAAATGCGAAAACTCTACCTCACAATCAAAGCTTGAGCTCTCGGTTGCTCGAGTAACTAAGGCCGAAGCTCAAATATATTGCCTAACACAATAAGCCTTCAATTAGCCATCATAATCACTTGTTCATGAAAAATTACCAAGAAAAACAAGTGATTATGAGCCTTACCTCCTTAATCCAAGCTTGATTTCTCTTCCAAGCTTCAACTTCATCAACAGCATAGCAAAAATCTCCAAGCTTCGCTCAACACACTTTGAATCCCTCTAATTTCTCGGCTACCAGCCTATTCGCACCAGAAAGAAACGTTGAAGCTTGTTTCATTTTTGACTGATTTCGTTTTCGGCCAACATAAACAAATAACGAAGGCTAGCCGAATTAATAATCTTGGCGCATTAATGAGCGCAAGACAAAGGATTCCACTTGTGTCAATTGGCAAGCCGTGTGAACAAATGGGTTTCTGTACACATATTCAACAGGCAGCCGTGAGAGAAAATGGATTTCTGAACGCATTAATTAGCATTTGGCAGCCGATTACACATGTCCTACAAATTGGTTCAATGCCAACATTGGTCCCTAAGTATTCTACATGTTCCTCCCTTAAGTTTCCATGTGCACACTCTAGTCACTAAAATGTAGGATCATTTCGGCTCTATTCTTAACTCATGGCTCAAATTGTCAAGCTTTCATTAACATGGCCTAACATAATAATTAACCCATGACCAATTTTAGCATTTTACCATTTTAGCTAATCTTATACTATTAATTTGGAAGAAACCGAAATTGTTGACTGGCCATTTTGTTTTGTCAACCAAAATTGGTCTAATTCTACCTTTTTCCATGCACTTATTGAATGGTGCATTTCACCCTTCAAGTTCCCATAGTTTCATTTACATCCTCATCCTTACTTTCAATCAAGTCCCTCATGTTTTAAATTGGTGTTTCTTTTTATTCTTGGCCTAAGCCAAGTATCTAAGGGATGGTCCTAACATTAAGTGCCCCCTAGTCCTCTAGAATGCTCAGGCTTTAGGCAAGATTATAAGTAGGGTGGGGCAACCGATAGTTATGGATAAGCTTATAGCTTCTAAAGATAGAATTACATACGCTTGAATGTTAGTTTAAGTGGATTTGGCCAGGCCATTAGTGCGATCTATTGTTGTTAAAATGCCTAATGGTTCTCATATTGAAGTTTATTTTGTGTTTGAGAAGATTTCAAAATTCTACTTGGATTGTTGTATGGTGGGGCATGTGCTAAAAAATTGTTGAAAGAGGAAAAGAGGCCAAAAAGCTTTTCAGACTTAGCAACAATGGGTTCCAAAGCAACAAACTGTGGCTGTTAGTCAAGAGGACACTCAAAAATAGGTTGAGGCAAGAAGCCTATGATGAGTGAATTAAGTGAGCCTCACACTCATGTTACATCTAAGAGTGCTTCAAGGGAATTGGGGAAAGCAGGGGCTGCAAAGGTTATAATTAACTTTTCAAATAGATTTCAAGCATTGGAAAAGTTATAGAACATGGAAAAGAGGATGGGTAAGCAGGCCACTATTAAATCTGACTTGATTTCAAAGACTGGGCCTATGAAAAATATGATGGTTGATAAAGAAGGGTCATCATTTGTGCATAAATAATTATAGTAGCTTGGAACGTAAGAAACTGCAACAAGCCTGTAAAACTTTATAAAGTTCTAAAGTTTGCTTTTGTAAATAAGGTGCAAATTTTTGCTATTCTAAAAAGTATAATTAAAAGTAGTAAGATTGAAGAGTTGGCTAGATGTTGGTGGGGGGAGTGGGAATATACTACTAACCATAATACTCATGCCAATGGAAGAATTATTCTTTTTTCGAAGTCGTTTCTGAAGTTTATTATAGTGTCGTTTTTAGCCCAAATGATTACTTTAAAGGTTTGGCTTGCTCCTAATGCTAAGTCTTTCTATACTTTTATTTATGCTCTCAATTCAGAGCAAGAAAGGAAGCCTCTGTGGAGAGCTTTATCATGGTTGAATGTGCAAGGGCCCTGGAAAATGATGGGTGACTTTAATGTTGTTTGAAGGATCACGGAAAAGGAAAGTTGAAATCCTGTCAGAAATAAGGAAATCAAGGATATTAATTTCTATTTTGATGAGTTAGGTCTTAAGGATTTACCATTTTTGGAACCTTTTTTACTTGGTATAATCAGCAGGAGCTTACTAATGTTGTATGGAGTAAGGTAGACCGATAGTTTCTAAGATGGATTGGCTTCAACAACATTCTGATACCTAGGTTAAATTTTTTTAGCTAGGTGTGTTTGACCATGCTCCCATGATTGTGAATATCCCAGAAAATTGTATTAACGGCAAGGGCCAATTCAGGTTTGTAGACCTTTGGAAGAATGATCCCTAGTTTAAAAAATGTTTTGAGGAAGGTATCATGTTTAATGTTAAGGGTTGTAAAATGTTTATTCTCATTAAGAAGCTGCAACAAATGAAGTTTCATCTAAAAAAGCTTAATCGAGCAAAGTTCTCAAATATTACAGAGATCTGCTGAGGCAAATTTCATGCCGATTTATGGCAATCTCCATGCTAATAGGCTGAATATTTTGCTATTGAAGGAAGAACAATAAGCTAGAACAACCTTTTGGAAGCACCTAAAGGCTAAATGTAGTTTTTATAAACAAATGGTAAGAATTGCTTAGTTGAAAGAGGTGGATGCAAACACTAAATATTTTTTGCTAAGATGCAGCAATGTCGATCCAACTTATGAATTTGGGAAATTAAGGGTTCTCCTGGTCATCGGAATAGGGCATCAGCAGGTTGTAAAGGCATTTATTGATTTCTACAAGCAGCTATTAGGGACCAGTAGTAATATGTTATGATTAATTCTCATATTATTCACCAAGGTCCTTGTGTTCAGGATGTGCATCATGAGCAGCTGATTAGACCAGTTTCATTTTAGGAAGTTACAGAGGCCATGTGGTTTATTCCCCTAAATAGTACCCCTAGTCCAGATGGGTTGAGCACTAAATTTTAAAGAACCACCTAGGATTTGACTGGATCTCTTATGTTTAAAGCTGTTGAAGAGCTTTTTAACTTAGGTAAAATCTTGAAGGATATTAGCGTCACTAATCTGGTTTTAATTCCAAAAAGAAGTGATGCTACTAAAGTAGGAGAATTTAGACTCATTGCTTGTTGTAACATGATCTATAAGTGCTTGACAAAAAATTCCGATGAATCGTATGGCAAGGGTTCTGGAGCATATTGTTAGCCTAGTTTAAGCAGCCTTTATTAAGGGCTGAACTATCCATTAAAACATTTTGATGGGTTATGAATTGCTTAAACATTATACCAAGAAGTGCATTTTCCCTAGATGTATGATCCAGTCAGACATAAAAAATGTGTACGATTCAGTTAATTGGAGTTTTTTAAAAGATGTGCTAATAGCCTTTAAGTTTCCTGCTGTTTGCGTTACCTAGGTTATGGCTTATGTGACTACTCCTATGTTTTTTATTTATGTTAATGGCTGGATTGATGTGTTTTTTAAAGAAGAAAAAGGTTTGAGGCAAGGAGAACCCTTGATTCCATACTTATTCATGTTTTGTGTGGAAGTTTTTACCAAGTATACTAAGTCAATACAGTAGGTTGAGGGTTTCCATTATCACCCTAAATGCCCCCAACAAAGAATCACTCATCTGGAGTTTGTAGATGATGTTCTCTTGATCTGCAGAGGTGACTTGAAGTCTATAGATATTTTATGGTCATTTGTGATGCAATTTACTAGGAGTTCTGGTTTACAGTCGAGTAATAAAGACGACTAAGATTTATTTCAATGGAGTAGCCAATGAGGTGAAGCAAGAAATCTTAGAAAAAGTTAAATTTCCTAGAAGGCAGCATTCTTTTCCGATATTTAAAGGTGCCATTAAGCCCATTTAAGTTAAGGATTGGTGATTATAATGCATTAATTGACAAGCTTACTCAAAGAATTGATTCCTGGGGGGTGAAATTCCTTTCATATGCTGGTCTTTGGCAATTGGTGCAACCTATTTTGCAGAACCTAGCAATTTTTACATGTCAGTTTTTATCTTGCCCAAAGAAGTCATTTTAAAGGTATAACCTAAGTGTAGTAGTTTTTATTGGAAAAGTAATGTTCCTTCTAAAAAAAACCCCTTCATTGTTTGGTAGAGTATTACAGTTTTAAAAATGAATGAGGTTTGGAAGTAAAGTAGTTGTAAACTGGAACCAGTCATTAGTTATTCGTTTGTTTTGGGCAATTCAAAAAAAGAAAGATTCTCTCTAAGTCAATTGGGTGCATAGTTATCATTTAAAAGGAAGAGAAGTGTGGAAGATTAAGAAGACATAAATTGACTCTGCAGTTTGGTAAGATCTTTTGAAGGTTTTGTGAATATTTTGTGCAAAAGTTGGTTTTGTTTTTCAAGCAAAAAGTATTATGGATACTGTTGATTCTAGTGCAAAAATTCAACAGTCAGCCTATGAACTTATGAGAGTTAAATGTCCTAAGGTTGGTTGGCATCAGATCTGTTAGAATTCAGTTGCTGCACCAAAGGTTAAGATGTGTTTCTAAAAAATTATGAATGGTGGTATCCCAGTGATAGTGAGGCTACAGAAATGGGGGCATTTCTCTTGCAAATAGGTGTTATTTATGTGAAAATGATGAGAAAACTTTATAGAATTTGTTTTTCTCTTGCACATTTTCCAAGCAAGTTTGAAGGACTGTGGCTACTTGGATGAATAAGTGAATGGTAAGGGTCAACATCCAAAATTTGTGGAATTTTGCAAAGGAAGTCCAAGGCAAGCATTTCATCAGGAAAATTAAATGTGCAAGCCTACTGGTTTCTACTTACTGTACATGGAGGGAAAGAAACAATCCAAGTCATGGTAAGTGCGCAAGATTGACTACAAAGATTGCTCAAGATATTGAGGTGGATATTTGTTTCTAAGTTTGCTTCCCCCTATTTTATTAGCATTTAGTTGGTGTAAAACATTTATGTGTCTTTGAATTTCCTTCTTTTTTCCCTGAGGAAGCATGGGTGTATTTGTACTGAGGTTTTGCATATAATGAAAATTTTGACTTGACCTCAAAAGCTTGTAAATAACACCAACACTAAGCCAATTTTATATCTTTAGTTTGACTCGCCTTTGACCAAGGGAATAATGTAGTCAAGTTAATGGTATAAAGCAATCCAATTTGTCCCTAGAATTTCATCC
The DNA here is from genome assembly GCA_005392925.1 of Aquilaria sinensis. Taxonomy (NCBI): domain Eukaryota; kingdom Viridiplantae; phylum Streptophyta; class Magnoliopsida; order Malvales; family Thymelaeaceae; genus Aquilaria; species Aquilaria sinensis. The sequence goes on from SMDT01001275.1 coordinate 364,842, forward strand.
CCTTTTCTTTGTTGTTGCAGGAGCAGTGGAAAAAAACAGGGCTTGCCATGGCTACTTCAATTTGAAAGAGATGCTCAATTGAGATTTGGTAATGATCCACTACGATGATGTATCAAACGCAAGAAAAAATATCAATGAACAAAATTGTTATGTATACACAAAAGTAAAAAAAAAAATTGCATACATAAATATAGGGTTTGGAAGAGGTATTTGTATATTATACGGAATAAGGAAAACCTAATTTTTTAGGACTTAAAGTCTAGCAAACTATTATTTAATGACATTGTTTAGAATTGGTGTGAAATTTATTCAAACCTAACCCATTGGCAAGACTGAATGTTCCTGTTGCCACCTGAATTGGGTTGGCAGGGACCATATATATATATATAGTATTGTGTTCCTAATTTCCCATAATTGTAGATAACAACTTTTTTCTTCATAATTATTTTGGATTATGGTCTTTTGTGTTGGAAATGGTTGAAGTCAAATATCGCCTACAGGGGCATAGCTTCTTAGGGGCAGGAAGGGATAGATGCCCCCCCAAAATTTTAAAAATTATTATTGGCTTTGTTGGATATGTAATAAAATTGTAAAAAAACTAAAGTTAGATACCTATCTGTAAGTTTTGTAATTAATAAGGGGCTCTAGCATATTTTATCCTGCATGATAGTCCCTTTTCTTTAATTATTATTTCATTTTAGTCCCTACCCTATTAAAAATTCTATTTTGGTTCCAAATGTATTAAAAATATTTCATTTTAGTCCTAAATCTATTAAAAATGTTTCATTTTGGTTCCATTACATAAAATTTGTTAACTCAAAATATTTATCTGATAACAATTTTTTAGATCATAATTTGAACTATCAGGTAAGTATTATATAATAAATTTAATTTGTATAATAATTTTTTTATAGTTAATAGAAAATTCAAATAACCATTTTTACTCTATAAATTGAACTTATTTCATTCACAAAAAAAAACTACTAAATTTAAATTAAAATTTTCAATTGAACTTAATTATTGTACATTTTCAAATTCCATGTGTCTATATATGTCAAATATCTATTGAATTTTGAGTCATAAACTTTTGAAATGAACTTAATTATTATAAACTTTTAAATTTCATGTATATATATATATATATATATATATATATATATATATATATATATAGTGTTTTTTATTATTAATTGTAAATTGATACATGCTAATAACTTGCCCCCGCCACTTAAACTGAATTTCTGGCTACGCCCCTAATTACCTATTTGAAGAAATAAGAATGTAATACTATTATTTAATGCCTTTGAACCCTCGGATAAGGCTTTGCCTTTCCTTTTCCACAACTCAAGTTTCAGTTTGAGATACCTTTCATCCTTCCCTCACTCTTAAACACTAAAATTGTAATGTAGATAATTCTTTATATATATATATATATATATATATATATATATACACTTTTTAAGAATGGGAAAGTTACAATTACCCCCTGAGATTTGCCCTAACCTACAGTTTGTCTACTTTATTTTTTAAAACCTACACTTTGCCCTATTTTTTAAACTGTCCAATAACAACTTCTGAAACTGTAATTTAAACTATACGATAGTCATCTTCCAGTAATATCAGTTTCTCAAAAAAAAATTTATAGTAAAAAATTATTTTAAATTATCAATTTTTCCTTTCTGTAAATACATTTTTCTTCTTATAAATATATATCAGTATTTTTTAAAGGTGGTTAGCTATGAAAAAAAATATTAAAAATCTTGAAATTACAGAAACATGGTTATCGGACAGTTTAATTTAGGGTTTTAGGAGTTGTTGCCGGACACTATAAAAGAAGTATAGGGTAAAGTGTAGGTTTTTAAAAATAGAGGGGGTAAAATGTAGGTTAGATTAAACCATAAGGAGGTTTTGTAATTTACCCTTTAAGAATTAAAGAATTGAAAGTACGCCCCAAACCGGGGGAAAAAAAATTCCAAAAAATCAATATCAAGCCAAGTACGGCCGTACAAGCGAAAGAAGCCACGGTTACCGGTGCCCATGGAATTCTTTCAGTCCCAATGTCTATGTGCCGTAGTTGCGTTCGTATTTTCTTGAATTGCTTGCGGCAAGTTTTCTTAGCTTTTTCTTCTTACCTACTCTGCATTATGTCAAACTATTCAATAACGTTATCAATAGATATATTATATCTCGTATGCAATATTACACTGCATAGCATTATCCTTTTCACATAAAGAATATTAAAATGTTGTTTTAAGATAACAAACATTAAATATAATTTTTTTCACATTTTTATATGTACTCTAATTATTTTTAATATAATTTTATTAATATAAAAAATATATATAACAGATGATATTTTTTTATACAAAAACATAAAAAAGGAATATATATAACAACATAAATATTATTTAGTAATAAAACTAATTTACTAATACATGAGAAAAAAGAATTAATACCTTAGAAATAACAGTACACTTTTTAATTATGTTTTGTTGATTTATATATGTCTATTAATTATATTTTGGTGTTATATATATGTGGGGGGTATATTAATGTAAAATAAAAAAGAAGATTTCTAACTTGTAGTATGTAATATAAAGCAGTAAATTATTTAGAACACATTAAAATTTATCGGTAAATGGTATTATACTTGCAGTAAGTATGATATATTGCGGCATATTTTACAGTATTCTTACATACCATGAAAATTGGTATACAGCATTTCATATATTTACAGAAAATGATATACTGCTGTATTTAAGACTATGTATCATATATATATATATATAATCAAAGCTTAAAAAGACACTAAGTAATGTTCTATTACATTTATCATTCAAAATTTATTTTATTAGATAGCTCATCAAGTATATTCCAAAAGCCGTGAAATAGTATTGTTCATGGACAATGCCCTTTTTGGCCTTTTTCCAAAATTGATTCTTTTCGAAGCTCGGTCCCTTTTTCACATCTAATGGCCTTTTTCGAGGGCCTGCTTTGACATTTCCTAAATTTTCAGTCTGTTTTCACCTTTTTGGGTTAAACCATGTTTTTAGTTCCTAAATTTCCACTCTGTCCCATTTTAGTTCCTAATCTTGATTCCTATGACGTTTTGGTCCCTGAACTTAATAACTGCTCTATCCGTCCAAATTCTTTACAACATTCATTATTAAAAAATTAATTTATAATTTTTTATTTTCATCATTTTAGTATATAAATGAAAAATATTCATATACAAATAATAAATAAAGACCTATGGTTTCTAAATGTTTTTTAAACTTTTTTTAACAAACAATAATATGAATAAATTTAAGTCAAATTATTGAAAAAAATTAAATGTTTTAAAGAAATATAGGACAGAGGGAGTACTTAACTAGATTCTTTCTATTTGCTCTCTTAGTCCCTATTTTTTTTTAAATTTTTCATGTACTATCTTCTAAAGTAAATAAATCCTCACTACCTATAATATTTCTATTTTCTCTATTCATACCAAAACTTTACTTTGAATTTTGTGTAAATGATTAAACATCACTATATGATTTTTTTTTATTTTTTTCCTACATAATGGTCTCTTTTTTCCTTTATTAATTTCATGGTTAAACTTTAAATGGATTCACATAAATTAAGCACAATTTTTCATTTCATTCATATCCTTTTAACGTCATTGATAATTGAGTTACGTAGTGTGAGTTATTTACTTCAAAAAGTCGATGTTTTAATAAAGTAATTTTCTCCATAATTGCTAAAATTGAAAGTGAACTTTTCTAAATAAATTTTTCATTAACATTAAAAGTTAGAATTCGAGTTGATAGGAGATAAAATTTTTTAATAAATTATTTTCCAATGATAAAGAAAATATATATCATTTTAAAGCATGTATAATGTTATATTTTACAATGTTTGTTTTAATCATAACTAATCATTTTAATGATAAAAATATAATATACAAAGTTTTGCTCAAAGTTAAAATAAATTAAAATTTTAATTGATTAATATAGATTTATGAGTAAGAACTTTTTAACTATTTATTATTGATATTTATTTTAATGCTAAATTTATCAAAAGGGTAAATTACAAAAGCCCCCTGCAGTTTGATCTAACCTACACTTTGCCCCATTTATTTTAAAAAATCTACACTTTACCTCTACTTCTTTTATAGTGTCCAACAACAACTCTTGAAATCCTAAATTAAACTGTCTGATAACTATATTTCAGTAGTTTCATGAATTTTTTATATTTTTTTCCTAGCTAACTAACATTTAAAAAATACTACTCCCTCTGTTTCACAAAAGCTGTCATCTTTACTATTCATAACATTTAATTTATGATTTTATTTCTTTTAAAATTTATCATAAAAATATGAATTTTTTACATGAAAATGGAACTTTAAGGATTCTAGTTTCTAAATACCATTTTTGAGAATTTTTTTCAATTCATATTAATGTAAATATATTTAAGTCAAACTTTAGTCAAAAAAGATAAAAGGGACAGCTAATATGAAACGGAGGGAGTAATATACATCTACAGAAAAAAAAAATTAATAATTTAAAATATTTATTAACTATAAAAAAATATTGGAGAGACCAACAGTTTAAATTATAATTTCAAAATTTATTATCAGACAGTATAAAAAAATTAAAGAGTAAAATGTAAATTTTTAAAAATAATAAAAATAAATATAAATTGAGGTAAACTTAAGGAGTAATTGTAACTCTGCCGTTATAAAAAAAATCAGCGCCAAAGTCAAACTTCATTATTTGCTTTTCTTTTTTCACCGGGGGCGGGTGCGGGCGTTGACACTTTTTTTACGTAAGTAAGCGGAATTACATAAATCGACCTAACCTACACGGACTAGGGCGGACGTACGCCAAAGACGGAACGCATAACTCTGCTTGTTTTTTTTTTTTTTTTGTTCCAAATCCAATTATTTTTTAAATTTTAGAATTAATTAAAAAATAATTATATTTTTTTCTAAATATATTTTTATGAAAAATTTATTTTTGAGAGCTTTTCTTTCGTATTTTAAGGAATTAAATCAATTATTATTTTTTATTTTTAATGTCAAATAATTCTCTTATTTTACAAAATCTCTTTTATTATTTCTATTGTTGGCATCCAAATCAGTTATAATTTTTTTTTTATATTTTTAGACTAAAATGTTAATATTCTAACTAACACATAGACTAAAATAATATAAAATGGAAAAACAGTATTTACGTTTTTATTTTTCATTAGAAATTAGACACCACAGTATGTGATATTGGACATCACTGTAGATAAAATTAGACACTCCTATAGATTATGTTAGATATCAGAACATCATTTTTTTTGCATAAAAATATAAAATGGTTGTCATATTAAAAAAAAAAGTTATCAGATTTAGATACTTAACTCATCATATTAGACATTCAACCACTATAATAAGATATTTAGATACTTCAATTCAACACTTGAGACATTATATTCAAATTGATAGGCAGACACCTTTTTACCGTATTCAAACATTTAAACCGCTATACTAGACATCAAACCATCACATTTAGGTACTTGGATAATACAAAAATAAAAAAAAATGAAGTTATGTACCTTGTACTTAGAATAAAAATTAATGATTTAATGTCATTTTTTATATATGAGTTATCTAATTCGATAAAAAAATGTCCAACTATATCTGCATGGTGTTTAGTTTATATAAAATGTATTTATCTATATGTAAACAAAATACAACAATGTGGGAAACTATAAAAATATGACATAATTTTTCAATTAAATATCCTTTAAAATAATATTATTATACTATAAATTAAAGGTAAAATTTGAATAATTAAAGTATTTTATCCTCGTCACTAGAAAAACAACTTGCAAACATACACATATTAGAAACAGATACTCAAACACCAGATGTAGATGCTAGTAACTCAGTTTCAGATACTTTAAGATAGATATTATTTATCTATGGTTAGACACTAATTGCGTTAATTTTTCCGTTCGTGGAAAATTTCCGCCCTAGTGGATAATATCATATCTCTACCTACACTTTGACGCTCTTATCTTAAAAAAGTATATTTTATGTATAATTTTTTTACATTGTTTGGTAATAACTCTTGAAATTTTAATTTAAATTATGTGATAGCTATATTTTAGTAACTTCAAGCTATCTAACATATTTTTTTACAGCTAACTGATATTAAAAAATATTATTTTGTATTTATTATTTTTTTTATAAAAAATTAATAATTTAAAATATTTATTAACAATAAAAAACACTAAAGAGATTGAAATTATTTAAAAATAACTATAATATATTTTAGAATATAATTCTCGAATTTTTAAAAAAATATAGTGTAAAATTAAAAAAAAATAAGAGAAACAAAATATAGATTAAGCCAACGACAGAGGAGTTTTCCTTCTCCCAGTAAGTAACAACAAACGCCCACTTGTCGCTGTTATCGGGTTGATTGGACCAGCACCCAAAAACAGAATTGTGAAATGATGGTAAGAATACAGGGGTAAGAACCCGGAAAGAAATTTATAAAATGGGTGGAAAGGTCTAAATTTCTTACTCAGATAAAAGCACGTAAAGCTTATATAAAATATTTCCTTTTATCTTGAAAAGAATAAAATATTTTTTTATCCTATTAAAAAGGATGAAATATTTTTTAAGAAAATTTTTAACTTTTATTTTACCTTACTATCCTAATTCAAACTCTAAATACTCAAAATTAAAAAAAAATTGTTTTAATCTTCATTAAAAATTTCACTACATAAAATCTTAAAGAAAATTTTTAATCATTATTTAAACTCTTACTATACATAAATAAAAATTTTTTAATTTTAATTTCATGGGTAATAAATAAAAAATATCATAAATTATACATAACTTGATTTCTATGCCCAAAAAATACATCATTCCCCATAAAAGAGTAACATTTAATAACAAAATAAAAAAAAAAACAGACTTTTATAGGATAGTGTAGAAGGCCTAAATATGTTGCTTATATACAAGCATGTAACATAACACTATATTTCTCGCCTCTAAGCATGTCAGATATTTTATTTATTTATTTAGGAGAGTGAAAATCCTCCAATTAAACAAAATCCTAAGTACTTATCTGAAACTGGGCCCCATCCGTATCACCTATTCATCCTAATCATCTCCCACGTGTCCACCATCGACCGCCCGGATAGAGCTACGGGGCGAGGGGCCAAGCTCCTAAGCAATTCGCCCAGTCGGCCAGCTCCGGAGTCCGGACAACGCGAGCCGAAGAAAGAAAGTTACGTTACTGTCGTGTTCTCTGCCTAAACGCCGTTGTTTTAATCCAATTTCGATCTGGACAAATTTTATGGCAGAAATCTAAAATTTACCACTATAATTTTTTTGACCCAATCTATCATTAATATTTTAAAAATAGCTCAAATATGTAACCATCTGCTAAAATATAACAAAAAAATGATGAAAATAGCAGATTTTAAAATATTGAGGTTATTATGTATCTTTCAAAAAAATATTAGGACCTTTGAGATTTTTACCAAAAAAGAGGTTCAATCTCCACCGACAGCGCCTCAGCCTTGTCGCTGTGTCCATCACCAGCGCCCCATCCTTATTGCTACCCTCCCCCTGTCTACACTGTCTAATCTATTCTTTGGTGTTGGGTTTAATTATAAAAGGTTCTTGAAATTTATTAAAACTTACATTATTACTCTAAATTTTTAAAATCTGTTAATTTTAATATTTTTTATTAGTTTTTTAATGGGTAGTGACATATTCACTCTCAATTTGAAACTTTAGTGGCATATCTAACTCATTTTGAAACAATAGTGTGAGCTTAAGCAAAAAAAAAACTATAGTGGCATATCCTCGCTCATCCCAAAACATTAGTAGTAAATTTGAGATTTCTGCCCAAATTTTATTGCTGATTGCGTCGCTTCTGAAAAAAGGCTTGCGTCGTCTCTGCCAGGATGGTGATGATAACTGCAATGTGAACAAAAATCCAAACATCTACTTCACCGCTCTCGTGCTCTAGATTCTCTTTAACGCTTGCGTTGCTTCTCTTTTAGCTTTTCATGCGTTAATTTCTCTCAGATCTGTGTCTTCCCAACTTGCCCATATCCGTTTCTCTTTCAGGTTTGTCCCCTCCCGTTTGTTCCTTGCTCTGGTTGGTTACGGGTGAACTATAATTCTTCTGGTTGGGAGTTTGGTTTCTTTTGGCTGATGATTTTGTGCTCGTTTTTATTGTGATTTGTTGATGCCTTTCGTTCTTTACCATATTTGGCCAATCAAGTTTCTCTTATATCCTTGATCGTAGACTTTGTTTCTTTTCTGGGCAGTTTTGATTCTGATGCTATCTTTTAGTAGTGGTATTGTGGTGAGGGTGTAAGTGTCTTTCTTGCACAAGTTATATTGTATGTCTGATGAACTGGGTTTGGTAGATTATTAATGTTGGGGACTGTCTTAATCTTGCCGGGAATTTTAACTCCTCTGCTGGGTATCTTTGTGGAGGAGTTAACATGTTGGTGCGTTTCTAGGAGAATATTTTTGTTCATTTTTCATCTATATAGTTTATCTGGTCCATTAATGGCATGTTTTTGCCTTCACTTCATCTTTTATTACTTTCTCATCTCTCTGCATTTTCTTTGTAGTTTTCTAGATTTGTTTCTGGAGTTGAGTTTAGTCTGTCTCTCATTTATTTTTTGGTAAAGAAAAAAAAGGTAAACTTGTGATTGTATTCGGTGTGAGATCCAAGTGTCAAGTCATGTTCATCAGATGAGTTTACATGTTTTTCGCCTTGGATTTTCTTTTTCTTATAAAAAAACTCAAATCATTCCATTGATACATTGTAAAAGTTTTGCCCTGTGAATAATGAATATTGGAATTCGGGTTCAAAATTCTGTTGAAAACTGTCAACAGTAGCTAGAATCGTCCACAGTTATGTAGTTTTTGAAACGCATAGTTGTTGGAATATTCAAGTTTAGTTTTTCCGGCAGATATGGCTGCAAATTACTGACAAATCAATAGTTATATTAGTTTTTCCGGCTACAACTTAGTATTTCTTCTCTTCCACCTTTTTGCAGCTATTTTTGAGTCAAGTTTAGTTGGGTTTTCCTACCTTCTGGCTTTCATTTGTGACAAGTAGGTTTTTGTGCATCTAGATGTTTCAACGGGAAGAAGAGTGATGGCGGCAGCTGAGGCTAGGGCAGTCTGGCAAAGAACAGTTAACCGTTGCTTTGTTCAGGAAGATGCCAAAAGAGCTCCAAAGTTAGCTTGCTGCCAGTCATCATCTTCATCGTGTAAACAAGCTGATTTGAGCCCTAATACTGCACCGGATACACAAGATCATCCTATGGTAGGTTTCGTGCCTTTCAATAGGAACCCTTCCTATCCAGATTTGCCCCCTGATGGGAGGTGGTGGCTTCAGTTGCAACCCAGCCATGGATCCTCGGAAGGTCTTACACATGAGCAGTTAAAGGCCTTGGAGGCCTTGGACCCTTCCTCTAAGGAAAGTGCAGTTAAACCACTGCAAGGTCACTGCAATCCTAAAGTGGGAGAACAAGAGTTTGAGGCTCCATCATATAAGACTAGCAAAGAGTTTCTTGGGTTAGTGGACATTATGAAGGATTGTGAACTTTCATGGACAGATACAATTGAAAGTCAGGACTTCAAAATATCCAGTGACTTCTGTTTGGATTCTGAATTTCCCTGGGTTGAGGGTGGGAAGGCTGACCCATGGTGGCGAACTACAGACAAAGATGAATTGGCCTATTTGGTAGCGAAAAAGTCAGTTGACTATATTGTTAACTGTGATCTGCCCCCACCTCAGAAAATGCACAGCAAGAAATATTCACATAAATGTGCTGGTTGCTTGGATTGTGATGACACCTTAGCTTTGAACCAAAAGCACGAAACCAGAAGTATCACTCATCCAATTTTTGAAGCATGTGGTTCCTCTGATTCTGGAAGAACAGCTATAACACCAAGGGCTTTGATGGATGAATCAATTGTACAATCTGGTTTTAGCGAGTCATCAAGGTATATTTCAATTTCTTTGAACAGATCATTCAAAAAAAAAAAAGAATGAATGAATGAAATAAAACGGGTCAGAAAATGAAACCTGAACATTCTTCTGCACCTTCACGCTTAATAATTTGAGCAACTGACAAGATTTGTTAGCTATACTTTACAAGTTTGTTGATCAATGTTGCTTTTGTTATGCAACTTCAATACAAATATGATAGCACAACCATGAAGGATGTTGTAGAAGCTCGGGTTGGTGAAAATGATCCTGCAAAGGCCAGGCTATTAGAGGCGCTCTGTCACTCCCAAACACGGGCTAGGGAAGCTGAGGAAGCAGCACAGCGGGCGTATGCAGAAAAGGAGCATGTGATCAAGCTCTTCTTTAGGCAAGCCTCACAACTATTTGCTTACAAGCAGTGGTTTCGAATGCTGCAGCTGGAAGCCCTTTATGTTCAGATCAGGAGCAATGAGCAACAAATCTCAACTCTGTTCCCTTCAGCACTTCCGTGGATGCCTTTGAAAGGTAGGAAACCGAGGAAGAACTTGCTTAGGGGTATGAAGGGAAAGCGAGGAAAACCAGGTGGAGCACAACAAGAAGTAGCTAGGTGTGCCTTTGCTTTTGCATTGGGTCTAAGTCTGGTCGGTGCTGGTCTATTGTTGGGATGGACAGTGGGATGGATGCTGCCCTTTTAGACAACTTCACCATCAACCAGATCACCTTCTATGCTATGAGGATGGGGTTTAGAGTTGAACAGAGCTTGGTTCAATTATTTTTCTCTTTCTTTACAATTTTAAATTTAACCGTTACTGTAAGTTCTCCATGATTCTGCTGTAAGTAGTGGTCGTCCATGTCGGGAAGCTGGATGCTTGCTATGTAATATTGGACGGTAATGTGCTGAGCCTGATAAAATTAGATTGAATGTGTGCGTTGTACATATTAGCCTAGCGGCTAACTTCAGAGTTGTTGACTGATGTTTGAGCTCCACCCTCTATGCTCCTCCCTTGGCTCTAAAACGACACAGTGGTCTGCTTTTTTTGTTGTTTTTTTTTTACCAGCATTTTTTTAACCCAGAATTATCTTTAGCAAGTAAGGGTGCTAGGAAGTGATCGTTAATAATGAGATGTAAATTGCTAGTGTCTCGAAGTCTGGAAGGTGTCGAGCTTGGTGGGCGAGGAGGGGATCAAACCCAGGCTGTGTCCTCGGTGGCCGGCCGACAGTATCATTGCTTTCTAAATTAAGTGTTCGTGTTTGTTGTTTCCAATTTGGTGAAAGTTCCCAGTTATTTGTAGCGTAATAAACTCTTACCTCTCATGTAATAACGTTTCTTTTATCTTCGTCCTGTTATTCTTCTTTCTAAATTGAGAAAGCATACAATGATGGCAATTTTAAAAATATATACGGCAGATTTTATTTCTTCATAAAATGGATCAAAACAAGCAACAAATTTGGCTCAAAACGTTGTCACCTAGAAAATCAATTTGATATTTTCTCTAGAGTAGCTATCAGGTATATCTGGTGCAGCTTACTACCTTATTACTTTCACATTATTTATAAAAATGTCACCATATCTTAAACAGTACATTTGTCTGAATGAAACATCACTGCACAGAACAATACATTTGTCTAAAGAGAATACCACTTCATAGAACAACACATTTATTTGAAGGGAACAACAGTTTTTATTGAATTAAATAATATTGTTTATGAACAATATTTCTTCTAAAATTAACAATATTTTACAAAACACTACATTTATAAAAATAAAATAGCACTTTTTACTGAACAAAACAACATTATTTACGAATAACACATCTTACAAAATGAACAACATATTACAGAATAACACATTTATCTGAATGGAATAATATTTCTTATTAAATTGAACAACATTATTTATGAACAGTATTTCGTCCGAAATGAACAATATTTTACAAAATACCACATTTGTAAGAATGAAATTGCAATTCTTACTAAAATGAACAACACTTATGACTGAATAGAACAACACTTATCACAAACAACACATCTTATGAAATGAACAATATATTATAGAATAACACATTTATATAAACGAAATAACACTTGTTACAGAAAAAAAAATAACACTTATTACTGAATGAAACAACACTTATTATGAATAGCAAATCTTGCGAAATGAATTGCATATTACAGAACAACACATTTATATGATTAAAATAATATTTATTACTGAATGAAACAACACTTATTATGAAAAACACATCCTATGAAATGAAAAATATATTATAGAACAACTAAACGGAATAGGACATTTTACAAAATAAATAATATATTATAGAACAACACATTTGTAAGAATGAAACACCACTTATCATTAAACGGAACAACATTATGGAATAAAACTATATTTGGCTCCAAGTAGAAGCTGAGTTCTTCAGCACTACCACCAACGTACTCCCTCAGCTAATTCTTATTGAATTGAGCACCATAATTTATGAATAATAAATCTTATAAAATAAACAACATATTATAGAACAATATATTTGTACAAATCAAACAACACTTCTTACTAAACATAACACCATAATTTACGAATAACAATTTTAGAAAATGAACATCATATTACAGAACAATAAATTTATATATGCAGAACAACAGTTCTTATTAAACAAAACACAATAATTTACGAACAACACATCTTACAAAATGAAGAATATATTGAAAAATATCACATTTGTATAAAAAGAATAATACTTATTACTGAACAGAACATCACAATTTATGAACATCACATCATACAAAATGAGTAACATATTATAGAACAGCACATTTATACGAATAAAACAACATTTCTTGATGAATAGAATACCATAGTTTACGAATAATACATCTTACGAAATGAAAAGTATATTACAGAACAATATATTAGTATGAATAAAACAATACTTCTTATTGAATAGAATACCAAAATTTATGAATAGTACATTTTACGAAATGAAAAACATATAACAGAACAACACATTTATATGGATAGAACATCACTTCTTACTAAATAGAACATTATAATTTATTAACAACACATCTTACATAATGAATATTATACTACAGAACAATACATTTGTATGAATGAAACAACATTTCTTATTAGACGTAATAGTAAAATAGTCATTCTCAAAAAAATTGTATAAGTTCTCTTGTATTCTTTTCCTTATTGTTAAAATATATGAATGCATTCAATAAAATATTAAAGAGCAACATATTTTGTTAAATAGAACAATACTTCTTACTGAACGGGATAACACAATAATTATTCTTAAAATAATTTGTATAATTTCTTTCTTATTCTTTTCCTTCTTTTTGCCTACTAACAATTAAATTGCATGTGTTGTTTAATCATATAGACCAAGCTTAAAACGATGAAAATCAAATAAACTAAAGGTAAAAAGCAAAGCAAGCAAAGAGAGTTTAGTTCAAAGAAATGGATAAGAACAACATAAATATCAAGGAAAAAAAAGTGTTTATATGAAAATGTATTGGTGTTGAACTATTGGTTTTTCTCTTTCAAATCTTAATTTTTATATTTTGAATAACTCGGCTAAAGTCTGATATTCTTCTTTTTTGGTATTTTGGATTTTTCTTATTCTTTTAAAATAATTATTAGTACACTCAAATTTAAATTTTGTTAATTGGGTGGATGAATATGGTATGAGCATCAAAAGAGAGAGAGGAGCAAATAGATAAAGCAGATACTAACAAATACTTATATATAAAAGGTGTGATAACAAACTTGTACACTAGCTAAAAGTCTGTGTGGTTCGTGTGTGTGCTAGTTATATTTTAGTCTTTGTCTTTTCTTTAATAGTATGAACTTGTTAAGTTGCATTAATGGCTGTTTACACTGCTTGCTCCTTATTCTTTTTAGTTTGCGTCTTTTTCCTGCTTTTTTTTTTTTGTTTGCTTATATGTTGTTTTATTCGAAGTCGATTCGTACTTATCAGAAGCCAAATTGTAACAAATTTTATTTCAACACACGTTCTTAAAAGTTTTCCGGATATTAATGGACGTGAAATTTTTTTAAGAAATATAGTATATTCTTTTGAAAAATGGTTTAATAAAATTAGTAAATATTGTTTCAATTTTTTTTTTCGTATTCTGAACACTTTTACAATGTCCAACATTATGATTATGATGTACTTTATATTAATAAAAAAAGGAAACGCTTGTTAGTAGCATTAGTCGTATTTTATGTGGGGAAATAGTGGAGAACTAAGATCTAAGAGTTTGCTATTTACTGATTAGTACTTCTTACTTCGCGAATTGGTAAATCATTTGAGTTTGACATATTAATTAATAAAGATGAAAAAATTAGTGTGTGATTTTCACTTTTTGCATGAAGCACAAAAGAAAAACGTAAAAATTGGGTATCAAAATAACAGTTTAAAATGTATTATTGTATAGTAATTTAAGAAATATGAAAATATTGTAAAAGAATTTAGACAACATAAAATAAAATATATTGCGAACAGTTTAAGACAGGTGTAGTATAATATTATTATGCCTATTTCATGCTAATACTAGGGAATCACAGTATCCACGTGTGGTTATTAAAAAATCATATATACCATTTAGTTTGTTTGATTACTTTTTTTATTCTGAATGAGTTGATATTTTTCTTCTTAAATACTGTACAAATATCTCTTTCAAATATTATATTTATATACCTAATTTTGAGTATATAAAAAAAAGGTTAATATCTCCCAACTTGGATGAAACTCCAAAGAAAAAACCTTCTTTAGAATGAAAGTGGAGGGAGGGATCGTCATATTACACCGCCTTTATTTCTGATAGAAACAAACAAGTCATACCAGTTATCTTCTCTCTTCTTCCCCCTTCCCTTAATCCAAATAAAGTCTAAAAGTCATTTTCTTTTCTAGTACTCAAAACTATATTAAAGGAATGTTTAGAAAATTAAGAAAAATAGTACAATTATTTTAAGAGAAGTTTAATGAGATAAGTATGTTTTGCTGGTCTTTAACCCCGAGTCTATCCTTCTTGCACTTGTAAACATAAAGTAAATAATAAGGGAAAATTACTTGAAGCCTCCCCTGAGGTATACCATAACATACACTTGTCTCCCCCTGTCTCAAATAGCTATAGTTACCCCCCTCCAAAGCTAACTCTGTTAATGACCGTTAAAAGAAAAAAGAAAAAATGCCCGAATTCACCATCCTAGTCTTCTTCATTAGAAACTTTTGTCCCCAAACTTTGTAATTTCATTTTCTCAACCAAATTAAACGCTTCTCTCTCTCAGCTCACTCTCCGATTTCTTTGTGCTCTCTGCTCTCTATGCTTGGTTGTCGCCGACCCGTCCCCTACGTCCCCGTATGCCCAAGCCATCTGAAGCCCAAGCCCTGGTTTCGATTAGGGAGAGCATCATCGGTGCCTAGGAAGCTCGGTTGCTATCATCAGGAACAAATCGCATGCTTGGTTTGTTGGCTGCCTCGTCGTTGTCATCATTGGAGACTCATCCGGGCCCTTTTCCCTAACTTCAGTCTGATGAGCTAGAACCTGAGGAAAATGAAGAATAGGGAGGAGACGAGTTCAAAGCTCCACTGAAGCCATCGAATTCATGTGGTCTCTTAATCAGAACTTTACTGGGCGAAGCGAAAACTGGGGAGAGTGGAGGAAACCTTATGGGCGGAGATCTCAGTAATTCAGCCTGCACCACCGATTCTGATGATTTCAGCTCCGATTTCCTCAGGCTGAATCTTATTGGTGGAGATGTACTGAACTCGAATCGTTTGCGAATAAGTGAAACCGTCTCCCTTTCCGACACAAATCGTTCACAAATCTGTCCTCCTTTTCCAAATCGTTCGCGAATTTGTCACTCTCCTTCTCCAACGCCGCCTCCCTCTAGTCTTGGCTTCGATTAGGGAGATTGGCCGATTAATCCTGGGGAAAGGAAATTGGGACTAAGGTTTGGATTGGGGAAGGCAGAGAGGTTCATGAATCACATCTGGTTTCCTGAATTGCGTCTGATCTGTGTCACCGAATTGGCGGCCTGGTCACGTTAGAGTTTCTTTTGTCTGATTGTTTTGATTCCTGAATCGACTTTGGTTTCATTTGTGAGAATGTGAGATTGGCAGTGAGATGGTGGACTCACTGTTGTGGAGGGAGACGTTGAGGGTGGAGAAAGTAGCAGGGATGGTTCCTGTGCAAGATGATGATAGTGGAGGTGGAGGTGGAGGTGGAGGAGGAAGAGAGTGGGAGGGATGGAGGGAGACAGGGTGTATCTTATAAGATGTAGAAGTTGGTGGGCAAATTTTTAGGAAAAAAAGATAGAAGGACAAAAGCAGTCATTTTCTCTCTTATGTCATAGTGGTCATTAACAGAGTTAAATTTTTAGGGGGTAATTGTAGGTTCTTGAAATAAAGGGACACAAGTGTAGGTTAGGGTATACCTCAGGCTGACTTTTGATAATTTTTCTAAATAATTATGTTAAATTAGTTTCTAACATGTTGATAAATTGCAAATAAAGGTTTTATATGTGTATGCTGAAAATACCTCAAAAAACGGTGCACTGGTAAAACAATTAACTATTAATGTATAGCATTTATCACAACTTATTTGTCAGGTGCATCTAGAGATGATCAATTGTTTTTTTTTTGGTTTTAACCGAAATTAAATAATTGAATTTATTTAATTTTTGATCTTATATACTAATAATTAAATAGATTGAATTATAAGAAAAAACTGAAATAATTAAAAAATAAAATAACCAAAAAATTTTTTAATTACTCAGTTTTTAATTAGAATAGCCAATTTGTATGCATATATATTCTAAATCTCAAAATCCATCACATATTTTAATTTAAACATATATTTTATTCACATATCAAATGTTCATAATTCATTTCAAATCTAGACATTATATATATATACGTAGCAAATATCAATCATGTACATAATTCTTTACAAAATTCAAATAAAAATATTAGTAGAAAAAAATTCGGTTAATTTAGTTAACTGAATTTTTATTGAATCACATGGAAAAGCCGAATCGAACTCATATATCAATTTTTATTATAATTGAAAACTAAAATTACACAGAAAATTGATAACCGAAGACTGACAAATTAACTATTTAATTTTTTTAAATATAAACAAAATTTTGCTTACTGCATCGATCTAACTTTTATGCATCGTTTGATAGGTACCATGATGCAGATTTTGGATGGCATGAGAAGTTTGAAAAAATAAAAATAAACAGCTACGATTTTGTTTTTTTTTTTTTTTTAAAAAAAACCTGGTACAAAGCGTTTTTTTTTTTTTTTCAAATTACGTAGGTTTAATTAGGTGCCGAATACCAATAATACATCATCTCTGTCGATCTCGCCGCCGGTTAATCTCATCTTTCCATCTCCTGAAAAAAGAAGAATTTCGCCGCAGGCCTGAGACTGACTTCAAAGCGGTGGCGAGAGTTTCAGAAGTTATTGCTCGGTACACCAGCGCACTGCCGTGTAGCTGGTATCGAACCTTGCATTCACCGGCTCTATACTCCCAATATTTGTTCGGGACTTTTTAGAGTCCGGTAGGTACTAGCCCAGAGTAGTAAGTTTACTTGCTCCCTCTCTCCCCCGTTTTGTATTTTCTTGCGATTTTCTGGGTTCCTGCCATTTGAGGAGCATACCCTTTTCTGTACTTAATGTGAGAAGCGCAAAACATAGAGATGCCTCCGTGTCTGGCAACAACTGTTGGTTTCGGCGACAGAAGAAGCTTGAGATCATGTTCTCTCAATCCAAAATGTGACTAGTTTGGCGTATGAAGCAGTTCCGTCCCTAAGGTCTTGCTCAGTTTGGGTCCAGTCCAAATGGGCAAATAGTACCGAAGGTGGACCTGAATGCTAGCTCAAGTTTAAACCGTGAAGCCAACGTTTATGAGTGCAAAATTGGGAGCCTGGTGAACTCTTGATTTTAAGAAGATTACCTTGAGGATGCAATTTGACTTCCATATTTAAGTTTAAACCTTGCAACCAGCTTTTATGAGTGCAAAATTGGGAGCCTGATGAACTTTTCATTTCAAGAACATATCCAATCAACCTTGAGGATGCGATTTGACATCCCTGAAATATGGTTTAGTTTCGTGATTGAAGTTTTCTGAAGAGTGTCCTAATTGGTGAAAAATTGAAGTTCATTGACGCATTTGGAATAAGCATAGAGTAAATGACTTGAGAGTGTTATAGCCTTTAATTTGTTGTGTGTTCAAGCTTCACTCGCTTCAGCCTTAACTCTCTTTATTTTCTTCCAATTAGAAATTTTTGTTAAAATATGTTGGTGAGCGTGGAATATTTGCAGGTATGAACCTATGAGCTTGAGGTTTGAAGTTATGATATACTAGAGGACTGCATGATAAGAATGCCGGGCATACCTCTAGTGGCTCGTGAAACCTCGTACGTTCCCTTGTATCAAAACTTGTGGGTCTTCATTGTTTACTTGATTACATATGCTGGTGCTTTTTTTCTTATATGTCCGGTCAAAGTTTTTTTTTTTTTTGAAAAAAAAAAAACCACAGCTTGAAGATGCATATGAGTTCCTTTGGTTGAAGAATCACATTCATTTTTTTGTCAAATTTTTCTTCACTGTTTCTTTTTTCTTTTTCCCTTTTCAGTTTGTTGGGGGTTTATGGTGTTTGGTTTACAATGTGTTCTGTACGAGGAATCTTCCTTTGTGTTCATCATGCTGAAATCTGATGATTAATTGTACTGGTTATTAATTCTTTAGTTGGATGACTCAATTTATCATGCTGTATGATCTTGTCACTAGGAATTTGCATATACTTTTTGCCTGTTTACGTATAATTATTCTTCAAAGCGTGTTATGGTGGATAAATTGTTTAGTTTATATATTAATCAGTTTTGCTTGGATTGGCAGATATTCTAGAAGCGCAGATCAGATGTGCCGTGAAGATTCCCGTGTGCATTTGTCTGCTGAAGAGGAAATTGTTGCTGAAGAAAGTTTATCAGTATATTGCAAGCCTGTAGAACTGTACAACATCCTTCAGAGACGTGCCATTAAAAATGTAATATTTGGACTTATTGTGTCTTTATTGTTAACTTAACTTTATCAAAGGGTTTTAGGTTGCATATATTGTTTTGGGTAAGATTTTTCTTTTTCTTTTTTTTTTTCAAAGCCGGTATCTCTGCATGCTTGCTCTTTTTCTTGCAAAAGATTATGGCACCTCTAAACAATATTTCGGCCAGCATTATGCTTCTAGTACTCCATATATTAGCCCAATGCCATCACGCATTTTCAATTTATCATGTGCCTTTTTGGTAAGCATGTTGAGGTCAAGTGCAGTGGGGATGATAATTTGAAGTTTGAACCTTGGATCAAGGGAATAACCAGCTGAACCTTAACTATTTGACAAAGCTTGATTTTTATTATGTACTTTTTTGTATTCTTCAAATTCAGCAGTCCTTTTACCAATCTGGTTATTTTGTATGCAGCCATCTTTTCTTCAAAGATGTTTATCATATAAAATTCAGGCAAAACATGGAACAAGGTAATATTTTTCTTTGTTAAGTATATAGTTCAAATATTGCTTTTGCAAGTATTTTCTGTGTTGTTTCTGTATGCTACTAATGGATTCCTGTGTGTGAGAGAGAGAGAGAGAGAGAGAGGTTGGGGGGGGGGGGGGGGGGGGGGGGGTTACTGGAGACACTATTCTTTCGTTGGTAGATGTTACGGTTTTGTTGAAAAGGTTATTCACCTTTTTAAACATCTTTAGTATGGAGGCTAATTTTCAGCATGTGCATGGAGATGTTAATGTCGATGATGGTCCATCTGCTGGGCTTCCTTGCGAGGATCTTGTGGCACACGACTGCTTGTTTATTTTTTCTCTCCACTAAATGAACAAAAAAAAAATTGTATAACAAAGTCTTTGGGGTGTGAACAAGTTCTTTTTGAAGCTATTATCTAAGACAATTCTTCTTTCCATGTGATTTAATAATCACTTACCAAACTGATTTCACTGTCTTATTGTGATGTTTTGCAGATGTGTTTTCTGCAAATTTATGTTGTTTGTCTTCAGTAACTTTTTGAGGTACTAATGAAAATTTCCATGTTGCTGGCGTGTAGGATACAAATGACCATTTCCCTGCCAGGGGGTGCTAATGAAGGTGTTCAAACGCAAGGTCTTTTTCCCCTACATGTTTTATTGGCAAGAATAGTTTCTGTCACTTCTGATTCAGAGGTTGGAATTTCCTGCAACCCCCTTAAAGTTCAAGTATCGTTTCTTTTTGGTGATATCTTTTATTTGTTTTTCATATCTGAGAAGTTTATGATCATGAGTTCTTCATGCAGTATTCTGCAGTGTATCGTTTTCGTCGAGCTTGTAGCTTGACCAATTTCACAGCTGTTGGGGGATGCAACCAATCTCAAGCCAATTTTACTCTTCCTGAGATCAATAAGCTTGCTACTGAGGCAGAATCTGGATCTCTCGTCATACTGTTTTTCAGTTTCGGTTGGTATTACAAAGCTCTGTTGATCTTATATGTAAAATTAATACCAGTAGTAGACATGGTTGTGTTGTTCTGGAATTTTCTTTATTTTGTTCTTCCTACTAAGTACAGGTGAATATATCTCCGCAGTCTTGTGATAGAAAATGTTTTCCATGGACGTATAAGCCATGCCCATAACTGATTACTGTATAACTGTTTTCCTTTTGAATGTTCATGTTTGACTTCCTTCAGAACTTTACTGTATTTATGAATCTAAAATTCGTGTGACAGCAAATGGAGGATGCTGCCTATGGGGTAGTTTGCCAGTTGAATCACTCCATTTGTCACGGGAGAAATCCCCTCACTTGGATTTGGGACAAAGAGCTGAAATGATGTCACCTGTTGGTATGCGGTCTTGCTTAGTCAAGGTATGTTGGTTTTGTGGTTATCTGTGTTCACTGTTTAACTTCTGGCTGATTTAAAAAGGGGGGAAAAAAGAAAAGCAAAGAAGAATTGTTGACATCTAAGGATTTTGGTTTCCTTATCATGGTTTTGGGTTCCACACAGGGTACTATAAGTTTCTCTGAGATGTTCCATTATCTTCTTTATTGTGTCCAGTTGATTTGGTGTACATTAATTAAAAGATCTTTTTTTTTTTTTGGGTTCTCTCTATTCACAGTACAATAGATTGGTTTATCTGGATTCTCCATGTCCTTATAGTTGCTTGAGAGTGGTTAAGGTACAAGCTATGGCTAGTACTAGGGATGCTTTATTGCATGTATTTTCTTTTTTGGCTTTTCATTAAGGTATGTGCTAAATGCTTCTGGATTTTATCATCATGGTGATTTGGTCCTTAAATTTTTTCACCATTTTCTTTTTCTTACCTGTAGAAAAGTTGTCTCCCGATTTGTCAGGTTCATATTTAAGCCCTTTAATTTAAGAAGATAAACATGACCTTAAGAATCATTGTTCATTTTAATAACGAGAAAATAAATTTTTTTAGTTTAATTATATCTTCATCTATCAATAATTTCTCAACCATCTTATTGTGTTTCTTCTGTGTGTATATTAAATGATGGAATGCATCAAATAGCAGCTATCCGAGATTCTTTTCACATGCTTACTTTTTTCTACCATCTCCTGCAGCTAAATTTTCTAAATAACGATAAATGCATCATGATTCAAAGTCCAGGCAATTCTCTGGAAATGGTTTGCCTCTCTTCAATATCCAGTCAGCGATTGCATTTGTGGAATCAGCTCCTGGTGGCTTTAATTGACTTTTTCTCCTGTTTAATGTTGATTTTGGAAGAATGCATCGCAGGTGCTACATGTCATCATTTCTGCAGAAGAGGTTGGGGCAAAGGAAAAATCACCCTATAATTCCTTCACTTTTGGTGACATTTCTTCTTCATCATTGTCTCGCCTTATTCGGTTGTTGCTCTGTCTCCCTTTCTCTCTCTTGGCCCTACCCCTATTTGGCCTCTGTTTGCTGCTTCAAGGTCTAATCTGATTGCTTGTATTGTCTAGGTTGCGAGCTGGTAATGTTATTTTCAATTACAGATACTACAACAATAGGTTACAGAGGACTGAAGGTATTATATTCCTAAAGCTTAACCTGCATGGCGGGGTCCAACTGTGTTGTTGCCACTCTTATCTTGCCTATTCAATATCATTAGAGGGAGAGAGCATGAGAGATGAGTGGATTAGAGTGACACATTGTTTTAGAGGTCTGAATGAAAGTAAAAATCTTAAAGCTTCCTACCAGATCATGTCAACTGCCTCTTGCAGCCTCTCTTCTTAAGAGCATCTAGTTTTTAAGCAATTATGATTTAACATATCCATGGACAGCATTATGATGATCTTCTGTAATTTGCAGTGACAGAAGATTTCTCTTGTCCATTTTGCTTGGTAAAGTGTGGAAGCTATAAGGTTGGTCTTTGCATGTTTTGTTACTGTGTTTGGCTTATTTGTGGATCCTTACATTTGATTGCAATTTGATGTAGGGCCTGAGATATCACTTATCTTCATCCCATGATCTTTTCAACTTTGAATTTTGGGTTGGTAAACCTCAGGGATCGTTGTTTTATTAATCATTCTTAAAAGTGATAATTGCTAAAGCCCCTGGATGTTTTGCAGGTAACTGAAGAGTATCAAGCTGTTAATGTATCAGTAAAGACTGATAATTGGAGATCTGAGGTGCTAACATTTCTTGCCTAATATTAGCATTTATTTTTCCTGCTTAATCAATTAGCTTGTCATTTTTATATACTTACGTTGGATTTCTGCTGTAAGTAAGTTGCGTCAATCCGGTTGAAGTAGTGCAGTGTATTGGTTAGAAGATAGCAAAATACAAGTCTTTTCAGCCACCTTACCCAAGCAGTTCTCCCTTGATCCAACTCTTATGGAACATGTGATTTTGTTCTTTGTTTCAGCAAAAGCCTTCTTTCTTCCATCCTCTCAACCTCACCTTTTTCTCTATACCTCAAGGGTCAATATTCATTCAACCAAGCAGACCCTACCCTTTAAGTGGGGTTCACTACTTATATTTTCCTGGCATTCTCACCTACTGAATACTGCGTCCTCTCAGAGATTCATGACCCGATAAAAGTTAAACAGTGAACTTGGAGCTGGATACTTGCTGGCTCTGTTTTCTCGCAATTCTATTTCATATTCAAGTTAGTGCAATAACTACTGTTTCAACTGTAGGGTAGTCTTTGATTGTTACTTGATGCTGTAAAATACTGGATGTTGTCTGTTCCTGCGTGTGAGCAAATCAAATAAAAATTAGGTGAAAATCGAAATATAAAGGCTTTGGATGCCATCAGTTAGAGAGTTTAATGAACATTATTAGAGATCAGGTGTTAGGCCTTGTGTTTCATTTTTGTTACATTATGAATTTATGTCTGGATACATTCATTTCAGATGGTTGCAGATGGTGTTGATCCTAAACAGCAAACGTTTTTCTTTTGGTACGCATTTGTGCTCCAGTTGATAAGTTTTTTCCATGTATAAGTTGATAAATGCAACTACTGAACTAATTGATAAAATTATGTGTGTTTCATAGCTCAAAGCAATTGAGGCGCAGGAGACTGAAACATCTAGTTCATGTAAGGCATGTACATCCACTTCTTTTAAAGTCAAATCTGCCTTCAGGAGTCTCTGAGCTTGACAAAGGTTGTGGTAGGTAAAATTGTACCTGTGTTGACATTTCTGTTTCTGTAATGGAGTGGAAGATTGCCAATGGAGACTCCAAAGGCCTTTCACTGTTCAGAATGAAAAATGAATTTGTGGTACTTCATTTTGCTACTAAGGTCCCTGACAGGACAAAAATGCTTGAAGTAGCGCTGCTTGTTTCTCATCCCATTATGATTTGTTTCTTGTTTCCATTTTACTTCCCATCTTTCCATGTCTAAAGGTACTGCATATCCTGTCTTTTTTTTTTTTGACAAAAAAAAATTATGGCCAAAATCTTGTTTGCTATTGCAACTGCATAGTTTCTTTTTTTGGTCTTAAAATGGTCCTTGACTGTAAACACTACCCCCTGCCCCCTCGCTCTGTTTTCTCCTTTGCGTCTTTGTTTTTTGTATTTATGTAAGCAAAAAACTTGGACATTTGGGAATTCACCAGTATATTAGTGCCTATACAACTGATTGTATGTCACTGAAATTCTTTATCTGAATGGTATCTATAGAATGGCATGGAAGCTTGTGATCATCGTCTTTGTATGGAATGTGGAATTATATTCTTTTAAGAATTTGCAGTTGAAAAAGTTGCCCTTCTTCTTCCTTTTCTTTAAGTAAGAAGTTGTTTCTCTTTTGCTGGTTTGAATAATTCAATCATGCTTTGGCAGTGAAATTTTTTATACTTGGATTGCATCATTTGGCTAGTTGTTCATAGGGCATCTATCATTTGATAAGAAGACTTTTAGCAAGTTATGATTGCTGATATATACATATTTCTCATAGGACAACTCTATCAGGCTATTTTGTTTTCCAGGGAAAAAAAATCTTAGTGCGATTTATTTGTGATCATGTTGTGAGGAGCAACTTCTTGCTGTTCTATGTCACTAACCAAAGACTTCTTTTCTCAGCCAGGCATGATCTGCAAAATGCTAGCACTGGTGCTGCAGAGTGTGCAGAACATCTACACCTTCCAGTTACGTCGAGCATGGCAGGACATTCGTGTTCTGATCCTGAACAACTCCATACTGGAACTAATCTTGCACCCACGACCATTCTGCAATTTGCAAAATCAAGAAAGTTATCCATTGAACGGTCTGAACCAAGAAAGTATGTTACAACCATTGTCTGTTTATCATGCCATATAAATCTTGTCTTATTCTGTGCTATGATGTTTCTTGCGGTGTGACCAGTTCCATCATTTGATTCTCCCAATTGTATCATAAAGTTGTTCTTTTCCTAGTCTTCTTTTGACTTCTCTACCAACACAAATATACTCTAAATGGGAATTTTCTTTCTTCCAGCCGTACACTTCTTCAGAAGAGGCAGTTCTTCCATTCCCGTAGAGCTCAGGTGATTAAATTCTGTTCTCTGATGGATGATACCATATATTTCCTGATTTGCAGTTTCTGAATTTTCTTTAGTTAATTAGCTCTTGAATTTTTTGGTTTGTTATGTAAAATGATTTCTGCCATTTTATTCATGAGTTTAATGAATTGTATTTAATGTTTTTTTCCCTTTTCATTAAAAAAATTTATGTGGAATTGACCAGCTAGTCTAGCTGTATATATGTCCTTGGATCCAACCTGCCTCCATCTGGGAGAGAGGACCAAGGGGAGGATTATGGGAAAGAAGAGAGCTGCCTCCTGTAGTATAGCAGGAACATCTGTGCCAGTAACCTGAATTGATATTGGGATGTGATATTGTTATTGCATTGCACGCTACTTTGGCACTTAATTGTTTCAAAAAATTTGCTTAAAAAGGTGAATCTCTTTGAGCTCACTCAAAAGCCGTTTGCTCGCTCGTTGTATGACTGTAGCTTCTTTCTTTAGATAGCTGTCACTTGCTAGGGAAATGTGTTTCTTTTCGCCAGCAGTGTTACAAACTTCAGTCTCCATAGTGCTCTAATACTGCTTTTAGTTTTGGTCCCCTGACTGTTGGATGTCATTTCAAGTTCATTAATATTTGTTCAAACTACTTGAATCTAAGTTGGTACAAAATAATGTCTCGTGTTTTTTAGCCAATGGCTGTGGAACAAGTAATGTCAGACAGGGATAGTGAGGATGAGGTAGATGATGATGTTGCAGATTTTGAAGATCGAAGGGTATGTTTAATTATTTCTAGTTGTCTTCCTCCACGCCTTAACTTTTTGCTTTTATATTAATTTCATTATCGTGTCCATAAAGGCATTGGTTGGTCAATTC
Organism: Aquilaria sinensis; assembly: GCA_005392925.1. Lineage (NCBI taxonomy): Eukaryota > Viridiplantae > Streptophyta > Magnoliopsida > Malvales > Thymelaeaceae > Aquilaria > Aquilaria sinensis. Next base: position 390,712 of record SMDT01001275.1, read on the forward strand.
GCATGCATATATAAACCTTAATTCCAAGGTAAGATTTGCATTTGACCTGGAAGTTCAAACTGGATAATCATTTTGGTGCTACTGGGCTGGGGGTATTGCTTTGAGGAAATGTAATGAATTTTATGTTCTCAATTGTGTGGGCTGTTGCAATTGTTTGCATGAAATATTTGCTAAATTTGAACGTTCTGTATCATAAATTGGATGCAACTGTTTTTACTGGCTCGGTCATGTGAGATGTTTCTTGACACCATTTAGTGTGTTCCAGATGCTTGATGACTTTGTTGATGTGACTAAAGATGAGAAGCAAATAATGCACTTGTGGAACTCTTTTGTGAGAAAACAGAGGTAATTTTTATGATCTCTCCCTCCCTATCTATCCTCATCTTCCAGATGGAAGGTGCCTTCCCATATTATTTCCTTAGTTTGGATGATTTATGTTAAGTGTGCTCTCTTTTATTTTACTGGTTGCTAAGGCAATCAAATGCATTGGCTTTTGAATTTGTACCATACAAGGGTGGCAATTTAGTTTATAAATGTCAAGGCATTTTTCTTCCATTCTAATTAGAAGTAATCTGCTAAAGTTCACTCAGAAAATTTAATGCCACGTCTGCATGCATTGTATTTCTGCTTTGCATCTCATTTCGTGTTTGCAACGGATTCTGTTTCTATTTTGACGTTGAGGTTACTCTTTGTAAATTAATGCAGTTGCATATCTGATTACTCTGTTAATTTGTTTCTGCTACTTCTGTCGTGTTAAAGTATTCTTGGTAAAGTCCACGCAAATATGCAATGATATTGTTGGTGTCAGCTCTAAGTAGGCAATGTCCTATCATTGGAACAATGTCTGAGGTACATATTATGACATCCAACGTAACCTTGGTCATTTGAAGTGAAGTTGCGTCTGCCTGCTTTATGGGGCAGTCATTATCAAGATCTGTTATTTACTATAGGTCTTTTCCACCCTTAGCAGACATCATCTAGATATTACATCATGAACTGCTTCATGTTCATTTCCAGCTACTATTTTGTTGACACTGTCAAATTTGTGCTAAATTTCAAATATACACCTTTTGGCAATGGCAGGGTGTTGGCGGATGGTCACATTCCTTGGGCATGTGAAGCATTTTCAAAACTACATGGGCCTGACCTTGTCAAAGCTCCAGCTCTTATTTGGTACACACGTGTTTTTCTTGATTTCCATTTTGAAAGTGAAATTCTCGGTTTGAATTTCACTTCCCTTTATTTTTTTCATTATATTTATTATTTTTTTATTTTATATAGTTTTGTCTTTTGTTTGGGATTCTTCTAGCTATTTATTGTTCAAGTTGGTAGAGAATATGCTAGGAGAAGTCTTCCATGAAACGGTTGTCATAACACACATCTTCCAACACTTTGGTGAAGCCCTTTGATGTAAATGTTTTTCATCCTCCCTATCAAGCATTTTAGCTGGAAGGAGTATTGTTGCTACAGTTCCATTAATTTCTTTTCGTTACTATTCCTTCATCCCCAAAAAGAATGTCTCTTTTTAATCTTGAGTCCTAAAGTAGAAACAATTGGAACTCTAGACCATCTCCTCTTGTAATAGCTTCTTGTAAACACTAGACATAATTTACTGTTCCCGGCTCAACTCATGATATGGAAACTACCATGCCAAGGTTGGTAGAAATGCTGTACTAAGCTAGGAAGAGAATCAAATATTAAATATGATATTGATGTGACACTTAAATTCTGATGAAAAGACGAGTGTCTTTGTTTTTAGATTAATTGAATGCACTACGGATCTAACTAGAACCAAATAAAATTAAAATTTACAATACTGGGTTTTTTTAGGCTTAAAAGCTGCTTGAACGTCGCAAATTATTCGAAGGATATGTGACCAGCATCATACTTCCTGATAATGTTCCTGTACATGACACCTTTCTGAAGCCTTGGTTAGTCCGCTTATATTTTGTTTGGACAGAAATCTTGGACCTTTCAAGGAGCAGTCCGTTAAAGCTTTAGACACTATGATGCTTCATATTCTCTTTGAATGCCTTTTGTTCTGATGCCAAATCCTTTGCATGTGTTGCTCAATGTTTGGCACTGATCTTGTCCATGAATTTAATTTATGGTATCGGCAGGTGTTGGAGATTAATTATGATTAAGCTGTGGAATCACGGTCTGCTTGATGCTCGCACCATGAACAGTTGTAACCTTATTCTGGAACAGCTAAAAGATCAAAATTTAAGTCCAACATAATAGGGCACTGGAGGGCCTTGTGGTTTTTCCGGTTATAAACGGCAGTCAAATTTTTGCGTGGAGGCGGCGAGGAGTCCTTCAAGGTTCAAGGTAAGTTGTTCGGCCGACATTCCCAGACTGCCGACTGTTCAGTTATAGTTTCATGTAATCAACCCAAAGATTATATAGAATCGACTTTCATGGGTATCACCATAAGAAGTTGGATCATCGAAGATGACTGCTAAACTAGGGCCATTGATTCTTATTTTTGAGATTTTCATGTTCTCTTTATTGAATCAAACAAAATTAAGTTCTGCTACGCCCTGCCCCGAAGCTGTACTTTATCAACTGTTTGAGACAGTGACTTTTTCTGATCGACCTTGGTGAATCTTGTCAATCTCGATCTGGATCGACCGCGTTAAGACTAGAGAAAAGAAAATGATGAACTGTACATCCCCAAAAAATCCACAAATTCAGTGAGTAGCTTATTCATACAATAAAGAGGGTGACCAAGTATTAATTGGCAGCACTACTTCCACTAGCAGAAATAATTTTGGGGGACAACGGTAGCAACGAGTTTAGTTAGCATGCAATTTTCCCAAAGGGCTCCATAGGAACAGAAAACTGCCAGCAGGCAGCCCCACACCACAGCTACGAATACACAAGGAGGCTAATGTGAAATTAAGTCCCGTTTTGGTTTTGGGTTTATTTGGGGATGATGCTTTTCTTCGCCTTTTTGGTCCTCCATGGAACCGCTTGCTTCAGCCCCTCGTACATACCAGCCTGTTCATGCCAAGTTCAAAAACCGTCAGCTGTCTCATCTTAATCAAGTGCTGCTACTTTAATTTGGAGAAAGTTTGGTCCTTTTCTTCCCTTTTGTAAAAAGGGTTAATATATATATTCATGGATGTTATGTTCAAACATCAGTTCCTAAAAATGTCTCTATGCCTATGTTTACGAGAAAGTTTGCTCCTTTTCTTCCCTTTTGTAAGGTAAGAAAAAAAAGGTCACTGTGACGACTGAGGAAAGGAAACAGGCCACTCGGGTTCCCCTCGCTTTTTGTTTTGTTTTGTTTTATTTTTCTGTTATTGTGACGACTGAGGAATTAACCACAGAGGATTAAAGAAAGGCAGCGGCCAATGGCGGACGCCCACACCTTTGGAAATTTTGCTAATTCACTGACACACAACACACATTTATAATAATAACCTCTTCGTAAATAAATAAGTGGTCAATAAAGAAAAGGCCAAAAAACCCGAGTGCCCCTTAAACTTGCACCGGAGGACAACTTAAACCCGTGAACAACTGATTCAGTAACCCCTTAAGCAAACTGGACTGGACCCCTTGAAAACGATTTTGGTACCTCACCTGTTGCCCCCTCCAGTCGGTCTGACTCGGGCACACTCGTAAGTCGTAAGTAGCTCTGCTTCTAATTTGCCAGATCAAACCATTTCATCCGTTAACATCAACTAGTCACCTCATCCCAATTCACCAACACGGTGTCTTAACTCTTAACTTAAGACGATTAAATGGCAAGTAAAAACCCGTGGCCTATTCGCAGTAAAAACTTCCTCCGATGCATGACAAAAATAGAAATTGCTGGACGTAAAATTAACTTACCCAGAAGCCAGACTTGGCGCAACTGCTAGAGGCGAGAGAAAAGCTGCCGATCCTCGTGACTTTCACACTTGTGCCGCTGCGAATACCATCTTTATCCTCGCCTTCTTCGCCGTAAATGCAGCCGATTTCTCTATCCGCAGAAGATGGAAAGACGTAACTGCCCCCACCGGCCTCCCTTTTTCCCTTCAGTGCCCTCCTCTTCCAGTATCCCAGCAACCCTTTCCTTTTCTCCTTCCCTCTCACCCCTCTTCTGCTCACAACCAGAGCTCCATAGGGCGCCGGTTCCGGGCTGCCGCTCCCGTCCCGGAACGACCCGTAGCACTCGCCGGCTACCATCCGGAACGACGACGACTGGAACTGGTACTTCGAACGGGCTGCATCCAACGCCGCCGTGGGCGGGGACTGGTTTGTGAGGAGCCTGGGCGGAAGGTCCAAGGACTTGCGGGAGAAGTCGGCGGCGGCGGTGATAATGGCCGTGCAGGATTTGGGCTTGCCGGGAGACTCTTCCCATCGGAATGGGACGGTGGCGGGTGAGTAAATAGGCGGTGTCAGCGTCCCCGGCCTTTCCGTAGACGGGAGGTGGCTGTGGGCGAGCGTGAAGAGCGGGGGGTTGAGAGGGAAGGGTGGTGGGTCGTGTTCCGGGTCGAATCCAACCATGGACACGTCAGGAGAGGGTGTATTTTCCACTACTGTGTTTGATGCGAGTACGAAGGAGAGAGAAGGGTGAAAATGGAGGACGAGGGAGAAGTGGGACGAAAAAGGAAAAGGTGCTAGCGATAACACTTGAAGGGCATTTAAGTCGGTTAGCCGTCGTCAACAATCATCACCCCGTAATTCACTTCAAGTCATTCTAATATAAAATTACTTATTTTTATTTTTAGATCGGCTAAAAATGACTCCGTGCGTTAGGATAAATGTTACTAATACTCATATATTCATTTTAACGGTTTCAAATAAGAGTCCGGGTTTCACGGAGCTGCTAAAAGTGTAGAGGGAAGCTTTGGTGGGCCACAAGTTTGACTCGCAGCAACCCCTTTCTATTTTTCAGTTTTTTTTCATTTTTCTCAAACCTTTTTTTTTTTTCCATTTTTTTGTATTATTCTCAGTTTTGTATCTTATTTTATTTTCTTTTTTCTTTTTTTTTCTCCTTTTTCGTCTTATTTTTATTTAGTCTTTAATTTTTATACTAGTCTTTTTTTAAAATTTATCTATTTTATTTCATTAATAGTATGTCTTTACTTGATATTGTTCTGATCAAACCTTTTCTTTAAATAGCACTTAAGAATTATTTTTTTATTTTTTATTCATTAATAGTACAGAAACCAAACATTTGAAAAAAAAAACAAAAACAAAAATGGAGGGGAAAACGGGCTTGGGAAGTGAAGGGTTCAACCCGAAACTACAAATAAAGAAGAGAAGAGAATAATTGTGTGATTTGTCCCCGAACTAATGAGATAATGAGATTGTGGGGAAATAGTTAAGGAGCACATCTTTACGTAAAAATAATATAAAATTTTGATATTAACTATTACAATAAAAAGTTAGGGAAAGAAACATCCATAATAAGTGTCTTAAGGATACCCGTTAACAACCGTATTAGAAAACATAATAATGGTCGAATAACTAAACTAACTTAAATCCTATCTTTGCGTAACGCTACAATCATCTCCTTTTTTTTTTGGGGGGGGGGCTTCTTTCTCTATATGTTTGTTCTCACTTACATTATAGACACAACTTTTTTTATAAAAATATATATATATAATCTTTCCTTCATCTCAAGTTTTTCTTGTAAAATTTTTACTATGCACGTCAGTAGAACAATTAACATGAGGTATTATCTTTTTGAAAAGCAAAAAGTATTCATAATGCCATCAACAGTTGATTTGATCTAAAAAAAATGTTGTAACGTTTCCCTTCAAATTATAAGTAATTAGATTCGATTTTCTTTTTTCTTTCCGGCACTAATCAATTTCGGTTATGGCAGCCGATTTTGAGTGCCGATAAGTGGATCGTAACCTAATTAATTTAATGATTAATAGGTGAACACTTGAGCTTATTTGAAAATTACAATGGTGGTTTATTTGAGCTAGAAAAAACAAAAAAGGACACAAAGTTAACTGATTTGGTTGTTAGTGTGTGCTGAAATGGAGAGTGGGTTGTAGTGGCAAGGGGAGGAGAGGATGATAAGGTTTGGCATGCAGTTTTCATTGGATGCCTGCTGGTTGCTGTTTATTTTCACAGGCCTGCCTGCGACCTCCACTTTACGTGCTGTTTCCCAGCAAAATGCAAAGTCAAGTCAATTACCTCAAACATTCCAATTCTCTCCCCCACGAAAATTACCTGCGCTTTAACCTTTTCCCCTAACTTTTACCATCATCAAACAGGGAAATCGGCTTTGCCCGGTCATCGGCCTCACCTGCGCCTGCCGGGTTTCGAGTTCCAAGCACACCTGGTCCACGTCCTCATTTCCCTTAATTACACGATTTCATTCATCGATCGGATGGTTGATGATGTCATGATCACGGCAACAGCTAACTGTTCATTACCTTATTATCACCCTCCCAAAAGAGAAGTGAAAATGTTTACAGGCCAGTTCATTTCTCTTTAAACCAATTAATGAGATCCTATTAAATGTGGGGTGAAACCAGGTCGGGTCGGTTCATTGCATGGGTCAAGACGATAGTTTGCAAATTTATCCCCATTTTTAGCTTATTTACAACATTATGCCACTTGCCCCTTTTTGTTTGGCCATCGGCCGCATCTTTCACCTAACCCAATCGCACCATTAGACCAGTTCTACCCGGCGAGATACGGTAGACCAAAGGCGAGAGGAACCAGAGACAAATCGTAGTGAGAACAAGTGCGGCAAGAGGAACTGATGGTGGGAAGAGCGCTCGAGGAACCAAAGGCGAATCATGGTGAGAACAAGTGCGGCGAGAGAAACCGATGGGGAGAAGAGTGTGCAAGGAATTAGAGGCGAATCATGGTGGCATCTTGCCATATCCGAGACCGAAGCTCACAGCGGAGCCAGAGCAACCACTAGCAAACCATATTCGCCGGAGAATCAGTGTCCGCACTTCGTTTCAGCAATCAATAACCGATAATTGATTTGGGCCAAATCATGGCATATTAGTCGTCGGAGGCACAAATCTGAGGCAGCGGAAAATGATTTGAGGATGGAGAGGTTAGATATATGAGAGCCGAGACCATTGAAGACCGGGTGAGAGAGATGAAACTTCTGCCAATGATAACTATTGTAATTAAAACCAACATCATTCTCTATTTAATGTCCGAGTCTGACCCCCATTTGACCCAATAAATAATCTGACCTGACCCGCTTTTAACCTGTAATTAATGGGCCCCATTAATTGGATTAAAGAGAAACGAACCATGATGTTGAAAATATTAACGCGATATGAGATGAGACAGTAAAGTAAACTTGTACAGATTTCTGTAAGCCAATAATGAAGAGTCACGCCAGCTAGCTAGGCGCCAAAGTCAAAAGCCCAATTCAATCATTTTAATTGTAGCATTTGAAGGAAAAAGACAAAGAAAAACAGAAAAGAAAACGTGGGGAAGCAACAAGCGCGAGGAAAGGTCCAAAACAAAGAGTATCCAGATTTCCCTTGACCTTTAACACGGCCAGAAAATGCCCGTATGACATTTGTTTTGACCCATGACATTCTATTTTATAATAATTAATGATTATATTAAAAAAATAAATAATTTCAACTTAAAATTAACAAAAACTCATAGTCTTAGGACTTAAACGTATATAAGCTAACAATCCATTTTCTTCCCCCTATTTTTATTTGCGTTGTCTTCCGCTGCTTCAATCCGTCCATTATTTTGACTGAAATTAAAAGCCCTGACCCGACCAACCCATCTAGCCAGATTCAAGTCATTAACATCTAGCCGACGGGGCAACTTCAAAACTTTTTTTTGCGTTGAGTAGTGGGCACTTCAGTCCCTCAAATTGTTTATTTCTTTTCTAAATTTGGAACTTCTTTCACATTGTTAGCCTAATCGTCCAATTAAGCTAGCATTTCTAGCTTTTCGGGTGTTGGATTAGAGCTTTTTCATGCACTTGTTGATATGAAAGATCAAGGAACTTGACCAATTGGAGAGCCATTGCAAAATCGCTAGCTTTCATGGCAATAAGTGACGTGAGGCGTTGGACCAGGTACGCACACGCGTGAGGCGGAGCAAAGGTGGTGGGCTAGGGATACTTGCGACAGCTTAACCATTAGACTAAAGAGCATAGGAAAGGGTGGATCAGGAGCAGTGATTGAATAGGAGAGGGGCGGCATCAAGACCGGAGAAGATTGGGTTAACTAACATTTTCGGTCCCCAAAATTATATTTTATGTCAATTTTAGCGGAAAATTTATTGTTCTTTCAATCTAGTCATTTCTTGTCATAAAAAAGGCTGCCACATAGGGGTGTAAGTGGCAGCCTAAGACTTGAATCCAACCCTAAATTTTGGGTTTGAATTGAGTTGTAATGTAGAAAAACGTTAGTTCGGGCCAACCTGATCCAATTTGATTTTAAGAATTCTAAAATCGGGTTGAATAGTGTTACCCCGAAATAACCCGATTTTAATATGTTTTGATACCATTTTCTATACCCAGCCCACTACCTTACAACCTAATCTTATCTAACCCCTAGCTCATTACATAAGAAGACCCATCCTACTTCTCCTAAGAACCCAACCCATTTGGCACCCTTACACATTTAACCCTAATTGTTTTTGTGCCTGCGCTCTACTTCTCTCACATAGTCACGCCTCAGCCGCCACCCTATCTCTTCATCTTCGCCATCATTCTTCCTCCATTGCTCTCTTGCTGTCATTCTTCCTTCGTTGCTTTCTTGCCGTCGCTCTCTCATCGTCATTCTCACCACCCTCTCTAAATTCGCCTCTTTCTCTGGCCTCCATTTTCGACTCACCGCCATTACGCATGCTTTCTCAGTAGTCAATATCTCTCGCCTTCATCTCTTGGTCGCTCTCGTCATAGTGACTTTTTTACTGCAATGAAGGCGAGGACAACACAGTACAAAGTGGTTATCAGGTTATGGAGCGTGAAGAGTAGCGGTATGTAGGTAAAGGAAGGGAGCACGCAAAGGGGAAAGGAAGCAAAAACCCGACCCTAATTTGAAAATTTTTGGGTTAGGATTGGTTTGATTTTTACATGCATCTAGGGTTGGGTGGGGTTGAAATTTTTCGGGTGAAAAACAAGCAGTAAAAATTGGGTTTCTACCTGAATTTGACCCATTAACCTGAACTTCCACCCTCTACTACCATGTGGCAATATGGGTGCCATGTAGGCAATTTTTGTCTAAAATAACTGTTGAACTGATGGTAGGGAATAAAATATAACAAAGTAGCTGAGTTAAGGGACGTTAAAAAGATGAAAAAGCATTAGTGGACCACTTTAAAAAAATTCTTAAAGTTAGGGGCCATATTTAGATTTTACTCCTTTTAATAGCTTTACTAGAAAAAGCGAAACCGGTCGTACAGAATAGCTGGTATTGGCTCCATTTTAATTTATGCAAATCCCCCTCAATGGGTAGCATTTGGTTTGGTATATATATATATATATATATATTATTTTCAATTTCTTATTTTTAATTTTTTGCATATAAATTAAGACCCAAAATAATAAATATTGTAATTATAATTTAAAGGATAGTATGATAAAATTATTTTTTAAATATAAAAATATTGTAAAGATCGAAGACTGCCTAAAAGATAATATGTTGTGATAGTTTTAAATTTGAGGTGAACCAGGTGCTAGTTGTTCCACACACATATAAAGGCTCGTTCATCTAGTGCCAGGTTCATATGTGCAATAAACCCCTTTTTCTACAAAATTGTTAATAGTATATATATAATTTAGTGGTTGAATCCTCTTTAATTTTTTTAATGGATTTTTAGGAAAAATTATAAAAAATTCCTTGTAAATTTTTCTAATCTATACTTTGCTCCATCAGTTTTTAAAAATCTATATTTTACCTCTGCTTCCTTTATATTAACCAATAATAAATTATAAAACTCTAATTTAAACTTTCTAATAACTATACTTCAGTAATTTTAAAATTTTTTATTTTTTTTCATAGCCAATTGACTTTTAAAAAATATTGATATAAATTTATTAGGAGAAATTTGCTTTTATAGGGAGGAAAAACTAATAATTTAAAATATTTATTAACTATAAAAAAATTTGGGGAGATCAAAATTAATGAAATATAATCATTGTACAATTTAAATTAGAGTTTTAGAAGTTATTATCAGATAGTGTAAAAAGAAATAGGGGTAAGGTGTGTAGGTTAGGGCAAATTTTATGGGGTAATTTTAACTTGCCTTAATTCTTATAACATCTAATGGGACAAATAAAACATCTCTTACCTAAAAAATGCAAAAAAAAAGGGTCAGCCCCTACCTCCATCTACAAACAATTTTCTAAATGCAAAAGTCCAATTTTGTCCCCTAAACTTTCATATATTTTTCCACCTCGCTGTTGAAAATTTTTCATCACTCTCTTTCCTCATCAAACATATGGAAAAACTATGAAGCTAATTGATACAAGATAAAGTCAATGAGCCAATAGGAAAATTTTTTTATAAGCTTATGGGGTAAATTTGGACATTTTTCTTTATATTCTATGGAGGATACACATCTCATCTATCCATCTCTATAATTCATAATTTTATAATTTTAGTTGAAGCTATTTGACCAATAATAGAAAAATAAATGCTAAAATTGAGCATATTTTTCATATTTTCTTCTAAGCATCATTTTTTCATCATTATTTTTTATATATGAAATTATAATATTTATTATATAATGTTAATACTCATTTTATTTTACAAAAGCTAATCTCTTTACTATTCACAGTAACTAATTTATGATTTTATTTCTTTTAAAATTTATCATAAAATATGATTTTTTATGAAAATAAAATTTTAAAGATTGTAGTTCATAAATATAATTTTTAATAATTTTTTAATTAATGTTAACATGAATATATTCAAATCAAACTTTAGTAAAAAAAAAAAAAAAGTAAAACGGCCAACTAATACAAAATAGAAAGAGTATTTAGTATTTTATAAATGTAAACGGGCCCCTCCTTTACAAAATTTTGGATCCACGACTTCATTCATCAACCTTTTTTCTATTTTTCATTCATTGTTTTTCTAAAAAAAATTGTATGATTCATGTTTCTTCTTGTTTCTTAGGCTATTCATCTACCCTTTTCCTATTTTCATTTTTTATTTTTCACTATTCGTATCATTGTTTATTTTTTGTTAGATTCACGATATAAACACTCTTTATTACATCGAAGTTGAAATAAGATAATGTAAACTCTTTATTATATAAGAGACAAATTGAAAATACAAAAATAACAAATCTGCAACATAAAAAGAAATTTTTTTTGCTAGATTGTATAAATATGTGTGTGTGTGTGTGTATGTATACATTCATAACATAACAAGAATTTGTAGTTTTTATCTCTCTTATTTGCATCAAGAACTTAAACTCCAACTTAACAAAGAACAAATGGTTTATCTAGAAGCATAAAGAGAAACTAATAAAAAACAGATTCCCAGCGTTTTGCTTTTTCCATTCCTTTTTAGTTTTTTTTTTTTAATTTTCCGAATTGTGTTTGCTGCAGCTTTTATTTCGTTTGCTGCTCCCCCCTTAATTTTGCTCCTTATGTCTATTTTTTTTTTATGTCATATGTTTATATCATAAAAATAGTAGATTTAAAAAGAACAAATTCATATTATAAAAAAACCAATGCAAACACTACAAGGGAAAAACATATTAGCGCTAAAGAAACAGTTGTTGTCAATCGCAGATCACTAAGTGTGACTGACTAGCGATTGAATCATTCATTAACAAAATCATTAGTCGCTAGTTGCTAGTGACTAACTAGTAACTGAATACATCAATCGCTAAAATTTTGAGCTTTATTAAAATAAAAACTGAAAGTTCACTCACTAATACATTTAATGCAGTCGCTAGCCATTTTTAAATTTAGTCTCTAAGCCAATCATTTTAGTCGTTAATTATTAGACTAAATTCAAGTTTAAGTTCTGATTTTTGAATTAATGATATATTTTATATAACATTATTTATATTTTAAGTATATATATAAGTATAAATATGTTATTACAACCAAAACATTTCCAGCATCTTCATCCCCTGAATTTTTGACTTAACCCATGACATCAACTACTGAAAAAGAAATATGATCTCGTTGTGTAACTACTTCACCGACCACATTAAGATCAACTATAGCTTTGATTTTCTCAATAGCGGCACTTTCGAGACAACCAAACAGCAAGGCTCGAGTGGCGATGGTGGTGTTGACTTTGGAGGTGCAGATGGAATACAACGGTGGCATCCAAAGGTTGACTAAAACAATGAGAGAAACAGATAAGGAAGAAAGAGAAACAAGAAGGAAAAATGGGGAAGGAGAGGTAAAAACTGAAGTTTTTAATTTGATCTAGTGATTAAAGCAAACTAGCAACTGAATAGCAACTAATTTTAAAAAATATTATAAAATGTGCGACTGACTATCGACTAAAATTCAATCGCTCCATCACCCTCCTCTTGTAGTGAAATTATTATAAAGCAACATATTCAAACCGCAAAAAGAAAATAGATTGAAAATACAAAACAACAAATTTGTAACAGAAAAAGAACAAACTTACAAGATAAAAGAATATATATTCACAACATAAAAAGATTTTGCAATTTCTATTTCTATTCTCTCTTATGAGCAACAACATTTTTCTGAGTTGGATTGCTAATAATTAGTTATATTGGTTCATAGATCTATGTTACAGACCATCTTACTCTAAAACTGCGTCTATAACAAATGATAACAATAGATTTGTCAAATAAGAAGTTAAACGAGAAGAACAATAGTTACTAATAAGAGAACAACTAATTTAACTGATTAAAAAAAGAACAAAAGTTAAGGTAAAAGAACAAATAGTTATGAATGAAAGAACAACTAGTTTATAAAAAATAACAAATATAATTGAGAAAAGAAAAAGAAGCTAACTCAAAAGAACAAATAGTGACTAATAAAAGAATAACTAATTAATTTATCTAAAAGAATAAATAGTAACTGATAAAAAAATAAATAACTACTGATAAAATAATAAATAACTATTAATAAAAAAATAAACAAACTAGTTTATCTAAAGACACAAGAATAAACAATAAAACAACAAACAACTGCTAGTAAAAGAATAAATAACTAATTTCTAATAAAGGAATAAATAGGACTTGATAAAAGAATAAACATCTATTGATAATAGAACAAAAAACTATTAATATGGCAATAGATATTTATAAGTGAAATAACAAATAACTAATTTTTACATAAGAATAAATAATTACTAACAAAAGAACAAAGACCTATTAATAAAAAAAAATTAGTTAATCTAAAAGGACAACTAAGAATTAATGAAATAATAAAATACTACCAATGGAGCAACTCTCACTGCTCATGGACCGAACCTTGGTGATATATCCATGACCAGGATGAAGTTTGGGTGAAACTAAGCGGAGGTCCAAGCTGACAAATGTTGAAGAATCAACAAATGAGTTATGGTTAAAAGAACAACTAACTTTTGATAAAATAAAAAATAACTAATTTTTTTTAAATGAAGAAGTAAAAACTAATAAAAAAAACAAACTGCTATTAATGATGAGTGCACCAGATTAATGAGTAAGGCCTGTTGTCATGAGGATCGAAATTAATTGAAAACAATCAAATATTTTCTAGCTTTCTACGAAGCAACAAAAAATAAATTCTTCAATTAACTGTCTTCTGGTCAAGAGTTCTCAACTTCTCATCAAGTCGCTCAAGCTGCTTGCCCCGGCAAACAAAAATTCTCACATCTAGTGAAGATTATTGGGATTACATAACATTTTCAAGTGCTTGTGTTATATAGCTTTAAAAGGCAGAATTTTTAGTAGGTTTTCTCCCTTCAATTGTCTCTAATTTTGAATATCCAGAAAAAGAAAGACTTTTATTAGAGAGCTGAAATTAATACTTAGTATTGTTACTATTGTTATTATTACTATTTGCTATTTGATGCCATAGCACTCTTCTAACGCTATAAAAAAAATAAAAAAAAAAACTGGGCATTCTCCTTATCTCTTATGTATGATTACTTACTCACTCTTATACACAGATATTTTTTATTATCAGAAAAAAAAAATAATGAGGGAGAAAAAGCATAGAATTTTAAACTTTAGGGAAACATTGTAATCCGACAAAAAAGATGGCAGTATAGTGTCGTCCAACTAATCATTTATTCATTCGAAGAGACCTAGAGTGAGATCACTTTTTGTTGTTATCCAGCTGCTTTAGTAATTTTATTGATTAGCTTCACCCACATAATAATAATTAGTGGGCCGACGACCTCCGATTCGCAACTATTGTTGGTTGATAGAAATAGAAATGGGCCCGTAGCAGGTAAAGTCGGAATCGGTTGGGCCCACTAATGCTCCCCACTGAACCATTATGTGGGCCAGACGTCAAATTCTCTTTATTTTAATATTCTTACAGATGGGCCTAAATCAATTAGGCTCACTAATGATTCCCACTGAACCATGAAGTCGGCCTTCGTCACTTAACGGGTTTCTCAATGGGTAGATAAATCATTAAACTAGGCCCAAGATAAGTGAGAGTTAAAACATTATCTGGGTTGCTTTGTATATTGCACATGCAGTTTCCACATAGGCTACAGGCTAAAGAGCCCAAATACCGTTTGCCTTCTTTCCCCCACTCAAAGTGGTGTTCGAAATCAGTCAACAAGAGCCGGTCAAAAAAACTGGGTCAAGAAGAGCTTTATAAATTATACACTCGGCTATTTCTAATTCTAACATGTGACGTAAAATTGTGACTTAAAGTTACATAATTCTTCTATTTTTTAACATTGTTCCCGCTCTTGTGCTTCTGCTTTCGCTTTCAACTACCACTTCTGTTTTTGCAACTTTTTTACTTACATAAATTTAAAAAAGTGACACTTTTCCGCTCTTGTTCTTGTTTTTCTATTCCACTTTTAAGATGCTTTGTGAAACTTAGATTGCGACTCCTAAAGCTACTGACAGTTGGGGAAAACTGAAAATGAACTTAAGAAATTGGATGTTGGAGAGGAGAACAAACCTTGATGGGAACCAACATCCAAACCATTGCTTTAGCTATAAAGAAAAATAGTTGCGTGACCCGTGCTGCGCAGTGGGTATAAGGTTCTTTGATTATCATTTTTTATAGCAGTTTGTTTAGAAAAATGTATACATTTTATTATAGTATGATAAAGTTGTACATGCTGGTAATTATTACGTAGAGTAACAGATATATACAGTTGTAGATCCTCTTCTCGATGGTGCTGTTGGTATCTATTGTAGTGATCTGGGGTTTAGCCGCGAGATTCTGCTTTCTTGTTTTATTCAGTTGGTAGCTTGCTAACAACCGTAATGGAAAGAAGAAATGATGAATAAGTATAAGGCAATACAATTAGCCACAAGCAGCGAATGCTTAAAATACAAATTTCAAAACTAAATGTCAGAAACATACTGAAAATAAACAAAGGACCAAAAACGAAGTATGGATATGATAAGAGCCAAAAACAGAGATGCCTTTGTACTTCGACTGTTTACCGGGCATAGATATATATACATAGCAGGAGAATAGAGCAATTATGCCTGAATAATACTCCTTCTATCCCATATTCTTAGTACCATTTGACTTTTTTGCTTAGTTTGAATTGAATTTATTCATATTAGTATTTGTTCAAAAAAATTTTAAAAAATATATTTAGAAACTATATGTCTTGATTTATCATTCTTATATAAAAGTTCCTCATTTATATGCTAAAATGTTGAAAATAAAAAATTATAAATTAATTATTGAAAAGTAAATGGTGCAAAGAACATAAAACGGAGGGAATATTAAAATGAATAGGTGGCAGATAAAACTATCCCTTATCCCATGCAAGCTCTCCCTTACATCCATGTATCACTTGCCATATTCACATACAGCCACGTAAACCCAGTAGCGCGTATAAAGGCAACACATGTAAGTGTGGAAGAAACAAAAAATGAAAACAAATAAGGTAGAAAAATAGTAACCCAATTTAAGAAAAAAATTGAAAACAAATAAGGTAGATAAATAATAACCCCATTTGACAGGAAACATAAAGCTGACACAGCGTCCAGGAGAATAAAGCCCAAAAACATCTATATACGGCCATGTGAAATTCGCTTATGTAGGGCTGAAACTGAACTTAAACTAAACCTACTGCCTAGACACATTACGAAACTAAAAACAAGAGGCCAACCCCATAATTAGCCCACATAAAGCATGACGGTTGTCATAACCAAACCTGCCTCTTCCACTTTAATGTATACTAGAAATGTGACCCGCGCTACGTAGCGGGGAGGAGCGGCTTATTTGGCGTTTAAAAAAGTTCTTTATTTTGAGTTTATTTATGAAACAACGGATTTGATAGAAATGAACATTTTTTTATTCATATAATATAATACAGTATTACATGTCTCCGTATTTTATAATATGTACGAAGAACTTTTTGTTTTACAGGGAGTGCACTTGTATTGATGTAGTTGGGCTAGTTGTCTTTCTTTTTGTTGTGCTCCAATCATGCATGGTGGTCTGGGTGGGATCTTCTCTTCTTCCATTTTACTCTTCTGTTTGGTATTCGAAATTCCAAGTTCAATTCAGTAAAGGAATGCAAATTTAGTATTTGTTGACTTACCAATTCCACTGACACATGAGATGAAAGCACGGTAATATATCTTCACACTTTTAAACAGTTTCTATGGCCCCCAAGGGAATTGGTTAACTATTCCTACTAAGATGCACACAGATTTGCCAACCAAGCTACTTAAATCACACTTCAACGTTCAGCACCTTCAGACCCCGTCCACCCTCGCGAAGAAATGACACAAAATAGAATGCACATCACGGGTTGAATATCCAAAGCAGGGGGATCCGTGTGGGAAGCAGAAGATCCCGCTGGGGGAACAGCTATTTCCCTTGTGTTGGGATGTTTTGTCAGATTGGTATCTTTTCTGGTTCTGCGTGCAATTGGAAGCCGAGGTCGACGTAACTTCAGGAGCAAGTATCGATCTCTACGGCAAGAAGGAGGACATTGTTCCATCAGGTTCACCTGGGGGAAACGTATTGTCAATAGGGGGGACATATATGACGGACAATATTGTTGGAGCATGTGCGTAGGTGTGAAAGTACAGATCACAGTGGGAGAACGGGGACATAGGGAGGAGAACAGAGACAGTAGACAAAAGCATTTATATTCCAATAAATGGTATCAGAGGAACGCATTACACGAAGCCGTTTCCCGTGGTAAATAGTAATATACATACAGGGCTGAAATGCGAAGGGCAGGTGTTACAACAATTGTGGGCATGCATATAGCTAACTTAAATTTGGTTTTCACCGCAAGAGAAAGCACAATCTAATCGGCGTTCTCTTATTAATTCTTCTTGTAATCGAACCATTTCTACACAGAGTTGGTGATTTTCGAATTCAGCATCGCTCCGTTCTTGTTCTAGTTTAATGAGATGTTCTTGCAGTTCGTCCAATTCTTTGCGTGCTAAATCAAGGTTTCGGCATATATGATCATATAGATGGCGCCAACAATTGTTGTCGTTGTAGCCAAAGTGAAGTAAGCAGACGCCGACCAATTTCGTGTTTTTTTTTTATTGCTAGGAAAGTAGCTTCTTCCTTTGCACGGTCAACATTGAACTTGGAGTAGCCAAATACAATGAGAGGAGTCGAAGTTTGTGACAGAGAATGCAAATGAACATGGACAGAGGCGGAGAAAAAATCATCGACGGGGGCTTCTATCACGTAAAAAGGTATGAGAAATGATAACTTAGAACATAATTCAGACAAAATTGTTTTAGGTGATAGACAAACCAACTCCATGTTCCGCAAGGAAGTACCAATGAACGTAAGGCGTAATCAAGCTTCTCTACTAACGATACAACACACTGTCAAAGGAAAGAAATCATAATGGGAAGATATTAACATCAGAAGTATAACGGACCATGATACTCAACAACAGAGAGATTCAAATAGCATTGAACAGCCTTTGCGCAGCGGGCAGAAGTAAGTGCATCGAGGAAGAGACGGACAACAGCATACCCTGAATTTAATTACAATGGTAGAATATACTGCAGGGAGAAAGAGACCAAGGTGAGAGAGGCTGAGAAGGAACAAATTGGGTATATAAGCAACAAAAAACAGAGGCACACACCTGTTGCATAGTTACTGCTTCGGGTATACAGTAAGGGAGGTGAACGACTTGGCCTAAGCACAACGGAGCAACAATTAGGCATCGGAACAGAGATTCCATATAAAATCAGTAATAATCGAACGAAGAATAAAAGGAGAAGAAAGATATTGCAACAGGAATAACTGCAACAGACCGAGCACAATAACTCACAGAGCTTAAGAGGAACGTCAAGAGAACAGAGAAGGGAAAAAAGCGAACAAAGCAGGCCTGTTGGTTCCCCGTCGAAGCAGGGGAACCCATATAAATAGAAACAATCTGGAAGCGGTGGCAGACGCCAGGAGGCAGAGGATCAGCTGCCCTCCCCCATGCAAGTAATGTTATGGAGGCACGTATGAATTCATCGGTTCTGCAGGAGACAACTGGCATGAAGCATGAGGAGGAAGTCGGTTAATGCTGGCAGTGGGGAAGAGACGGTTGATGCGTTAATTATAGCCACCACCAAGTTTGATGAAGAGACGGTTAATGCTTCAATTGTAGGCGTGAGGAAGTTGGCATCTACATTGGAAAATATCTAACAGGTGGATGAACTACATTGGAAACGATATTAGATCTGGAGGAGCAAAAGCAGCATTAAACCATTTGCAAAATGCCATGTGTCACCACCAGAGATGCCTCTTCCGCTTTAGTATATATATATAGAATATAGATGATACCGCCGCTAAAATTTTTATACATTTTTTTCTTATGAAACGATATTAATTAAATGATATGAAAAACAGTAACTAGAGCATAAAATTAGTGCACGGCTGAGTTAAACTTAAATTGTTTAGTGATTATTTAACACATTATTTGGTAAGAAATATTTTTGTAAATGTTCTACAAATTTTGTAAATGTTTTTTTTTTTTAAATTTCGGACTCATGTTCGGTTAATTTGCATAAACTATTTGGGTATAATCATCTTTGAAGGTTGATCCAGCGTTATAGGTGTTGGCAGGTCATAGTTCTTTTGACAATCTTACAACACATACATCTAAACGAGCAAATTCTTTATGATTAAATTTATCACAGAACGAATAATATATCAAATAAATCTTACAAACTATCGATCTCATAATCACCCGCACAGAATGCACATTATGGAAAAACACATTAATCAACACAATCTAATATTTTTATGTGTTTAATAATAAGGCTACATTCACAATCTCTATGAATAATGAGAGTATAAGAGTTTCTTGGGTCTCTGGGATCACATGAGGCTCTCCCTTATAGCATCTATGTGCCTTTTCCATGGATAGTTGTGATGGCCAAAGAAAAGAAAATAGATGTTTTGAATTATATTTAATTGGTGATAAAGAACAGGTTTTTGGTGCGTAGACTATTTATAAGCAAATAGTGTAGTGGAAAAATTGGGGGTGAGGAAATTTTCCAGAGTAAGATAAATAATTGGGGCTTTTTATAGTTTTTTGGCATCAAGTAGGTGGTGGGCTCAACCTATCTTGTTGATGACATTAATGGTTAAATTGAGCTAAAAAACAAAGCATAATTATTCATCCGTATTATGCCTTGTGTTGTTGAGTAAGTAGATCATGCAACGCACGCATTCGGTAAAGTTTTATGCAAAGTGCACCACTAGCCCTCCAACTTGATCTGCTTGAACTAGTTAGTCCCTAAAGCAGAACTTGGTGCAGATGAATCCTCAAACTTCTCGAAGTAGATTGAGTTAGTCAATGGCGGAGCCACGTTTAAGTGAGTGGGGGCAATTAAGTTTTAAAAAATTACACATATATAAAAAAATGAGGGTATAAGAGTTTCTCCGATTCTCTCAGATCACATAAGGCTCTCCCTTATGGCACCTATTTGTCTTCCCCATGGATAGTTGTGGTGGCCAAAGAAAAGAAAATAGATGTTTTGAATTATGTTTGATTGATAATAAAGAACAGGTTTTTGGTGTGTAGCCTATTTATAGGCAAATATTGTAGTGGAAATTTTGGGGGTGAGGAAAACTTTGAAAAATAAAATGTGAGGTGATGAGAGATAGTGTCTTTTCTTAGGTAGGGAAAGACACCTAAGATGAAGCATTGGCCGAGGGGTAACTTTTCCTAGGAGAAAATACATAGATACCATACGGTGCAAGAGTAGTACCTTCATTATTTTTGTATATATATATATATATATATATAATCTCTCATTATCAATGATAGAGTGATTCCTTAGCGGCATTGTCGATAAATACTTATTGTGGAAAAGCCAAACCACATAAAAATGTTAACTATTGTGTTCACCCACCTATGTCAACTCGTATTATCAATCAGAAGATACATTGAGCTTGAATAATAGGGTTGCGGATCCCATGTCGCCACTAGATCTGGACTTGTTCTCGAATTTAGTTGGGCTTCCAATCACTTGGCTTTTGAGACAAGCCACCGACATGTCATTGGCACTTTTAATGGCCATTAAGGACTGAAGTAGCCTTTAGCCCGACTCTCCAACGTAGAATGGAATTGGACCCATTTGGGCCTTTTGCCCAAGCAGCTTATTTGCTCGTTCGTTTTTCTTTTTGATAAGATTGAGGATATTGTAAGCCTGACCATAAAAATGGGAACACAAAGTTTTCACCACCTCACCCAAGGGCAAGTGCTCTGTTCCCACTCCACATCACCAAAAATGGATTGGCTCAATGCTCTTTTAACCATCAACAGGATTAGTCCAACAAAATAATGAATAATTCCATGATAAATGATTGAATTAAAAATGCATCATGGGAAACTTAGGAAACAAAATATAAGGACAACGATTGAGTGATAAATGCATCAACCCCCGCCCTGCCATGACAACAAAAGAAGTCTATCTTGCTCAAACATTTTAACTTCACTTCAAAATAACAAATTAAAAAGGAAAAAGGAAAACAATAATTTTGAACTTGAAGAAACAAGACACCATTAGACCTCTCAAAACCCATATTAACCTAAAATAAAGCCCTAACAAATAATGATGGTCATTGTAATGGGTGATCAATTTCTTTGCTCTCTCTTACTCCATATCATCTAGCTTTAGGGTTGCATCACCAAATGAGTACCCTCTTCATATGACCTGGTGTAAACTGGGGAATATAAATTCGTCTAAAAACTTTTGTTCTAGGCAAATCGATCTATTCAAAGTGACTTGAATTACGCCTTGACCACAGGGATTAACATCATCCCATTGAGCTAGACCCAAGGACGAGAATCAAACATTACATGGAAATCATCCTGCAGTAATCAAGAGTCAACCCTGAGCCTTGACTTCAAAGGGCACACACCTTACCATTGTGCCGATTCATCCATAGGACAATTTATTTACGCTTTCCCACAAAGACAAAGGGCCTTTTCCAGGATGTTGCGTGAAGAGTGTTTCACTCCACTTTCTTGTTCCCTTTCTTTCAACAGTTCAACACACCATTGCTTTGTCCGCAAAAGTGCTGGCCTTATTCTCAAGCATTTCAACCTATTTCTATTTACCTTTTTGCCCTTGAAACATGACTTTTTCTGGCCTTTCATTGGAAAAAAAAAAAAAAAAAGGTTGGATTGATTTACTTTTTTGACTTATAGTAGCGCGTTTTCCTCCCTAAAATTTCCAATTCAGAGCCCCCTTTTTCTCCTCCCAGAAACGTAAAAATAGCCGAAAGCCAGACCTTTCAAATGACTCTGAATCCAAATCTTTTATGTCATTATCAAGTGGATTTTTCAACTTTTCAGTCTCCATTGTCTCAATTCTGATCGGATATCTGCTTGCCCCCCTTAGTCCTAGCGTGATCTCCACGAAAGCAACGTTTGCCCCCTTATTTTGAACAATCAACCCACCTTAGCATGCACTTGAACCTATGTACATCATTTGCCTGCTTCATCTCAAATTCTTCCCACTAACGTTTGTTCACCAGCTTATGATAACAGTAAAATCTAAATCAACGAGACACGAGATAGAACTGGCACCAAATGTGTCGAGTTCTAGAATGTCTAACGGAGCAAGTTTAGGTAATCTAGACAGTGATTTATATATACTTCATGGGAAGAGCATATACATGACAGGTGCAAGTGAGCTTCAGATGGTGATAATTTTGACATGCCCATAACCTAAAACCACACCATCTCACAAGGTATACACAAAGTCACGTTTCTAAACCTAATGGCACTTTTGCTCTTCTAGCATAAGTCATTACTTCCACCAAAACCAAACCCATTCATTCACTCTTCTATTCAGCTTTTTAGCCAAAAAAAAAAAAAAAAAAAGAAAACCTACCAGACACTCTCCTACTACCAGCCTAAAGGAAAACTTTAACTAAATGAGCTTTCAAGCTTCAGGCCCCAGACCTATGCTCTGAATCCAAACTTAAAGCGGTCCCTTCACCTTCTGTTGATGTCTTGGGAAGTCTACATCTTCTGCTCATCTTCTTCATCTCTTCGCTGGGGCATATTAAGATCTTTCTAACCAGTTTACAGAACTCCCTGCAATCAGCATGGAAACAAACTTTAATGTGAGCTGTTTGACCCATGGAAGAATGAATGGATTCTGTTTCTCTTTTCTCCTTTCAAATATACTTACGGCCATGGATCATCGCCAACAAGCATCATGTCACCTTCATCATCAGTAAAAACAACCGACCATTTCTCACCGGTGAAAAGCTCCCCATCAATATCAAACATCTGCCTTAGCTCATTTACAAGCTCTTCATATCCTTTCAGGACAGTCAAGTCAATAGCACGACCAACTGCTATCCCATGCATTTGCACCTTAGAATTCCAAAAAATAAGAAAGTGAGTTCCAAGGTATTCTCAAGAGTTGTTACCAACAATTAAACAAGAAAAGAAACCAGAGTTCACCTTTGTACAGGTTCTTGTGGACGGAGTATGAACTGTTTTATTCTGCATCTCCTTAGGCGATGCCTCTGGTGCAACTTGATTCTGTTCCTTACCAGTTTTTAGGTTATCAAGAGTTAAGCTCCTGCCAGAATCAGTGGCCAATTTTGGATGATCAAGAGTTAAGCTCCTGTTGGAATCTGCGGCAGATCGAGAAGAACATTTTGGACCAGCAGAATCAACAAATACAGATGAGGGTTGATTTCTTGGAGGGGTGCTGACACCAGTATTACATGAGAGATCAATTCCGAACAATCTGCAACCTGTATAAGTCTCAGATTTTTGGCCCTTCTCAGCCTGTTCATGCATCAGGCTATTGCTGGTTCTGGATGCAATGGGGGAGGGGTAACCAGTGAGAATTGATTGAGAAGCCAAAATTTTGTCACTTCCATCCATTGAGTCTGGAAAAAGGTTCAGTGAAACATGAGAAGGCGGTCGTCTGTTATCAGGTGTGGTCTTCAAGTTGCCACCACTGACATGAACATCATTGCCAATTTCTCTCCGCATCATTGGCCAGATAATATGGCTTTCGCTACCTTGGATTTCCACCGAACTTCCAAATTGTGTTTGGTCATTAGACTGCACTGATCCATGATACCAGAAGGTTGAGGCAACTGGATTGATCGCAACATCTACAGTACAAATAATAGATGGTACAAGTTATATGAACATCACTAGATATGAGTTAGCAGCAATGCTTAAAAAATTTGTGAAAACAGTTCCCATACCAGAAGCAGCTCCGTCAACAGGTCGAGGCCGTTTGTTCTTCACTACTGGTTGGGCAAGGTTGATGGAAGCAGAAGCCACAAAAGGTTCTATTTCCCAAGGAGAAACCCTCTCTGGCCTATGAGTCGTTGCAGGTTCATCCCATTGAATCTAAAAGGACAAAAGACTATCAAAACGAAGAAACGTTTAGCTTGGATATCCGTAATGAACAAATATCAACCTTCAAGCAGCGCCATTTAGAATCTGACCAATGCGGGGAGATGTCTCCAACCCCAACAATTGTCCCTGTGAACCTGATGGAAAAAAGAAACAAAATAAATGATTAAGGAGCACCATAAAGTGGATCTCATTTCAGATGAAAGGTACTTATAATATATGACATGTTTGAACAAACAAGTACTTTCTCTCAGGAGAGTCTTCTCCCTCAAATCTCATCTTGAAACGCATGCCAACAGAAAATCCATTCTTGACAGCATCTAGATACTTGTTTACACTGATAATGAACTGACTTGTCCTGAACAAAGGCAGATCCAAAACAAAAATCTTAAGATAATGAGAGTGGTCAATCAAGCCAACCACATAAAACTCGAGTAGGCCATAGACCTTGGCTTATAGTAGACAACAAAGAGGGTCCTGGTGGTGACAGCATGAGAAGCAGTGGCTAGCACTCCTAAGTGCATGCTTTGGCTGGATATGACAGATGAAGGCATGCTACTCTGTTGACGTGCGAGGCGCCGAACTCCAACCCGTAATTCACCATTGCCACCCCTAGAAAACATTCAAGAGAAGTTAACACCTTCCCGGTAAGTTTTTCAAGCCCGTTTATAAAGAACTAAAAGCAAATCCAACCTCAGGAACACAAAAGCATCTCCTGCAACCAGTCTCTTAGAGGTAACAAACGTACTCCACCCCGTTGTAAGTAGATGTCTCCTTGGTTGCCCTATTCACAAGATTTAAAAGCAGATAATAATAAAGAAAGTTGTAAATGCAAAAGTTGCAAAATATCTGCAGATAAAAAAGTTTTAGACAAAGAAAAAGGAAAAGAAGCTCAGCTCAGAGGCTCTCTCTCAGCTAAAAACTATGAGCTTTACAGGACAATCTCTCATAAAATACCTCTAAATATATGCTTGAAACGCCATTCATAACCATGAAGGTCTTTGGCAGCAAGCTCCTGAGTTGGGATTGCTTGAGTCATGTCCTACGAAAAATAAAGAATTGGCAATTGCATCAAACATCATCCGGGAAAGGTAAAAGGGAATAAGAAGACCAGACATGACAGATCGTACCAGTGGCGGCAGGCATTCGGTTGCATGTTTCCGAAGAACAGAGAACCCTCCATGGGTGCTTGTATCTGATGCTGTCAGAATCTTACAAAATGAATGAACCGGCTGCTTTGGTGGCTCGAGCTGGACTGGATCAGGACTTGTAGGATCGCTTTGCTGCAAAAATCATTAGGAGCCAATTCGTTTTAACTTGCTTATTACAACTCTTTCTAAAGAAACCCGTTTGTCAGAATTTTGAATGTTCTACAACCCATGGAAAGAACTGAAGTAACTTCACAACTAACTAAATTAGCCACAAAACATTTACTCTCTAATTCCATGAAATCGCCAAAAAAAAAAAACTAAAACTATGAAGAAGACAAAATTCACCAAAAATAGATAAAGAACGAGAATAATAAAGGCCTGGACTCACATCAGCTTCTGGGAGCAAAGTTATCTGAGCATAGACCTCATCTGTCTCCTGTTCGGCCTACAGATTGGACCGATTCCAGAAATCACACAGCCATAGATGAAGGTTTAATTAAAGAGAGGGAAGAAACGCGAAGCTCAAAAATTACCAGGAGCCGAACGTGAACGACGCGACAAAGAATTTTAGGAGGAAGTCTGAACATGGTGACTTGCTGATCGAGTTCTTGATTCATAGATGCTTCCAACTGCAAAAACAAAACATCGGAACTACTGAAATTAAGAAGTGTTCGAGGCAAAACAAAATATGAACAAAAATAAGAGCCGAAAAAATTCAGTTGATTTGGTACAAATGAAAAGGAGTTGTAAACAAAAATGAAAAACAAAAGAAAAAAGAAAAGGAAAGAAAGAAAAAGAAATGAAAAGCCATACTTGTTCCATGTGACCTTGAGGAAAGTAGAAAACTCTTTCCTCGGCGCGAGGAACCTCCACCAACGGGCCTGCACATGCCTTCCACAACTCTGTGTACAGATCAGTTCCGCCCATACCTGTACAACCAAATCAAACAGACCAAACTTTATCAACTCAAGGGAAATTAGGATGAAGAAGCACCAAGTCTGGTGATTTGGCAACTGAGAAAGCCCGGGGAAAACGGAAAAAAAATCGGGCCTTTGAGCTCTGCTAGGTTGAAGACAATAGCCAATATAAGAAATAGAAGCAATTGAGCTCCGGTTGAAAGATCAGACAAAATTCCCAATTGTTTCCCTTTATCCTGTTGCCGTCAACCAAACAGAGCCATGACTCTCACACAGTAGACGCATACGAGACCCCTAAATCCCACAACTTTCTCATCAGCCATACCAAACATGGCGAAACCCAGAAACAATCTTCGCTGAAACTCACCAGTCTCCGACGGACCCCTCGAATTACCCTCCACAAGAGCCATGGGAACGCAGCAGCATGAAACACGACCAAGAAAGTAAAATCACTGGTTTTTAACAGACGAAGCAACAGAACGCAGCGGAGAAAAAAAAAAAAAAAGAGCTATTCGGCGCAGCCCATTAATGAGCAGACAAACAGCTGAGAGAGAGGGAAGAAAGCAAAAAAGAAGACAACATGACGGTTATGTGGGGATTCATTATCGGGGTAGTTTCTCTGTAACGAATGTGGAAGAGAGAAGAAAAAAAAAAGGGTTGGTTTTAATTTAACTCTGGAGGGGCTTCTCTTTCATGCTCTGTTTCAGTTACAAAACCGCTTTTCTACATTTGTCCGGTTGCCCGACCAAATGAAACCGCTAAGCAGAAGACTTGTTGTCCTTGCTCTTGTTGGTATCGTCCTCCTTCGTGTTGGTGCTTCAGTTGCCCTTTCTCTAAAAACAGCTGCTGATGAGAAGACGCTGGCAAATCCCAAAACAAAAACCTCTGATTGTTTCTCTCTCCAGTCCCTTTCTCTCCCTGTCTCTGGCTCACTCCCTCCGGTTTCTCTCACCACAGACACAGTCCAGTATAGTCTCTCTTTCGCCCTCTTTACTCCGCTCTTTCGCTCACATCATGTGATCGCTTCCCCAGTATCTCTGGCTCCGCCACGTCAGCACCCTGCTGGAATTATTGAACCTCTTTTCTCATTCCCTCTTTCTTTCTCACCCACCTGTTTACACTTTTAAACCAAAAAATGGCTTGTGCCCCTTTTTTAATTTAAAGGGTGAATTACATGTTGGCCTGATGTTTACCCTAATTTACACTTTGCGTCTTTTATTTCAGAGACCTCTTAGATGAGCCTTGATATTTTCAGAAATCTATACTAATCCCCTACTATCTCTTTTGGAATTTAAAATCAATGGATGAATAATACTTTGATACCCTAACTTTTAATTCTCTTTTAAGTTTTCTACTTGGCATATAAATTGCTTCATTACTTATTTTTTTTTCAAATGACATAATATATTTATATGTATTATTCCTTTTTACTAACTTATTATTTTTCTCTTATGATTTAGTTTTTATTTGCTTTTCATTGTTTATATGTACTTTATTTTATATTTTAAAATTTTTAATCACCTCCAATTAATAATGTCATTTTAGTTTTTAGAATTGGTTGTTACTTTCTATTCGCTTCAACTTTTTCAAACACATGTAACAGTAACTATTAAAGAAAAAATCAAAGAAATGATACAACTCATTTTATAATAATATAGAAATTTTAAATTCACTTTTCTCAAGTTAATGAAGCATGTGGAAATTTTAATGTAATTTTATTTTTATATATATTTATTGATTATTTATTTATTTTTTTTAAGAAACCCTCATTTAGTAAAATATTTCTTGATTTTCTAAACTGAAAAAAACACTAGCTCTTGGAGTAATGGTGACAGCTACAAGGTGGAATGCAACAAAGAGCAATTTTGTTCTTTGAGTAGCACCATCTCTTGAGTGAGCATAATGACAAAGAAGGCTTTCTGGATTAATATAAATATAAATAGTTTGTGAATTGCAACCCAAAAGATGGTAATAAAATAATTTATATGTTAAGAAAAAAAACTTAAACAAAAACTAGAGTTGATGTCTAAAAGTATAATTAATTCATTGGTTTTAATATTCAAACAATATTGTAAGGGGGTAAGTGTAAGTTTCTTAAAAGCTTTTGAAGCTTTTAAGAGGTTTATGAAAAATGAGGAGCAAAGTGTAATTTAGGGTAAACATAAGCGGGCAAATTGTAATTCTCCCTTATTTAAATGGTAAACGTATTAGTAAATTTTAAAATGAGGTTATACAAATTAAAATTAAATGAAAACACGTTTTAGTCATTTATAGGTGATGACCTCCGTCATATTACATGCCGACTCTCATAAATGCTTAAGGTATGTTTATAATTGTCTTTTTATACTAACGTGCATATGTTAGTTTTTTTTTTTTCTATAGTACTCTACTTTACTTTTAAATTACCATATAAATTAAGGATACTTACAATTTGTTGCTTAGATTTAAATGAAATTACACTTTACCTCTCCTATTTTAAAAATATACACTTTACCTCCTACATTTTTAATAGAATTAAATAATAGCTTTTAAAATCTTAATTTAGAAATTACAGTAGTCATTTTACAGTAATTTCAATGTATATGATTTTTTTTTACATTTAATAGATATTTTAAATTATGAGTTTTTTTTTGTATTTCTTTTGGTTTTTAAAAAAGATTTTTTTAATTTTAATTAATTATAAAAAAATATTATATAAATTAAAATTGCTTGAAGATGGCAACCGTATGATTTAAATTAAAACTTCAAAAATTAATATTGGACTATATTTAAAAAGAATAAAGTGCATATTTTTAAAATGGAATGGGACAAAGTGTAATTTCATCTAAACCTTACAGGTAAATTATAATTAACCTTATAAATTATTCAAATCTCAGAAGCACTAACATAGAGTGCTAGTGCCCCCCCTCCTCCCAAACCACCAAAAACATACATACAGTAAGAAATCATTCCCTCGAGAATTACTTTGGTGGACTCTAAGATTTGAAAGATATAGGGCCTTAAGTAATGTGATTAGTTAATAAGAATGCTTAAAATTAATTTTTGCTCTTCAATTACCAGGCGGTGCCGGATTCTTGTTAATAATTAAGAGGGGGGAAAAACTACTTGTTGCATATTGGTAAGGAGTAGATTCCCTATTTCACAAGGTCGCTCTTCGAGTTGCAGAAAATCGGTTAGAATGAGGTAGCCCAAGTTAAGCCGGGCACAACGTTCGCACATTGGTTTTCAATGAGTATGTTGAAGAAATGTATGATCTTCAGCAAAGCCATGAGATACGAATTTGGTATTATACACATATGTTCGTTAAGCAATTCAATAATGTGAAAAATTGTTCTCTCCTCCTCAAGGAATGGGAATAAGATACAAACCAACAAGAAAACAATTTTATAACTAGTAAATATTTGCTTTCGTTCTATAGTTTTTGTTCATGTTATTTTATCTATTATTTTAGGCAAGAGAAGAATATTTCATTTGTCCAAACTTTCTTGTAATTTAGGCAGTTCCAAAAAGAACCATGCAATATTGGTACGTTTTTCACAATTAATTTATCAAATCATACTATAATCATTGCAACATTCACCTTAAAATGATACTATGGTTCATAATTTTTAAGAAATTATAATTTGGTCTATATATTTTTTAAGTAACTTTGTTTCAGTACTTATATTTATCAAAAATTTGTGAAGTAGTGAAATAAAAAAGGGAAAAAAATTACATATTTTAATCTTAGCAACCAGCCGATGTTGGAAGTATTTCGAGACGAATAGAGTATAATTTTTTTATAATAAAGAAAGACAGAAAAGTGAGTGCCAGCTCTAAGGAGCCAAGCAAATGAAGAACAACATCAGAAACAAGGGACAAGGAAAACACCCAAAGACGAACAAGCTACCCGGGAAAAGAAACAAAACGGCAACCACAAAAATTAGCAAAAAAAAAGGGCAGAAATATACGAGCTGCATCCTCTTTCATATTTAAATAGCAACTATGTTTTGTTGTCATTAAATAATTAGTTACTTATTATATTATTTTTATTTTTAGTGATTATTCACTCAACCTATATACTAATTTAAACTCCACATTTTATGATGTTTAGAAATTGTTTTAAAAAAAATTAAAATAATTTATATTGATTTTTAATTATTTTATTGGCCTGCGTATGGATAAAATTCATAACACTTACAATTACTTTAAAAAAAAGTAGTGTTTATTATATGAATAAATATTATATTTTAAATGACATTACCTCTAGACAAAAAAAAACAATAAAAATAATATATTAAATAACTAGTTATTTAAACTCAAAAATTAATATCTTTCACTATTATTATCAAAATTTGCCTTTCACACTTACAAAGCACCATGTCACCCTATCAACACCATAATGAAGGAGGGTTTGAAGTATGAACCTTAACTTTAGAAATAGAGGACCCCTTGGATATTCTTAGCTCATCTTTGTTAAAACATGTAGTTGGTGCCTAGCTAGGCTCTTAGCCAACGCGCCTTGGCCAGCATAGATACCATCCCAGCTAGTACATATTAATTATATATTCATATAAAAGTCAGCATTTGTCATGAAGACGAATGTTGATGGTAGGGCTAACATCAGTTGGCCCAAGTAGAAACAGCTAATTGAAACCTCTTAAACAATACATCTACAGTTCTAACTTTGGAGGCTGTGAATCAAAAATAATCTACTAGGAGAGGTCTTTGCTTCTGGCATCTGATCTTACCATCAGGGATTAGTCTTCACTGCCCTTGCAGCTAGAGATCTCTTGGGAAATCAAGGGAGAAAAATTTATTAGTAAACAAGTCCTTATTCTTTAAACTTGTAGCTCAATAAAGTTTTCATAGCTTAAAAATGTTGTATAATCACTTAATCATTTTGACTTTGGAGTACTACATACTTCATCCATCCCTTGATTATTAATTACTCTCTTCGTTTCATGTTCTTTGATCTATTTTACTTTTTAACTTAAGTTTGATTTGAATTTAATTATTCATATTATTAATTGCTGAAATTTTTTTTAAAAAAATTATATCTAACAATTATAAGTCTTCATTTATCCATTATATATAAAATTTTTCATAGATTAATTTGTGTGAATAGTGAATAGTGTGAAGAACTTGAGATGAAAGCATAATTATTTGATTTTGTGACATTAATTTTGACATATTAAAAAATAGATTCTATGTATATATATATGTAGCATATTATATCTGTCTACTTTGTGATAATGAGGCTTTTGTAGTTTTTTCACGAGGAATGGGTAATTTGACATATTTTGATAACTTCAATCGTTTATTTGAGTAAAAAATAATAAAAATAATAGTGACCAATCTTCTTTACTAAGTCATAAACATAATTGTTGCATTAATTATTTCTCCTATATATTTTAAAAAAATTTTAAAAATATTTCATACAGTTAATATGATATAATACGCGTGTCGTTGTAATTTATTTTTATCAATTTCGTTTATTAGTTTTTTTTTTATCCGCGACCACAAGTTTTCCACTACTTCGGCCGAAATACATGGCTCAAAAGATTGTCACTGTCCACGCTAGAGAGCCACTATGTCTTGACATTAGGTTTTGTTTCAGCAAATGATTTCCAATTGCTTTTGTTGAAGTACTTAACAATAATCAATCAATCCATTCCTCGACTCCTTTTTAATTTAACGTGCGACATGCAAAAGAGGTTGTCAATTATGCTGATTCACACGTGTGGTTGAAGCTACGGTACTTGACTTCATTGTCTCGATCTCAGCGTTTGGGCTAAAATCAACCAAAGATTTCCGTGATATGGCTGCCAAATTTGTTTTAATTTAAATCAATTAATTTATTTTTTTTACATTTTTATTATTTAAAATTAATTTTATGTAAAATTTAATATTATGTAGATGTAATAATCTATTTAAAAATAAATTTTTATGATATTCTTAAATTTTTATGAATTTTTCTTTTTAATGACTTAAATTAGAAAAATTTATAAAAAATTAGTAAGATTACAAAAATTATATTTTCAATGGATTATTGCAATAAAATAATATTAGCTTTTAATTAAAATTAGTTTTGGGCAAAAAAGAAGTAAGAATAAAAAAAAATCATTTTGAAGTTAATTGTTTTACATTAAAACGAATTGAGTGTAAATACCTAGCTTTCGGTCAAACAATACTTTAAGTCCTAAAACTTTGTATATTTTACCAAATGATTCCTAGAACTCATCAACTTACCAAACAAGTCCTAAAACTTATAACTCTTAACTCCATTGGTCCTAAAAGTTTCACATTTTGCCAAATCAATCCTAAACATTTTGTTTTTCATAAAAAATGTTGATGTAGCATTTAACACTATTATCTCCACTGAATAACCTAAAACTTTCAAATTTTAATAACTTAAACATTTTATCAAAGTTTAGGGTTATTTTGTATTTCTTTAAAGCAAATTTGAGGACTAATTTTAAATTTTTTATAAAAAAAAGCCTAAATTGTAAATTTATAAATATTTGGGACTATGTTATTATTTTTCCAAACTTTGGAATTAAGTAATTTAAAGTTTGATAAATATGGGCAAGATTCTAACATTTAAAGTTGTAAAAACTTATTTAACCTGCTCCTTACAATCACTAATGGATTAGCAATAAAATCCACTTTAATTGGGGGACTTGATCAGAAATCTAGTAGACTATGTTGATTTCATTATATTTAATATGATATTTCTAAGATGGATATTCTACCTACTATTTTGGAATATTGCCTTGACTCACTCTGATGAAGTAGATTTTTTATTGAGTCACTAATGATGAAGTGGATTCGGTTTAAAAAGCATTGGAAATGGGGCAAATAAACCACTAACTTTTCATATTAGTGTATATTACTCAATAGTTTTTTTATAGTTAAATAGCTCACTAGCGTTATTTTTCTAGCTGAATTAGATCATCACCATAACTTTGTCCATGCTGAATGATGTTGTTGGATTTATTGCTAACATGGCAGTCATACGTGGATTTACATGTGGCAGATTTTTTTTTTTCCTAGGTGGGAAATAGGTTGTAATTGGCAGGAAGAAGAGTAAAAGGCAATGAAAGCTACTGCTCTCCCAACTTGTACAAAAAATCTGACGAGACAAATAGGAGTTTTGTCGAGTAACAGAAAAAGTAGACAAATGCAAACATCAAAGTAGAGATATGTTGCTTGGGCTGTCACTGGAATAATTTCAACTGGTTTTAGGTAATGGGGAGTACTGGTTTCATTTTTTAATTTGTTTTCCTTAGGTTTCATGGAATGTGCAAAATTGTGTACTTTTTTAGGTTTATGTACAACTAAAGTTGAACAAAAGCATTGGTTTTGGTTTATTCTAATTTAGTTTATGGGTAACTAATTTTCATTTATAAGAATCCAGTTTAAGGGACAAAGAGATGATAGGCTTCTTTTGCTATGCAATCCATCACAGTGGAAAGTTTGAGGATGAACCATTTAGATATGTTAGGGCTGAGGTGAAAAACATAGTATCCCATAAGTATTTTACTAGGTATGGGGAAATTTGTAAATGGATTGAGTCATTAAAGTTATGAAATGTTGCTTGAGTTTGGTATAATTTGAATTGGGAAATGTTAACAAAAAATGAAGATATAAAACTTCTGTTTGATGATAATACTACAATAGCTTTTGAGAAGCATATAATTAGAATAGGATATTGTATCATTTATATTGAACACTAGGAGGGAGGCGTGTTGATTGAAGAAGTAAATATTAATGGTGGGGCTGAAAGAGGTAATGCATGTGGAGTAAATAAAAATGTGGGGGTTAGTAGGAGTAAATCTCACGAGGCAAATGTGGAGGATGTATATAAGGGAGGTTCAACTATTATGAGGGCATTTGAGGGCAGTATAAGCAATACATAAAAGAAAGTAGGTAAAAGAGTAAAATCAGCTGAAAAGAACAAAAAAAAAAGCAGTCAAAAGTGGGGAAGGGCAAAGTGATGAGGGCCAATCTTTTGGGGGTTCATAGTTCATATATGAGGATTTTATGAATGATGTTGCTTACCTGTTTGATTTTGATGATGAGTTGTAACAAGCCAGGAAGAGATTGGCTAAGGAGTTAAAATTTTATGATGATTTGTTGGAGGGTGAGAATGACAGTGATGATAGTGATTTTACTGCTAATGAGGAGGCAAAGAGGGAAAATATGATAGAGTTAATAGATTATATAGACTCTTCAGATACTAGAAGTGTGGACCCATGCTAGAAGTGTGGACTCAGATCCTGACTTTAATGATGAAGAGGATCTAGAAAGACGGAGGTTCAGGAAAAGTAGATGGCTAGTGTTCAACCCTATAGGTAAGACTGTTATGTTTAAAAATTGTATGCAATTTGTTGATAATGTGTAATTTAAAGGTTCAATTGCAAAATATGCTACACAATGACATAGAGATGTATATTTCAAGGTGAATGAAAATAAGCATGTATAAGTTGTCTATTGTGAAGGTTGTCAGTTTAAAATCTGGGCATCACACAGTAGAAGGCTTGACTGTTTTGAAGATAAATCCATTAGAAAGTCTCCCACATATAGCCACAGGTTCAAGTTGAAGTTGGTTTCAGTGAAATTGGTTGCCTAGATGTATTGCCAGTTGATAAGGGATGAGCCATCAGTTAAAATCAACCAAATTTGAGCAAGTTTGAAGAATGATATGAACTATGAAGTTAAGTGTTAGTTATGACATGGTGAAAAGAGCTAAGCAAATTGTTATACATGAAATGGAAGGCAACTACAAGGATGAGTATAATCTTCTAAGGGATTATAGTGGAAAGGTTTGTAGGCAAAATCTAGGCTCAATTGTACTAATGGACTTTATTACTTCAGCTAATGTATCATTTTTCATATTCAATGGGATTTACTTCTATTTTGAAGCATATAAAATAGGTTTTTTTTATGGGTGTAAAGTTATATTTGGTGTGGATTTATGTTTCTTAAGACGGCTGATTAAGGGAAAACTATTAATTGTTGTTGGCAAGGATACAATCATACAAATGATCAAATGTTTCCTATTACTTAGACAGTTATAGAAATCGAGAACCATGAGTCATGGACTTGGGTCCTCAAGTTGTTGATAGAGGACCTTGACATTCAGAACAGTGGTAGATGGACTATAGTGTTAGACTAATAGAAGGTATGGCTCTTTAATTCATAAAATGTTAATTACATAATGTTATTTAATATTACCAACAGAAGACATGACCCTTATTCACATAATGTTATTTAATGTTGTGTAGGGTTTAATACCTACAATTAAGGAGCTTTTGTCTCATGCAAAGCATGGAAGATGTGCTAGGCATATAAGTGCCAACATTCAACAGAAATGTAGAGGTACAGTTTTGAGAAATCTATTCTTGAGAGCTATAAAATGTACAACTAGAAGATCTTTTGATGTTACAATTAAGATGATAGACAAATTCCCTAGTACAAAGGAATTTTGCTAAAGGTTAATCCCAAATATTTGTGCAAAGCTTTTTCTAGGACATTTCCCAGGTGTAATGTAAATCACAATAACTTGTGTAAAGTATTTAATGGGGTAAAGAAAAAGTATTTAATGGGGTAAAGACAATTTTGAAGGCTAAACAGATGTCAATTTTCTCCACACTGGAGGACATTAGGAAGTAAACTATCTTCAAAGAGACCAAGAAAATTTGATGCAACAACTTCCAAAATTTTAAGATAACCCTGCATCTTTTTCACTTGTACTTCATTTCATTACACCTTCATATAATGAGTTAAATTAATGCCTAAATGTTGTAGTAGAAGACTTCAATAGAATCTATCAATAATACAAATGTGCAACCGCATGTGCCTGTACACATTTTGGGGTCCTAGACATTAGTGATGTCACCTATGACTCAACCAAACTCCCATATTAGTGACAAATTTTTTAACGATGGTGCACAATTTGGTAGACTGCAACATTTAGACAAGGCCCACAAATGATAAGTTGGAGGGAAATGAATTTTGTTATGTCTCAACTTTCGTAGTGAAACTAAGTTCAAGTAGCTATGTAAACTCTGAATGATGTTGGCACTTTTGTATGATAGCAATGTTTAGACCGAATGATGTTGGCGTTATCCTAATTATATGCAATTTGTGTTCATTTTAAACACTTCCTTTGTTATCACCCAATATATAGACAACATTTGAACCTATATACATGCAATGCAGCCATTCTCCAAATGCCAATCCAAATGCCATTTAACATGTTTTAAACTTAAAATCTCACTCCAAATAACCAACGTTTACATTCTCTTTCATTACAAAAAAAAAACAAAAACAAAAACAATGGCAATGTCATTTAACAGTGACAAACACCTGACATAGCTCTCATACATCCTAGCAAATGCCTTTTAACCATCCCTTTATTACACACATGTAAGCACTCATACCAACAATCCAACCAAATCCAACTAACATAAGAAGCAAAACAAAAGTTAATCCCCCTCCTTTATTATAGCACCATGTATTCTGCCCCTTCCTTTGATCCTCCAGCTTCAATTTCAGTTCCATCAACTCTAACTTCAAACTTTGATTCTCTTCACTCTTGGCCATATGCTCCTCAAGCTTCAATTTCAAGTTCCCTGCCTTCAATTTCTGTGTCTTATTCTCTTTAATCGTAGCACCAAAATTAGCCCTCATCTCAGCCACTATTTGTTCTACTAACACATACCTTTTTTCTCAACCCTTATATCAGTTTGCAATGACACACAACATGTAGCTTGACTTTGAAATTTCGGGTTATACCAATCAAAATAATCACACTGAGTACTATCCTACAACAATTACTCAAACAATGTCAGAATCATCCACTTAAACTACATCTCCTAACTGATATATAAAATTACTCTAATTTACTTATCACCCAATTCTGGCCTTTGTAGAACTGATGTCTAGGATTCTTTTTCGTCTATGATGTCTTAATTGAGGATCTCAACCCATACTTGCACATTCTAACAGCATTCGAACCAACACATTTGCCAATTGCACAAGATGTTGCTGATGCACTCCTAGACAAAGCCATCACCCTTTGCGTTCAAACTTATGCCCAAATCGAAACCCCAATCAAAACCCTAACCGATCTATTCTTTGGTCAAATTAAACGACACCCAATCGAAATCAAAACCATAGTTCCCAATTCAATACTGAAAGGGACCTTCGCCTCATTTGTCGTTTTAGTTATGTGGCATGTCATTTCGTTTCATTGTCCTACTCAGCATTCTATTTGACAGAATATTTCATCCATTCACGGTATATATTGCCCATTAACATAAGCAATGTCTTCTTTCTACTAACTCATGAACATCAATGGTAACTATCATTAATGCTTAAAATATTTGTAGGCTATTTAACTATAAAAAACTATAATGGATGATATACGCTGAAGTGAAAAGATCAATGATTTATTTGCCCATTTTACTTATAAACTTTTAAAATGTTAAATAACATAGCTCTACTATCTTCACTTAGCTACAAATTGTTTTATTGTAAACCAAAGACAATAACAATAAAGTTCCTAGTTTTTTTAAAAATTACAATTCAGTCCTCTCAATTTTTGAAAATTTTTAGTTTATTCCCTAGATTTTTGAAAAATACAAAATGATCCCTAAACTTTGATAAAATTTTAAAGTCCCTTGAGTTGAAAAGTGCCAGTTTAGTCACTAAAAATAACAACATTAAGTGCTACATCAGCATTTTCTATCTAAAATAAAAGTTTT
This sequence comes from Aquilaria sinensis, assembly GCA_005392925.1. Lineage (NCBI taxonomy): Eukaryota > Viridiplantae > Streptophyta > Magnoliopsida > Malvales > Thymelaeaceae > Aquilaria > Aquilaria sinensis. Next base: position 428,451 of record SMDT01001275.1, read on the forward strand.
ATTACTGATTTTGTAAAAAATAAAAATTTTAAGATTAACAATGGGTTATAAGTTTTCGGACTTATTTGTCATATTGATGAGTTTTAGGACTCGTTTGACAAAATGAACAAAATATTAGGACTCTATGTGCACTTTGCTCTAGGTTGCATATTTTTCAGCCCCAAAGATTATTATAGTATACGATGTGGACGATTTTTTAAACTAGCCAAGCTAATGATTGAATTACACATGTATCCGATTTTAATAATCCTAGCATTGTCTTCGGACGTTCCATAAAGTACAAGTGACAATTTTTTTATTCTAAAACGTTTCAACGTTCAGACAATTTGTTAAATTATTTCACTGTTATTACTCTTAAGACAAAATTTAACAGATAGTAGCAACTTTGGGTACTTTGCCTAAGCTTTCAAAATAATTTGATATTTAATTATTATTTTATTTTAGTTTATAATATAAAAATTATTTTGTTGGTCATAATTATATTAAAAATAATTTTATTTTAATCCTAAATTTATAAATAATGTTTTAGCCTGGTCCTTCATCAAATGTAATCTATTAACTCATAATAATTAACTATCACTGACTTCTAGAATTCTAATTTAAACTATTTGGTGACTATTTTTTTAGTAAATTAAATTGTGCAATATTTATTTTCCATAGCTGATCAGCATTTTAAAATTACATTTATACCGTTTGTAAATGAGGTTCATTCCATTCAAAAAGTAAAAATAATAATTTAACCTATTCAATTAACTATAATAATAATTTAACCCATTCAATTAACTATCAAGAAATTATTACATAGTCTAAATTTACTGAAAGTTAATTACTTTGATTTAATGGACTCCATGCCATTCAATAAATGATTAAAACAAAAAAACTTTTAATATAAGTTTAAGGACCAAATAGAACAATGAATAAGTTCGAGACTATAAAAATAGATTCACATAGTAGACTATGCGACCAATTCAAACACTCATATGCCACCCCTGCCATCTAGTTCGAGTCATTGGTGGGACACTAAATGGGGGTGAAGGTTAGGTGTTTGAATCTCAGCTCTACTCCTTCACTTTTGCAAACAATGCTGTTAAATGCTACTTCAAGTGTTATCTGACTCCTAAAAACTAGATGTTTAGCTTTCTCTCATTTTATCCTATATACATGGAATTAAATACTGTGATATATTGTGGTATACCATTTGTCACGGGTAAGCAGTATGCGGTACAAGTGTTTTCGTACTTTGTCATTTTATTGTGCAGTATACTGCGATATTTCATATACCGCTTACTTTTTGTGAACATTTTGGCAAAAAACCGTGGCATACCCCAAATACCGCAAGGTACGTACGTGATATTTTATTTTTCATGGATGTATGTGAGATATTTTTTTTATTTCATATAAAAATATCATAAGTATATAAAATATTAAAATATAATTAATACATATATCATAAAATAAATATTTACTTTTATTCTTTTGGTTACTTTTCTTAGTTAACATAAAAATTTAATGGTTACTTTGAGCCACCTAGGAACTCAATGTGGTATTAGAAAATGTATTGTTATTATTAAAGTATTATTTTTTTTCTCTTATATCAATAAATTAATTTCTTTCTAAGTATTATTTATTTTGCTCTAAATATAACATTTTTATGCTTTTTATTAAAAAAAATCTTCTACCATATATATTTTACTTATGTTTGAAAAATTATAGTGAGAAAAATTAGAATACATATAAAATGTGAAAAAAAAATTATTGAATTTATGTTATCTTAGAATAATATTATAACATTTATTTTTATTTTATAAAAACGGTAACAGTGTGAGGCACTGTAATCTATGCAGTATACCTTAAAGATTTAGAGTGCAGTATACCTACCGGTAACAGTATTTAACACTTTCCCTATATATACTTGTACAAAAAAGCTTTTGTGTGAAAGAAAAAAAAATACTCATATGCCGCCAGTATGCTTAGTTCCGTGAAACATAAATAACATTACTTCCTCCATACCAACTTGTTTGTAACATATTCTATTTTTGATATTTTTAAATCTTTACACTATTTTTATATTAAAAAATTATTTTACTATATACAATAAATAAATAAATAGCAGGAAATGACATAAATATTTTTTTCATCTATATTAATCTTCATATCAAACCTAAATATTTTAATTAATTCGATAGGGAAGAGTATATAATGGAATAAAGAGAGCTCAAGTGGCGCGGGGACAAAGTCAAGAGAGTTAGCTCCATTAAACAAAAGATGACAGATTTTATTCCATCCTTGAATCATTTCCAACATTAAGCAACCCTTTTGACTAATTCACGAAAAAATTTATTGGTAAGTATATCAGATCTATGCTTAAGAATTGGTAATTTCTTTTGTAACAAAACATATGTGTTTATATATGTCAAATTAATTAGGAATATCTTTGGGGAATGGGCATTACAGATCATTAACGTTTTATGCAAATAAAGTGTTAATCAAAATTTGATTTTAATTGAAATTTAATATATTTTTGGAAAAAATAATTTTAATTCTATTTGCTTTAATTACTTTTACTCTTTTATGAATTTCAATGAGGTTTTATCCTTTTAAAATTACTTAATACTCTATTTACTTAATATTTACTTAATAAAGATATCAATGAAAAGTGAAAAAGGCTCAAAGATATTAAAAAGTGAAAAAAAATTGCAAAGAGATAATAACCATAGGTGTAGAAAAAAGAAAGATAAATTAAATGACGTTTACAATTATTCAGGACTCGTAGTAAGTGATGAAACAAAAACTTTAAACGGAATAACAGCCTAAATAATGGAAGATAAATTCGAATTTGAGCCATCGAAATAACAAATGATTTAAGACCATTTTAAACAGTGACAAAACCAGGATTTTTTGGCTCGGAGGTGAGGGCAGAACGAAATGTCAAATTATACAATCACTTAATTATAACTAGATCGTGTAAAAATGGATAGGGCAGATATAAGTTAGTGCCAACACATGTATAAACATAAAAACATCTATAATTCAACACTAAAAAAGCAAAAGGCCACAAGTATATTGAGGCCAGAACTTATTCCGAACAAAATTTAGAAGAAGAAAATATCTATATTGATCGGCATCATGCTCCCTAAACTTTTTGTTACCCCCTCTTAAACTTTTCTTATCTATCGTTTTTCCCATCATCCTATGCCGTTTCTGGCCAAATTTAGACTTTTATCTAAATTTAGCTAGTTTTTTTTATCCCTTTTATTATTTGACAAATTTTATCTGATATTATCTATTAAATTTTATAGTGGATTCAATCTTTTTAAAATTTTGGTGTTTAAGAGTGATTTGAGACTATTATATGATAGATCTTTCAATTGGAGATGAGTAATGATATGTCTAAGTTTTCTCTTGAATTCACTGAAATTTCAAACATACTAGGGTGTCCCGATACTTGGCAACTGATATAAAAATGATTACATAGAATAAAGTCAAATTTTTTATGCTTTATAAGCAATTTTTTTGTTTTCATAGATAATCTTTTATAGACCTTTGAAGTTTGGTTAGTTCCAGCTCTGTTTATTTATCATCAATATGATTTGAGTTTTATTCTAATTATTGTGAGTTTTCTATTCTAGATTTATTATGGTTTGCATAGAATGTTTGGCTTGATCTGATTTTTTTTTCCTTTCCTTTAGTGTTGCAGGAACAAACAGTCTTTTAGTGGCCAATTTTATATTCTTGTTATCCCTTAGAGTTTTCTGTCATCGTTAGTTTGTAAAATATCATTTGACTTAATTTTTATTTGAATGAAGCATCTATTGTAAAAAAAAAATTACAATAAGAAAAAAAAATGAAGATTAGAGATAAACACAATTACAAAACACAAATCTATTAAATAAAAAAGGACGACAAGATGAAAGATCAACTAAAGTAAACTACTGAGGAGAATGGACGAAGGAAAGTGGATGGTGAGATGCAATAGACAGTGTTTGAACAAGACGAAACAAGAGCAATTGAGGATAGAGGATAGAGAAGAATGGACGATGAGACAGTGGTGAGGCCAAATAATACGGATGACTGGATGAAAGTAGATGCACCATGCAGGTCTAGCAAATTGGGGATTTGGGTTTGTGATGCCTATGCCTGCGAGAGATTGAGAGGGTTAAAGATTGGACATACAATATTTTTTAGAGAGGGAAGGAGGCAGATTTTGAAATGAGCGTCATTCTGCTATGAGTTGTCATTTGAACTGTGAAGTGTGAAGAGGAGAATTACACATGCAATTCCGATACTTTTGAGTCCATCATCTTTTACATTCTTCTACCAAAGTTAATACCTAATCTCAATATATTTTCAAAATTTCTGGAGAGCGGCAGCACCCTACTGCAACACAGATTCCCAACTGATTTTGAGTAAAATTAATTTAATTACTTTGTGTATACGATAAATCAAATAATCTTGGAACCCATCAATGAAAAATGATCTTAAATAATAATAATTATTATTTTTTAGTTAAAAAATTATCCCACAGAGCTAGAAAACGCAATGCACTACGCGCCTAATGCGAATAATTGCCGACGGCTGCGTACACATGCGCAAGAAATGCATAACTACATATCATTAAAAATCCAGGATACCAACAAAAAAATGTAGGATAAACTACACGCACCTCATGATTTGGTACTAATTACAGTTTTGAACCCAAAAATCCAGTGACCAACTTTGGCCTCTTTTTTTTTTTTTTTAATTATTTTTTAGTTTCCCCCTGTTACTGGTTGAGAAAAATATTATTTGGCATTCAAAGTGGAAAAAACAGCAATTTAGACTATCTATGAACTGTTAAAAAAATAACTAGATAATTTAAATTCACATGTGATCTAATAATTTAAATTAAAATTTTCAAAAATTGAAGTTTGATAGCATAAGAAAATTGAAAACCACAGGTAAGTTTCCAAGCTGTATATAGGAATAAAAGTGGAATTAATACTAAACCTTAAGGGAAAAGTATGATTTGCCGTAAAACTTTTTAAATAATATTTACTCTACAGTACATTTATTATGGTGGACTGATCTAGGAAATTCATCCATCATGAGTCATCGACGTGAGTCACCTATCCACAACGGGCTTTAATGAGATTCGGGGATCCCTCACAAATCGACAAACTCATGTCATTTTACCATCGTGAAGCGCCAGGAGTTTAGAATTTTTCAAATTAAGTATTAATTGTTGTGGTGATGGACAATTTCCTGGATGGTAATCCAAATTTTATTGATTGAGTCAGTAATAATCCACTTATGTATCGTTAAAATTAAACTGCCAGAATAATTGGTTGCTCTAAGCCTGTTGACATGCATCGGCTGACACGTGAGCTGAAGGGCAAAGTTCATCAGCAGGTGTCTGCCAATATGTTTCCGAATGATATCAATTTCAGACAAAAAGGTCATCAAACTAAAATATAAGAGTGCAAGTGCACCTAAAATATCTTTGCGGCCTTTTCTATGAACATATAACTTTACAATAAGAAGTAGGAAGTTTTACTCGGCTTCACATCTAGCTCATAACAAAATTTCTGGCATGTTTCCGGGCCGGTAAAAAAGTTCCTTTTTTTTTCCCCATTCTACCATCTCTTCCGGACAAAAATATTCTGCATTATTTGAGCGCGTTGTTCAAGCTAGTACTCATCAACTAATTAAATATTTACATGTTTTTTTTTTTTACAATCAGAAATATATTAAGAGAAAGGGAAGAGATGATAAACATGGAATGGTTTTGGGACAAAGTTGCTGAGGAGACTAAGTCACACCATAATCATGGAAATTAAGAAACAACATGAACTTGCCATGTGTTCATCTCACTGATACGTAAGCTAACCTAATGTTAACATATTTTAGAGGTAAAATTCACAGTGGATCCCCTTCCTTATTGTTTTTTTCCAACCGAGTCATGTAATTTTATTTTATTCTAACAAAGTCTCTTAACTCATATATTACGTTATGTTTGGGTCCTGCCATCAGCTTTTCCGTTAATTTTAACAGAATTTTAATAAAACATGCTCAATTTAATCTTTAAATTTTCTGATTTCTACTGTCAAATGTCAACTTTTTAAAATTATAGATGTAACACTTCAACCACCTCCTCACATCACTGATACAATTTCTATTCCAATCTGTGTCTCCGACCATCACAGTAGTCCCTCCCCACAAAAGATTTCAAAATTCTAGTTTTGCTTTTCCCCTTCGCAAAACAAAAATCCTTCCAATACCTGTTCAAAAACCAAAATTTACAACTTAAAGTAGAGGGGAGGGGAAATCAAAGAGAGAGATTGGAATGGAAATCAAAGAGACAGGGGAGCGAAGAACGTCGCAGGAGCGGAGGGGAGAAATCGGGAAAGGAGGAAATCGAACAGAGATTGGAAATCGAAAAGATGAAGAGGAAGAGAGAATCAAAGGTAGGGGTGGGCAGATGAGGAGGAAGAGAGAATCCAGATGCGGTGGCGATGCTCTACCACAGCCGGCAATCCAGATGCAGCGGCGATGCTCAACCATCAACGGGACCTTTTTCCAACGCCAGCGATGATGCCAGAACAAGGGAGAGAAGCCCATCACGATTATCAAATCGCCGCTGGAGCGCGATTTTTCACCGATCTCGCTCCAAACGTCCAATTCGGTTGAAGCCAAGAGCGCGACGATGAAGCTGAGGTCTCCAATTCATGGAATCGACAGGAACTTTGTGCGATTGGGGGACGGGGGTGAGAATGATGGCCTGGGAATTGTTCGGCAGGAGATTGATGGCCGGAGCAAGTATGATGGCCAACAAGTTGTTCTTTCATCGATAGGAACTTTGTGTGATTCACGGATTTTTTTTCGTTAATGAAAAACAAAACAGAGAAAATTTGGTCCTTTTCTAATTTGGGTTGATGTGTTAAATTTAAAATTTTTAGAGTGTTAAAAGTATAATGAATAACATTTAGGGACTGAAGTTATTATTTTTTACTAAAATTTTGTTAAAATTAACAATTCAACTGACAAAAATGACCTAAACAGAACATACTTATGAGTTAAGGGGCCTTACTACAATAAAATTAAGTTACATAACCTAGTTGAAACAAAATAAAAAACACAGAGAAGCGACCCACTATAAACTTTACCTGGCGCAATTAGTGCCTAAGTTTCATTGAGTTGACATGATGTTTCTTCATAATTAGTCGATTACCATTTAAACTAGTTCACATATCTGATCAACCGGAGATTCGGAGAATTTGGTGCAATATTCTTGGATTTCTTAGCCGTTTTTTATAGAACGAGAGATGGTAAAATCGGATTACTCGAAAACGTTATTGATTGATATATAATCATCTGCATCGATCCTTTTGCTCTCTATCTTTGATAAGTCGATTGTTTTTCACTCTAGTTTCCTTGGCATGCTCAGTAGTTAGCAGTCAGCACTATATAATTACTTTACTTATGTGTGAATTAAAATTACGTTCAAGGTTTTGTTGAAATTATACTTCCTGTACGGTTTAAAAAATCAAACCCTTAATTCTTTAACACCAATAAGCAATAGCTAACCAATAGCATGAAAAGGCTGTTCTAGCTCAAATACAGAAAAAAAATTGATATTCTATCCATCCTAAATTAGTTGATTTCTTTGATTTTTTGCAATTTTTTTAAATCTCTCTTTTAATATTATTTTTTCATGTATGATAAATGTTGAACAACAATGTTTTTATTACCTTTTAGAAAAGGGTGTAAAGTGTTTTGATATTTCTCTATAACGAATAGAAACCAAGTATTTTGAAATCGATGGAGTAATAAAGAACCTTAATTTAAATAGTTTGGTAATTATCTACAAATGAATTTAATTTGTTAAAAAAACTGCTTAACAGTTAGCTATCCGTTACTTCATTATTTTACAGGGTAAATAGTCGCTCTCATATTGCTAATTAACAGTCTGTTTGGGTTTAAACTGATTTAAATTACTTACACTATTTGTGGGTCAAAACAACAACCCATTTCCTGAAATGAACTCGCTTGATATTAGAGAATAACTTAACCCCTGAAATGGCAATTTCGATTGAACTTGGGGTTGAAAGTGTAGTTAGAACCAAATGAAATGGTTGAATTTCATCCTTTCCTTGAGAGCTCGTTAAAAATTACAGTAATTCCCTTCCTGCTTTAGAAACTACACTCTATCCCCTTGAAACCTGCAAGAAATTTTTACTCGTAATGGTCCTTAAATCACCGTCCGCTACGATATCTCCTGTTTAACAGTAGCGAATAACTAAATTCTAAACACAAATTAGAAAATTTTGATAGTGAGAATCATAGTTTGAGAAAAATGCTTTTTTTTGCCCTTGCTTCTTTAAAGCGCCGGCCCCATCCGTATTTGTAAGACCAATATTCGTAATGGTCATGACTCATGAGGCCCTTCAGCCTGCACTGTCGATATTTTCTCTTCAATAGAATTCAAATGGGTTTTGAGTTTTTTTAGATAGGAGTGAAAATTATTCCGATAAAATTGAAAATAGTAAAAAGATCAATTACATTTGGATAAAATGGTTTAGCTTTTTTCTAGTTCAATCAATTAAAATCAAAACCAAATTTCATAGTCGGTTATCGGATCAGTTATTGGATCATACACTTAAAATTGAATAAATCAAATAGTAATAAATATTTTACTATTATATATAAGGATCCTACATATATAAAGTTATTTCCTACTAATTTTGGGCAATATGTTATCTATTTTTCTTTAATTTTGGGTATGAGAGGTAATAATTTTGATATGTTTTTTAATTTTTTTTATTTACTATGTGTATAGGTTTTAGAAAGAGAATCGAATAAGCCAAAATATAATTCGGACAATTCAGATCGGTTCTGATATATAATTCAAATAATTTGGTTACATTTTATAAAACTTAAAAATCAATTAGATTATTATGTTTGGATGGATTTCAAACCAAACAAATTAAATTTTCACCAATAATTTTAGAACTTACGAGAAAATTGCGTCATACATATAATTTGCCACAGAGTATACCTGCGCTGAGTGAGCCTCGCAAATGCTCCCACCTTTATATGCACACAGACATTTTGACCCTACAAAATTTAAATTTTATAATTACATTTCATATATAGAAAGCTATTTGGAGCATTTATCCGCCACTTGAAATTTGTGGGTCAGCCCCTGGGTTTGGTATTAAATGATGGTCGTAGTACGTACATTAGAAATGACTCTTGCTTCTCCAAAAGCCTTAAATTTTCTAAATTCCATGCCAAAGCAAGTTGTATTAAACTTGTATGGAATAAACTTGAGGCTTATGATCTTATAAGATGCCATTAGGATTAGAGATTAGATCCCAAAAATCGACAAAAAAAAGGAAAAAAGAAAAGGAAAAGGTAAAAAAAAAAATGAGGATTTCTTATCACAATGCAAAGGAGATGATCCTCAACCTAAAGCTTGACTTTAGGCGTTTCTCTTTGATTGATTCTATTCTGTGCCTTATAAATAAATAGTATTAACTTTTTCATCTTGAATTTTTTTTTAAAAAAACCTAACATTTGGAATCTTGGCAGAATCTTGCAAATTATTCCCACTACTACGGGTTATTTTAATCAGGCCCCCGGCCCGGTGATCGTGTGAACTCTGGGTGTCGCGAATGAATAAAGAATTGTTCATTGCCTGGAAGCTTAATCACAAATTAACCAATGAAAAAGTATAGTTAGGCTGAAGCGAACTTTATTAGCCTCACAAGTAAGCTCTTTCCAGAAAACATCTAAGTTGATGATTTTCTCTTTATAAATTGTAGCTTTCTCATTGTCACTGACCATCATGTTATATTTTTCAATAAAAGAAATCGTCATCATAAAATATATATTTGCACCATTTGGAGGAATCCTCATCGCCATTGGGCACCGTTAAAGTTAGAAACTTGATGAATTGAAAAGAGATAGAGAGAGAGAGAGAGAGAGAGAGAGAGAGAGAGAGAGAGAGAGAGAGAGAGAGAGATGCTTCTATAAAAAATTAGAATCAGAAGTTGACCTCTCATTCTTCTGCCTCCTGGACAACCTGCCTTCCTGCGCTGGCAGTAACATATAAATTAGAGTTAATGAAAATTTGTGTAATGAAATTTACATAAAATTACACTTTACCTCTCTTATTTGTAAACTATATATTTTACTTTTGTCTTTTTAATATAATTTAATAATAATTTTTAAAATCTTAATTTAGATTATATGGTTGTCATCTTTAAGTAATTTTAATCTGTATAGTATTTTTTATAATTAATTAACATTTAAAAAATACTACCTCCGTCCCAAATAAGTTGAAACATTTGACTGGGCACGCAGATTAAGGTGTATGTAATTTGTGTTAATTTTTTATGTAGTAAAAGTTTAAATAATGATTAAAAAAGAAAAGATTCTTTTTTTGGTTTTGTGCAGTGAGAGATTGAGTGGATATTAAAAAAAAAAAATTTTATTGGGTTTTGTGTAAAAGGATTATTTAATTGTTTAAACTTTTCCAAAAGAGAAAACGTTTCAACCTTTTAAGACATCCAAAAAAGGGAAATGTTTCAAGTAAACTGGAACGGAGGGAGTACTATTTTTAAAAATTGAAAGAAATAAAAAAAGAAAAATTTAATAATTTAAAATATTCATTAAATATAAAAAAATTAAATAAATTGAAATTACTGGAAGATAACTACCGTAATATCTAAATTAAAATTTCAAAGTCATTGTCAGATTGTATTAAAAAGGTAGGGGGCAAAGTGTATATTCTTGACACAAGAGGGGCAAAGTGTAATTTTACCTAAACCTTAGGTGCAAATTGTAATTATCCCTATAAATTATCAGGTTAATTATAAATTGCACCTTTGAGGCATCAAGTTAAGGTGAAATTACACTTTGCCTCTTCTATTTTAGAAATACACACTTTACCCCGTGTCCTTTTAATACAATCAGATACCAACTTCCGAAATTTTAATTTAAATATTATAATAACCATTTTTTAGTAATTTCAGTTTGTATGTCATTTTTTATAGTTGATGAACATTTTAAATTATAAGTCTTTTCTTTTTGTAAATAAAAAATAATATTTTTTAAATGTCAATTAAGTATAAAAAAAATACCGTATAGACTAAAATTACTTGAAGATAAGTATCATACAGTTTAAATTAAGATTTTAGAAATTATTGTCGGGTTATATTAAAAAAATAGAGAAAAAAATATAAATTTCTAAAATATGAAATATAAAGTATAATTTCACCTAAAACTCATATGGCAAATTGTAGTTATCCCCAAATTATATGTAAGTCCCAAAGGGTATTATCGATAAAACGATATAAAGATGTACTGTTAACATAATGGAGGATTGTACTCCATAAATGTAGTAGCTAGTTTGAAACTTGCAGAAATTTTTCAAAAGACTCAGCTTAATTTTAAATTGTAAAATTTTAAAATCAGTTGTCACTAACCAAATCTATAATCTATATTGTCCTCACTAATGTTGTGATCCCACCCAATAATTGGTGGGGCTAAACGCTGTACGTAATGGCCCCGTTTGGGAATAGCTTTTGTCATCAGCATTAGAGTTTTGGATAATTTATTTGACGGTTGAGATGAAAACGCTGAAGCTGAAACTAAAAGCTAAAAGCTACCATTGGATAGCTTTTTCAAAAATCTAACGCTAATCACTAACGCTAATGCCAAACGGGGCCAATATATATTTTGCGGGTTGCATTTGAGGGAGATTATTGATTAATGATTATTGGTAATTATTTTTATAAATGTGATTATTTACCTAATTTGTACACCATTAGCGTTCAGGGTGGCGAATTTATCAATTTATTAGAAACCGATATTGGCCGCTAAAGACATCTTGGGTACCGATTAGTGATTAAAAATCTAACAATACAAAGTTTGATCGTTCTCTTTGATTAGAATTTTGCATTTTTCTTGTAGTAAGGTTTTTTTTCTTAGAGATGAGCAAGAAAGAAAACTAAGAAGAATTATTAATTTTTTTTTTCTTAAAAAGAAGTGATTCAAGTAATTATTAGGGAAAAAGGGTATTACTTCAAGTGATATCTGTAGGAATTTAGTTATCAAGAATGATTACTAAATTTCATAGACGCACTAAGATATACTTGTTTTACTACTGCTTGGTGTAGTCACATCATATGTTAGTGTACATGTACACCTCAATACATGGGATAATTATTTAATAACTGCCTTCTAATTACTCATATTATGAAGGGCTATGACTTTTAAATGAAAAGATATGTCTATATCAACATATATGACCATTAGGGAGGTAGTTATGTACCAAAACTACCTTGATTAGTGAAATAACATGACTTCTAGTGAAGGGTTATATTGTAGACGAATTTAATAACCTTTAAAAGGTGGTTATCACCTTGATTTAAAGGGACAAAACTCTTAGAAAAGTTGTAATTCTATGACCGAACCAATACATCCTTTATAAGAGTAGTTATTGCTTCTTTTTTTTTTTTAAAGGAAGAAGTTATTAGTGAAAAAAGGCACCTCTTGGTAAAGTAGTATAATATTTTATGAAGAGTTGTAACTATTTTATGAAAGGTTATGACCCTTCATACGTGCCAATTCATCCCCTACAAATAGAGAACAATAAAATTATGTAAATTGAAGTTACAAACACAACTTCTGAAGGTTCTACTTATTTTATTTCACCCTACACACTTCTCTATTACCAAAAAGAGAATTCTGATCGAGCATTAGGTGTGAACCAACATATGCAGTTATTTGTGTTTTCAAGTTAATTAAATATTTGATCATAGATATTCACAACAAGTCATGTTTTTCGCAATATGTTCAAAGAGACGTTTTTCATAAAAAAAGGTTATCACTCGATTTTTCAGTGATAACCAAGTACGTCTTAATTTTCGTATTTATTTTATATCATGAAAATTAAAGTGCTCATTTGTTGTGCACTAAATCCCCTTCATTGGTATCAGAGCCCATTGGTTTAATATGCATGCTCCCTTAGACAGCCATAACTTGTTTGAAACCTTTTGCATGTAATACCAATATGATTGACCTTAACTCTACTCTATGTGCTAAGATTTAGTTCTGGTTACTAAATTTGAATTTTATGTGCATGTTTAAACTTGCTACATACAGTAAATTAACCAAAACTTGTGGTGATGAGCATATAGATTATTTTGGAGTATTCGGCCTTGTGTGTATGCAATTTGTGCATCATTTTATTTAAATTTTGTGTTCTTAAAAGTTTTTCTAGGCATACTGATAGGTTGGATTGCATATATGTTTTTGTTCAATTGTATTATTGACTTTATGTCAATAATGACTATATATATAAGAAAAATTAAGGCAAGTAAATGAATATAATGAAAACTTATCAAAGTCAATTTGATTACATAGGGATGCACATGTTTTTTGGTTTGTTTTGATATGAATAAGTTATTTTATTTTACTTGTGCTTTAAATTGTCATGTTGTGATAATATATGCACCTATTTAATATACTAATTATTATAAATTGTAGATTATTAACTTCATAAGTAGAGTTATTAATGAACTAAGTTTTAGTCTGAAACTTGATAATGACAAAGAAGTCATCACGTACAATGATGTTTTAGGGAAAGTTAAGCAAAGTAGAGTTATTAATCATCATGTTTGAAATTTTTGGGAAAGGCAAACGCAAGAAAAAATAAACCAAATATTTGGTTTGTGATTGCAAAGAAACATAAGCAAATGGTTGATTAGTGACTAATGTACATAGCTTTTCGTTCTCTTCAAATAATAATAATATATGTGATATATACATTTTGGTTGAATTAAAATTTTTTGTGAATTAGTGATTAAATAGTCAAAACTCATATTTATCATGAGAATGATTGTTTAAAGGGATATATGTGTCTATGGTGAATGAAACTTCAAGTTTGAAGAGGAAGAGTTGGTTATGTGAGTATCTTTAATGAAAATACACATTAATTGTGTAATATGTACTTCATTTAAGAGAATGTATTCTTCTTAAATTCATTATATAAATCTTGCTTGCTATGCAAATTTTACTTATACATGATGTTTTATCTTAATGATAATGATAATAATTCTTTGTTTCTTAAAAATTATGACTATATAGTTTTAATGACTAATTTTTTCACAAATTCTAATAAGTTTTTTTACTAAGATATAAAAGATGATATTTTGATAATGACATTTAGGCTGATAAAAGGTACTAATGTGTCATAAGTGATTCACTTGGTTCTTTTTTATAAAGTGGCCATACAAATATATTTATTTTACATATGTGCAAAGTAACTAGGATTGCCCATGTTTTGATAATGTCTCAATTAGCATGTTTTTTAGGCAATTTACTTAGAATATTTTAAGGTTCAATGAACATCATGTCTAGATTATGTTCTAGATATAATCATTTAAATTTTACTTCATACTATCAATCATAAAAATGTTACTTGGAAGAGATTTTGAGTTTATATGATCTAATACTTAAGGAGTATTAGATACAACCTATTTTATATTAGAATAGTTAAGGCTAATGGTAAATGTGTTGCTACTGCCATTTTTTGAATATAAAGAGGTTGGTCATCAAAATTATCATGATTATGATGGTTAGATTGATGATCATCATCAGGAAATAGGCCTAGAATCCGAGGACTCAATACCGTTCAAATGCCAAAATGATCATGCAAATGTGCAACATCAAGATGTTTTTTCCTTGGTAGTTTATCTTGAGATGTTCAAGTAGATAACTATATCACAAAAAAAATGGTTGATTTTGGCTTAGAAGGAGACACACTTGATATTGTCTCGATATAGATGAACCAAGTAATGTTTAAAATTGATATGATATATTTTGATGTAATTTTTATGCTCAATTCTCAACAGTTTAGCAAAATGTGAATAGGAACTCGATTGATTATGTATTCATGATTTAATCATGAGTATGAAGTAATTATCAACAAGATTCAAGTAGTGTGTATATTGTTATAAAGGTAGCCGATGTATGCGCATATCTCAACTTAGTTGGCAATAAGAATTATGTATTTTTTGTGAATAAGAAATATTTTGATTTGAGTATTTCTTATTGTAGAGAATATCTTGTTCAAGGTCTTTCACAAAGTTAGAATAAAATGTCTTCCAATGTTAGTTAAGGTCATACTTACTATGATATGGTTCAATGACCTTCTTAACAAACTTTAACATCCAAAGGGCTGTAAAAATTTGATTTCAATGTTATTGGCATTCTTAAAGCATGTATGTACCAAGGGGAAGAAAATGTGTCTTCTTAGGCAACACATTAACATTTAAAGAAGAATGTTAATGGATAGGGAATGTGCAGAGGATCATAATCTTGAATCTTGAAAAGATGTCATATTAGTTAAGTTCTAAGAGGCTGATAATTATGAATGTTCATTTTATTTGGTCACCTTAATATACATAGAGTTTATAAATTTCTTCTTTCAAGAAAAAATGATCCAAGACTCATTAAGATATTTAGTTCTTTCTTGTTCTTGATCATTCAATATTTTATCAAAACAATATGTTGGTCATATTGATGAATTTTGTATCTAGCATAAGTGCAAGATTAAGGTGATTGAGAAATGAGTTTAGGACATAGGGTTATTCACCTTATATCAAATCCATTAATTTGGCATAAGTGCTAAATTAATTAAAGTTTCATAAGTGAAACTAACTCTTTAGTTGTCTAAATTATAAATATAAAATTGTCATAAAAAGATAATTTGGACATCAATTTTGATGATCTTTCATTTAGATGAAGAGGCTACATGAGAACCATTAAGTTTTAAGTATCATTAGTTAATCTTGAAAACAATAGGGGATCAATGGGGTTATATGTACAAGTTAAAGATCAATAGATAGATAACTTCATACTTTTAATGAAATTTGTATCCATATGGTACATTATAGTAACAAAAGTTAGATTTTGATGTGAGTATATATTTAATGAATGATAAGCTCAACCTTCCCTAAATGGTGAGGAAGTTTCCATGAAAATCATATAATTTTTTATGACTTTTGGCCTTAAACTCACAAAATAATCTAAGGACTATATAATATCATATGCTTTAAGACAAAGGTCTCAAAGTACGGTATATGCAATCTTAAACTTGGTTTGAGATAATACAAAAATAGCTATTTTGTTCTTAGGTCATATTTCAAGTCTAACTTGTGGTTGTTACTCATAATCCCTTGAGTACTTTTTCTAGAATAGAAGAGTTTGGATTTGTTCCTCATTTAAGTCTAATATGTATCATGAGGTGTACATGATCACATGTTAGTCAAGTTGATCAGGATAATTAGTTCAAGTATTCATTTTGAATATATCCTAAAAACCATATTAATATACAATATATGTCATATTACATCATTCAGATGTAATGAGACAATGACAAATGTTATTAAGTTAACATTACTACACTAAAATATGATTAAGTTTATAGATGAATACGCATCTACATTTTGTTATATCATTTTGTTTTGTGCAAAAGAAATTGCTTTATGTAAGCAATATGTTTAAGTAGTATTTGTTTATATACAAGGGAGTTTGTTTTCATGAAATATAAGAATCATTAGTGACTCATGTAGGCTAAGTACTAACTTAGTGTTGGTTTTGACATTGAACTATCTTAGCAATAGTTTATACATCATTGGTGTTCATATTTCATGGAAATGTAAAGCCAAGAATATAACTATTGAAATGTAATATATGGAAATGAAGTTAGAGTTAGTTTAAATAATTAGCTGGATTAACTTCATTTTTGTCTTCTTATTAGTACAAAGATATGATAAGTTGCACTATATATGTGTAGTGCATGTTCGTCATATATGTGCATATACTTATATAAGGTGTTTGTATTACATATATGTTATATAATCATTACATATGTAGCTTTATATCGCAACAAAAATCAAATATATGTCCAGACATAGGTTGAAGGTTAGTTTCCTCACATAAATAATCCGCCCTTCTTCTTGGAGTTTGAATAATGATGAGATCGCTTAAGTCTTGAATATAAGTTGTAACTTAAATTAATCATATGTGACTTAATGAAAACATACATCCAAGTGGGTGTTACATAATTTATAAAAGAGATGTGTTGTAGCCAAACTATGTATTAACAAACTATTGAGGCATATAACCATGATTAATGATATATGTATCATTAAAGAACATTGATTTTTTTAATGATCTTTGATTAGTTCAAGAATTTATGATGAAGACAATTCTCCTATGTATGTTTAACCACAGCATAGTGAAAAAATTTGTTGTCATGCTTAGGGTCACACACCTAATACTTGCATATGTCAATTTCTCTTTTGTTATGGTATGTTTCAGGTGTTCCTTAATCATTATTCATGTGTTTCATCAAGTATATTTAGTGTAAGTGAGAGTTGTTAGAATTTAGTTTTTAAGAATAATTACTAAATTCTATAGACGCACTAAGATATACTTGTTTTACTACTATTTGGTGTAATCACATCATATATTGGTGTACATGTACAACTTGACACATGAGATAATTATTTAATATCTACCTTATAACTACTTATATTATGAAGGGATATGACCTTTAAATGAAAGGATATATCTATCCCAACATATATGACCCTTAGGGAGGTAGTTATGCACCATAATTACCTTAACTAGTAAAATAACATGACTTTTAGTGTGAAGGGTCATCTTTTAGATGAAGTTAACAAGTTTTAGAAGGTGGTTATGCCATTGATTTAAGGAGACACAACTTTTAAAAGAGTTGTAACTTTATGGCCGAACCAATACATCCCTTCTAAGGGTAATTATTGTCTTTTTTTAAATGAAGAAATTATAGGTGGATAAAAGCACCTCTTAGTGAAGTAGTATAGCATTTTATAAAGAGCTGTGACTTTTTTATGAAGGATTATGACTCTCCATAAGTGCCAATTCATCCCCTATAAATAGAGGGCAATAAAATTGTGCAAAATGAAGTTACGAACACAATTTCTGGATGCTCTACTTGTTTTGTTTTACCATACACACTTCTCTATCACCATAAAAAAATTGATGGTCAAGTATTGGGTGTCAATTCCAGATAACCTTATGTAATTTTTAGAAAGAGTTTGAACTTGGCTTAATAGAATTTTTGGACTGCACAAATACCAATGCCGAATACCAACGTTATACTAGCCATTCACATTGCTATGTTTAAGGGAGCTCTCAAGAAAGTAAATTTTTAAAAAATCGGTTATAACCGTTTATGAGTTAATGTTCCACAAATGCACCCACGTATGATTATATATTGTCACGATTTTTTTGGCAACAACAGAAGTGTTAAAGAATAAGATAAACGTGAGCTCCCTTTGATTTTTTTTTTTAATATTCAAAAGCATCATATAAGTTTATAGGGAGCACTATGCTATTATAGTAATTAGGGAAAGGGCATGCCAGCTTTGATATCAAAATAACAACTGAACCAACTTTTAGAAGGTATGGTATATGAAGTGGAAGGCTAGGATTTAAATTATGTACTTGTCTTATATCCTTTAAAGCTTTTAACCATTAGATCAAAGGGCTGATATAATTTCCCTCATTTGAAAAAGCAAAGGCATAGAATAGCAGCAACAGTAGTAGCAGCAAACATTTTGGGTTGGTTTTTCTCTTCTTTTTTTGTTTTTACTAGTATGTGTGTTTTTTTCTTTAAGATTTGGGGAGAACCGAGTTTGGTTGGGTTTTTTTTGTTGAGATTATTTTTCACACCTCACAACCATAAAATTACCGATTAAGCTGCAGAAACCTTGTAATGGGAAGAAGAAAAATTTGTGGAAACCTAATAAATCATAAGCATCCCGAATAAGATACTTCAGCATCAATAATTTTCTTTATGTAATACTTACTTCATTACTTCTTCCACTTTATAATATTACTCTTATGTTTTCTACCCCAAAATATATGTTGCTCTTCTATTATTTTTAAATCGTTCATGACAACTTATCATTCTCTTTACGTAAGGCCCCTGAATTACAAACTTATTTAATATATAAAGCATGGTCATTAAGAAAAACTATGCTCATGTTGCACATTAGCCATAACTTTTATAGAAAAGGTAAAAATCACAAGACTATGGAGTAGGGGAACAAGCATCAATTGTGAGTAGTAATAGTAGCAGTAATAACAACAATGATAATGATGATAATAATGCATCAATAACATTTTCATTTATTAGTTTACTGATAGCCGAAGGGCTATCGCCCACAGAACTTTCAGAAAAGTAGTACCGACACCACCATTGGGATGTAATACGACTAACCTTGGTAACATTCTCATGACCAACCTCGGTTAATATCTCTCCTTCATACATTAACTTAAGCGTCGGAGGTCCCTTTCCTAGAAAACACTCGGAGGACCCCCTAACCTTCGTTTTTTCAGTGCCGTAGATATCATTCAAGTGAAGCATCTCCAAAAGTCAACGTGTCCTACATCGAAGATGTTCTAGAGTATCATTTACATAACTAAAAAAATATTCCTCCTCACAACTAATTGTGATATTAATACTAATATGATTTTTTAGCTTTAATAAATTATTGTATCTAAATTTTTTTTTTTTCTAGATATACGATATCGATTAACCACATTGGGTCTCGATTACTCTCGATTAAACCGTGTAGGACTCTATTGGGGAGAAGAAGCTCTCCTAAAGGCTTTTATATATTTATATATATTCACAAGACTCTGCACCCGATCTTTTGATAAAATGGAGAAGCAACTATTAACTACTCTCTCCGTCCTATAAATTTTGATACATTTGACTTTTTATTGTATTTTATTTATATTATTGTTTGTTAAAAAAAATCAAAAAAAATATATTTAGAAACTACATATCTTGAATTATCATTCATATACAAAGATTTTGTATTTATATATTAAAATATTGAAAATAAAAAATCATAGATTAATTGCCAAAAACGAATGAAGCAAAACTTTTGGGACGGATGGAGTATTTTCCAGTACACCTCATAATTAAGTATTTGGTTGTATCTTGTAATTACATTGAGTCTCGATTAATCAAGATTAAGCCAAGTAGAATTCTGTTAGGGAGAGGGAACTCTCTCAAAGCCTATTTTCTCATTTATAAGACTCGCACTCAATACTTTACCTAAGGGATGAACAACTATTTTCTGCTCCAGGTATTTTGCTATATATCTAATACGTTTTATACACCACTTACTTTCAGTATTTATTTTTATAGTTTACATAATTAAAAAATATTCCTTGTCAAAGATAATTATTATACTAACACTAATATGATTATTTAATATTTTTTCTAATAAATTATTGTTTCTAATTAATCATTTTTTTATTAAGATCTCTACTAGGTGGTAACCGGATTGAGTCTCGACTAATCCAGATTGGACCATATGTAGGATTCCATCAGGAAAAGGAAGTTCTCTTAAAACCAGTTTTCATATTCACAAGACTCAAAAACTCGATATTTTCTTCCATCTGCAGCCATTTGGTTGTATCTGATAATCACGTTGAATCTCGACTAGGCCAGATTAAGCTATGTAGGATTATATTAAGGAGAGTAAACTCTCCCAAAGCATGTTTTTTCATTCAGAAGACTCGGACTCAATACTGTACTTAACGGAGAACAACTATTTTCTGCTCCACCTAATAGATACTTCACTATATCTAAAACATTTTATACACCACTTACTTTCATCTTTATTTTTAAAACTTGTATTTTTCGATTATACACTTTCTAAACATATAACTTTGCCTTGGGTATAATTTTGCAAGCATCATTGTTCAAATTGCCATACGGAATCGACTTTATCCCTTCCCCTTAGGTTAGTGGAGATCATGTACTAATTAATAACACATTTGCTGCTTGTTTACGGATTCACCAAGAAATTCATCAAGTCTCATCGAGTGAGTCATTTAACCATGGACATAGTAAAAGGGCAGGGACTAAATTGACAAGAGGAGTGAATATTAGTGACCACTAAATTGACAAGAGGAGTAAATATTAGTAAAAAGGCCAGTGACTAAATTGACAAGAGGACTAAATTGCCTTGTATGAAAATTCTATGCTCATAACTGAAAGAGAAAGGCCCATGACAAGAGTTTTGCGCTTCAGGTTGAAGCAGAGCAGAGCAGGAGTCATGTAGTGGGAAAAGAAACAGGAGTATTGAAAGCTTGGTCAGAAAGAGCACATTATGTTGCATAGAAGCATTAGGCCAGGGATCATAAATATCCACAAGTGTTATCCTTTCCTCCGCAATGTTGTTATTGATGATGTGTTTTTTTCTTCTTTTCAGTACTCACATGTCACAGTCTCATAAGACGAGGGTCCAGTCTCCAGTCTAATATATATAGTGGCTCATATTGAGCCACTTTGTCTTTATTTTTATAGATGCATTTTCATTACTTATATGGTATATTGTATTATTGTAAAAAAATGTACAAAAGTTTAACTTTCAAAGTATTGGTTTTCCTTCCTGTTAGTAGACAGAATCGATTATAAGTCAAATTTTAAGAGGAAATGAATACCTCAACGGCTTTTAAACCCGAGATGGACTTGTTGATTTGTTATTAGGATATGTACAAGAGTGTTTTTTTTGCATTCAATTCTGTTGTGCATGCACATTTAGCAGCTTTCAGCTCCAGAAAAGCATGTTTTTTTGGTGCAAGAAAATATCAATTTTATCTCCGGTCCTTTGCCTAATGGTTAAGGACTTTTAGAAATATGAGAGAGATTTAATGTTTAAATCATGACCTTCCTATTTTCTTAACTATGTCATTCAAAAACTTATTTGGTTGTTATTCTAATTTCAAAAAAGCTGATATGTCTCTTTTTCTAATTAATAGTATATCTCCCCCTGTATATTTGTATGATGTTTTCTAAATATAAAAAAAAAATAAATGTTTCACTCGTCAGCTATTTATATATATATATTCATGTCCTCTGTTTTTATTTTTTTCAGCCCCAGAAATGGAGATCCTTGGGTTAAAAATTAGGATTTGTCACATCTCAGTCAGCCCATTTATGAGCATTAAAAATATCAGGAAACCACTGCGGAGGACAGAGGCCAGCAGCAAGAAACAAACGAATGCGGACAGGAACAGAGCATTGATTTTCAGTATTTAAACCACTGTACTTGCGTATATAGAGAAATAATGCACCGTGTAGTGCTACTCCACGGGAAGAAAACCACAATAACTTAAAGCAAATTGACCTCTTAACCAATGGGTAAATATATGTAATCTAAATTCAAGTAGAAACATAATAGTTTTAAGTCGTAGATTAAAGTTAATTGGTTTTTTACACTTAAAAAAAAAAGAGAGGGTTTTTAGTGTTAAAACCGAAGTTGTAATCAAAGGCATCCGAATTTTACCAAGAAATGGAGGATTTTCTTTTTTAATTGGTAGACGTAATCAACTATATACTATAGGAGAGAGACATATGGTATGTATCTGGGGACTAAAGGACAATCAAAATAACATTTAAGGCATTGTTGTGGAAAACGTGGGAAGGAGGGGGGACAATGAAGCCAGGTGCCTGGGTTCCATGTCCGTGCACCTTTGCAAGCTAAGCTAGGAACATAGAATAAGAAATGAAGGATCAAGTTAGCAAAATGAAGTAAAATTTTTCTTGTCCTATCCGGATTACCTAATTCCATTTTGTCCTAATAAGCTCCTTTAACTCATTTAACACGTCTTGTCGAGATCTTTTTCATCATTTGGGTGGTTAGCTTTAATGAAATTTTAGTGAAAAATGACAAATTGAATCCTTAGATTTTTTCTTCCAATTCTAGCATCCTAGACTTTATTCATTTCACTTTTAACATCCTAAAAATTATAAATCTAATAGATCAACAAACAAAACCAACAAACACTAACCCTCAGATCCTTTTCAATGTGTCGTTCCCATTCTTGCATCAATGGAGAGGTAAAGGTCAGGAGACGATAAAAATGGGATATTGAGGCTAGTGATGGAGGGAAAGATCTAGGGCCGGGTGATAATGGGCAATAGAGGTCATGTCGAATATAAGTTCTAGGTCAAGGCCTATAGGGATGACGGGGGATGGAGGGAGTGGTCGAGGTCGAGGGAGTGATGGAAAACAAGAGATTGATATTAGCAATGGAAGGAAAGATCAAGGGCTGAGGTGACAATGAGCAACAAAGGTCACGGTGGGTCTAGGTTCTAGGTCAAGGGCAATGGGGATGACAGAGATAGAGGGAGTGGTCGAGGGTGAGGGGTATGATGGGAAATGAGAGATTGAGGCTGGCAACAGAAGGTGAGGTCAAAGGCCATGAAGGTCATGTCGAATCTGGGCTCAAGCTCAAGGTCAAGGGCGCGCA
This sequence comes from Aquilaria sinensis, assembly GCA_005392925.1. Taxonomy (NCBI): domain Eukaryota; kingdom Viridiplantae; phylum Streptophyta; class Magnoliopsida; order Malvales; family Thymelaeaceae; genus Aquilaria; species Aquilaria sinensis. The sequence goes on from SMDT01001275.1 coordinate 451,827, forward strand.
GGGATTAGTTTGTCTCCGGTCCTTCATTCATCTCAGGTCCTCTGTTCACCTTTGCTAATTCATCCCCCGCTCCCCGTTCATCTCCAATGCCATAAACTCAACAACTATGGTCATCATGCAAAAGAGCAAGAATCGGACGACTTATATATTTTTTTATTTTGTTAAGTTTCACAGCATCGTGTTGTTTGTAGCCCAAACAAACGACAAGATCTATAAGTTTGAATCTCATTTGGAGAAGAGGAAATTTGTGATTGAGGCACTGGTAACAAACGACGACTTGCTGAAGGCCAAGGTGGGGGTTTGCGGTGGAGATCGTATTGTTAGTGGCCAAGCTAAAAAGGTGTTGTTGGTGTTGTCAGGGATGGGCTTATGGATGTCGATGGGGGTAATTGTGGGGAAGGTGGTGTCGCTTGGTAGTTGAAGTCATTGAGGATGTCATTGGGGCTGAGGGACAAAGCTTAAGGCGGCAAAGGCCTGGCAAATGGTTCTCTAATAATTATGCTTTGTGGGTTTGATCGGGTTGGTGTGAAGGGAAAGAAAAAAAATTGTGTTTAAGTGATATGAAGAGGATGGTTGAAGTGTTAGATCTATAAATTTTAGATTGTTAGAAGTGAATAAAATCTTAAATGTCAGGAGTATGATGAAAAAAACTTAAAGAATGGAGTTGTAATTTTCAACCAAAATTCCATCAAAGTTAACACCACAAATAATAGAAAGGATTCTAATAGGACTCGTTATATGAAATAAAGAAGCTCGTTAGAATAAAATGGGGTTACGTGACTGAGATATGAAAAAAAAATAAGTCAAAAACGTAAGATGGAAATTCCTCTAACAAAAAGAGAAAGAGTTTCCAAATATTTCTATTTTTAATTTGTGGGTAGGGAAAACTTTTATTTGTAATCCCTCCGTTATTGGATGTGTGGAGTGGAGCTTACTATTGATTAAAAAAATGAAATTCTCAAAAATTTTAATATTTGAATTGGAGAAATGTTAACGAGGCAATGACCTTGTTAGTTAGTATTTGGCAGAATAGATTGACTCGAAAATTTGTATTCAGTTATGTAGTAATTGAAAATGAGACGTTATAAGATCCACTTTATTTATTTATTTATTTTATAGATAGGTCGGGATTAGGGCTGAAAATGGGCCGGGCCGAGCCCGAGCTCGCCAAGCTCGAGCTCGGCCCTATCACGATTCGGCACTACTCGGGCTCGAGCTCGAGTTGCTCGAGCCCCGTTTTTTGGGCTCGAGCTCGGCTCGAGTCAGGCTCGAGCTCAGCTCGAAAATGCTCGAGGCTCGAATACAGGCTCATGTGCCCTGTCACCGTTTTGATCAACTCAGACTGTAGATTTGGGCAATTCCAAAGTATAAACTCCAAGTAAGCCAGCATCATTTATTCATAACCCGATTGAAAAAAACACTAAATAACTTAAGCCCCCTAAACTAATTATTGCAGACATTCACTATTCTTACTCTCTTTGTCGCAGTACAAGATGAAATGGCATAATGAATCCATCAACAATTTGATTGAGGAAGCTATATTAGAGGCAGATCAAAAGGGTGTCAAAGACTCAAAGTTCTGAGTTTAGGGCTAAATTAATGGTATCTACAGAAGTTAAGATGTATTTGCATCCTACTTTCTAACAGACAAATAAACCTGCTCGCATTATTTCATCAAAAGGATTCTAAAGAGAACTATGAAGCCTCTCTTTAGTATTCAAGATATTCACAAATTCACATGTCATCATGATCATTAATATCAACGAAATCAGGTTGACAAAGTTTAAGCATAAAGACGGAACTAAACCACTAGTACGAGCAGCAAACTAGTCCAAGTCAGGGAAATGTTTTGACCACTAACACCAACAGTGCTGCTAAAAATTGATAATTGTTAAAACAAGAAGAAAAATAAAGATACCCTCATCTTCAGCATGTTTCTCTTTGAGTCTTTTAATATCATCCTCTATTTGTTCTTTTGTCAAGTTCTCTCCATCCTAAACCCAAAACACAAAAAGAAAAACAATTTTAGTCATCGAACAACGACACACAAGCCATGATAAATTGCAAGAACAAGCAACATCTCAGGACCCTGGAGATATGGGAAAAAAATAGTCATTATTTCTAAGAACAGAACTTCCTCCTAATAATAATTAGGATCATAACAGTATACTAGTCATTAAATTCATATTTCTTTCTTCATTTATAAATCAATATATAAACTATATTCATACTATTTTCCAATCCAACGCTAAACAAATATAAAAGTAATAAGCTTGGCCAAAAAAGTGGGGGGACTCAAGAATGGGTTATGAAGTAAGAACTCAAAAGACAAGACCGACACAGCTAATGTATCAATACAACCCACCATCATCATAGATTCAGTTTCAGTTTCCTCATCAGAATCCCTTAAGTTAAGGGAAACTTGATCTTCCTCAAAATCCTGGTTGTTGGTGCCTCCTTGACTGGGATAATTGTTTTCACTTTCATTCAACACCATGCCATCATCATCATCATCATCCTCGTTATCAGTTTCAGGGTTATCCTCATCTGTGTCATCAATAATCCAAGCAGCCTACGAAGTCAAATAGCAAAAAATTAGCTTTTATCAGTATGAGATCACAAGATGATATTCTATGATAAAGGAAGTAAACTGGAAAATGCTAGTAGATGTTCTGACCTGATACTCAGAAGTCCCATGAGGAAGTTTTCTCAACTTTTTTTGCTTCTGATCCCTTTCTGCCTCTGCCATTTCTGCCTCTGTGGGCCATGTCTACTCACAAAAATCATCATTACAGCAAACTCTTGTGCAATTCGAGTAAGCCTAACATAATTAGAGATGCAGAAATCAAAAGCTTCAATAACTGTGCAATTACCTGTTCACCTGCAAGAGGATCTGGTATATTCTCAAAAAGTAAGGGTTCCTGCTCCACAGGATCAGGCAATATAGAAGAAATGACCTGAAAAATAAAAATAAAAAAATACTAGTACTTGACATAAGATAGATACAATTACCTAATCCCAGCAATCTAAAAATAAGGCCAGTGATTTTAATTGTCATGTCAAGTAATATTCTAGTTGAGAATACAACAGTAAGTTGTAACCCCAAAAAGCGGTGAGCTTGATCACAGAAGAAATGAGACCAGAAAGCATAAATAGAATGGATAATGGCCTATTGATAGGGAAAAAAAAATCATGGTGTTCAAATCAGCCTAGGACATAAAGTACACCATAATCCATAGCCAACACTCAGATTCATATCAATCATTTATTTACTTTTCATGTATGGAAAGCACACTTCTTATTCTTTTTTTTTCTTATAATTACTTCTTAAAGAGCCGTTAACTGATGCAAAGGAACAACTCAAACCTCACTTATGTCATCAGAATCCATGACATCACAGTTTTTTCTAGTGTTTAAAGGGAATGGATCCTTGAGAATCTCAATTTTGCTCAACTGGAAATCTCCAGCACCCGATACATGAACCTGAAATATAATCACTTGTAAAATTAGCTAATCAAACACCAACCAACTCACCCCAATAACAAAGAAAAGAAAGACATTAATTACCAGCTGATTCACTGAGAGGCAGTGGGCACGCACATACCCAGTAAGGAGGAGTGTACACCTTCCAGGGCTAGAATCATCTGCAACCAAGTCAATCTAAAAAAAAAAAAAAAAAACAGATGCAGGTGTTACGAAAAGTTTGAAGGCTTCACAGTATGGCAATTACAGTACCAATAGTAATCAAATATGTGACTGATTTGCTACAGGAGTTTATCTTCCCTAACAACTTACAATGAACTTAACAGTAATAACATCGGAAGACCAAGTAGCAGCAAAATGCATAAATAGAGCACAACAAGACTTCCAAATTCCAATAGTACTGTAGTAGCAAAAACGCATCAACAAGACAACAAGTAGCAGAACTCATAAATAATACTTCCAAGTTCCAAGACAACAAGCAACAAAAGGCAACTAGCAGCCGTAGCAATAACACTTCCAAGCTTCCAGCAGTAGAATAGAAAAACGCAACAATAATACTTCCAGCCCCAGGCTTCCAGCAGTAGAATAGAACAGAAAAACGCAGCAAGTCAGCAACAGTCAACAGAGCAGAAAAACGCAGCAAGTCAGCCACAGAGCAGAAAAACACAGCAAGTCAGCAACAGAGCCCTGTAGCAAAACAAAACAGCCCTTTAAGAATTAGTTGATACCAACAACAACCCACTGTGGAAGTTGTCCAAATTTTACCTGATTTGTTTTTTATTCTCAGGAAAATCCATATCAAGGAATGGATAAATTGACCACAATTGGATTTTTCTCACACTACAAAAGAGTAGAACCAAGTAAGCAAATAACTCAAGTATATGGAACTAAACTTTGTTATGAAATAATTTTGCTAAATATGAAAGGATAAATTTACCAGAAGATTTTTCAGAACAAAGAAGTTAGTAAAATTAATTTAAATACTCACAGTATCTTTCTTCTTTACACTATGGAGGTTTCTAAGCCAATCCCCTCCACAAATTAAGGCTTGCACCGTCTCAGTTGAAAGTGATGCACGGTATGAGTCAATCACTCTACTTCCAGCACTAAATGTTGCTTCAGATGCAACTGTGGTAATCGGAATTGCTAAAATCTCAGCTGCCATCTTTGACAACACCCTATATTTTGATTGATTTCCCTTCCACCAAGCTAATATGTCAAAGGGTGAATCTGGATGACAGAAAAAACAACCATCTTCTAAGTACATATCCAAATCAGTTTTCTCTAGCACCATAGTTTCGGTTGTCATAACATATTACTGAATTTCTGCAAACCCCGAGCCTGAAGAGAGTGCTAAAAGTGAAGCAGAAGATGATTGTGAAGAGGAACTTGGCCATTCCTTAGTTCGGCTTGTATTTTGGTCATGCTCAATCACATACTCATTATACAACTCATATAAAGCTCTCTTCACCTTGTCAATATTTTCTCGTGCCTCTAATGAAGTGTATATCCTTGGAAAACAATATTCAAGAGCCTTCATTTTAACTCTTGGATCCAAAATGGCAGCAATTGCCATCAACAAGTTGCACTCTCCCCAATACTTATCAAACTTCTATTTCATCTTAGTCACCATATCTCTTACGAATGCATCTTCAGCAATTACCCTACTATCTAAAACCTGCTTCACCTTGTACACTTCAGAAAGAAACAAATTTGACGTTGGATATGTGCTTCCAGATATAACATTAGTGGCTCTAGCAAATACCTCTAAGATCACCAATATCTTATCCACCTTCTCCCAATCCTCCTTACTTGGACATGAGATATAATTGACCTCTCTTTGTTGGTATTTTGGGAAGACGTTTTTAACCTTCGAAGCACAAGATAACATCTCATAGGTTTAGTTCCAACGAGTTTTACAGTCTAGCACAAGTTTTCTGTAAGGTAACTGCAACTGCTGTATAATCTCACAAAATGTCTTCAATCTTGCTTCACTTTGATTCACAAAATGGACACTTTCCCTCACATCCTCAATCATATAATTAATCTTATTCAAACCATCTTGAACAATGAGATTAAGAATATGCGCACAACATCGCATATGGAACAACTTTCCACCACAAAGCAATTTCCTATTCACCTCGAAAATATCTTTCAAATTACTAATAGCACTGTCATTAGATGAACATTTATCAACTGATATGATATAAATCTTATTCTCGATGCCCCATTCCTTCAGACACTTGTACAAAGCATCTGAAATGTCCACACCGCGATGAGGATGAGGAATGTGGACAAAATTCAACACCCATTTATTAAGCTTCCAATCCGGGTCAAGGAAGTGAGTAGTGACTACCATATACCTTATCTTTTGACTTTTAGACTTCCATAAATCTGTTGTCAAGCTAATCTTTGAAATTTTGTTCAGAAGCCCCTTTAATCTTTTCTTCTCATGCTCATAGACCTTCATACAATCTGATCTCAATGTGATCCGACTTATCTTCTCCTATTGAGTAATTGCAATCCTCATCATAAAGTTAAACCCATCCTCCTTTACAACCATGAATGACTTCTCATGCATCAATATCCAATGAGCAATAGCCTCTCTCATTTTCAGTGCATCATATTTTCCATTTACCACAGCTGGTGCAAGGGTATGAAAGCTATCACTAGTACTTGTGTTTTCTGGCTGGAAATTAAGAAGCCCTTGTCGTTTCATGTAGAGCTTTCTTTGAGTGCACTTTTTCAAATGCCTACGAAGATGTGATATACTTGAAGACTTGCTCATCGACATAAGTGTTCCACAATGCATGCACTTTGCCTTCTTTGACCCTTTCGAATCAGTGCATGTATTAAATTCTTTTCAAACAGTAAATCTTTTGCTACTCTTTCTCTTTTTTTTCAATGCCCCACCAACTGTTGTCTCACCACTAACAGCACCCCCATCATTTTTTTCCTTATTCTCACCATCATCTATCGAACTTGATCCGTTATTATCATCACCAGATAAAGTCTCAATGGGAATATCAGCCATTTCTGCTATTCGAGCTTGATCGGTGTCAATGGTTGTGTCAATTTGATCAACATCCATGGGTGGATTTGTATTTGACTCACCCATAGATTGAAAACCCTTGCTCGATATTGACATTGCTGCAAAACGAAACATTGTCACAGACTCACAGGTACATTAAAGGCTACAAAATAGCCTTGTTTCAGCTAAATGTTTCTTAATTGTCTGCCTTGTTTTAGCAGACAAAACTCAGCAGCCAATGTACTCCAAACTAATTTTTACATGGTCAGCAACATTACAGGAAAACAAGAAACAGATGGATTTTCGTACAAAATATAAATTAAAATAGGAGTGCATAAGAATCACTATAAAAATATACAGAAAAATACAAAGAAATTTGTTCGAATTTAGAAATGCAACTAAACATACATATTGATAATTACAATATATGCGTCTGTTTCATAAAGGGATAGAAACCTTGCAACTGCCTAACCAACTAACAAAAAAATGCAAAATTATGTTGCAGGATAGAAACCTAGTCAAAATATTCAGACAAATTTGACAAGAAAAAGAAACATATCAAGGAGATACACATTGAGCATAATCAAAAGGATCTACATTTCTTTTCATCTTTTTCTGCAAAAAGTACATCATGTGTAGAAAAAAATGCAGAGACAGAAATTCGTAACTCAATAGCAGAAGCCAAATAGATTTATTTCCTCAAAAGCCTCGTGCCCATTGCCCCACCAGTTAAGATGAAAAGGATTATAAACAACTACAAGCGGGTAATGTTTGAAGCAATAACCAAAGAAGGGTGAGTTCAATGAAGAAACCTTAAATTCTTACATGGTTTACAAGAGTTTTTAAAATAAAATTAAGCAATGACAAGGCTAAATTAAACAAAAAAATATCAAAAATATTGACTGGATGATTAAAAAAAAAAATAAAAACAATTGAACAAGTTGATCATATTCGCAAAAGATGGGACAATATAAACAGATGAAGGCCAAGTACCTGTGCCACATCAGCTAGCCATTCTCCACCAACTGTAACAACGGCTTGAATACCCTGTGCTAGCCTAATAGCACCTCTTGGACCTGTGTTTATCGATGTCTGGATAATATCCTCCACGGCTCCACCAGATTCGGCAACTTATCAATACTAGCTGGCACAAAAAGAACGAAAAGGTACAAGATTATGGTAAAAGATTAACAAAAATCAGATAAATATTTTCAGTTTCACTTGATTAAACATAAGTATAGAATTTGAGTATAGAAAATCAGGCAAACCTCCAGTAAAAAATACCTTAAGAGATGAAAAAACAAGAGCACGAACTGTGAATGGCAGGCGTCTTGGACTCTTGGTCCTCCAGCAAGGATATGCTTCCTCACAGATTATATCTGATCCATCTGTAGGAAAGAAAAAGTAGGTGTACAGCACCTGTAAGTGACCACAAAATTACAGGAACGTCGGAGACTCGGAGGCGAGACGGAATCCGAATGAGCGAAGGTGAGGGACAGGAATTACCAAGGCGCCGCCGAAGGGAGTAGCCGACGCCGTCGCCGACTCGCGCCGAGTAAGTGACTGGGACTGGGTGCCGGTGGGGAGTGAGGGCAGCAGCCAGCAGGGGAGAGCCGGGACGGGGTCACGGGAGTCGGAACTCGGGAGACCGCCGGACGATACGACTGGCTTTGGAGGTGGAGCCGTGGAGGCCTGGAGGTAGAGAGTGGAGATCGAGATTCGAGACTGTCTCTGTGGAGGGCGACTGGGCGAGAATGGAGATCGCCGAGACTCGAGAGGCCGAGACTCGAGAGAGGGACGCGTCTGGAGACTCTGGACTCTGGGTCTGGGGCTAAGTGACCTAAGGCGCTAAGGGGAAGGCCCAAGAAGCTCGAGGGCCTAAAGGGCCGAGTATTTGTGGGCTCGAGCTCGGCTCGAAAATAATTCGAGCCCAATTTTCGGCTCGAGCTCGAGCCCGAGCTCAAAAATACCCGACTCGAAAATCTTTTACTCGAGCTCGAGCTCGAGTTACCCGAATAAAGCCCGGCCCATTTTCAGCCCTAGTCGGGATCCAATTGAAACTGACTTAAAGGCAGAGACGAGAAGGGCCACTGTCGACACCAAGTGGGACATTTTTATTTGGAGTTTTTCCGTACAACGGAGGCCTTGACTTTTGACGTCACTTTGACAACTTCTCAGCCCCGGGAGCGAACTTAATAGTTGGGAATCTTTAGATCCAATGTTGATGTTGTTCTTTTAATCTTCGCTTTTTTGTTTACTATTACCCTCTAAGTATGCCCTAACTTATAATTTGCTCCCTCTATTTATAAAAATCTATATTTTACTTCCTATACTTCTCACATTATTCAATAACAGCTTTTAAAATTATATTTAAATGATATGATAATCATTTTCAATAATTTCAATCTCTTGAATATTTTTTTATAATTAATAAAAAATTTAAATTATTAATTTTTTCTTTCTGTAAATATATTTTTCTCCCTATAAATGTATATCAGTATCTTTTAAAGATCAGTTGGCTATAAAAAAAAATAAAAAATCTTGAAATTCCTGAAACATGATTATCATATAGTTTAAATTAGGATTTCAGAATTTGTTGTCGGATACTATAAATGAGATAGGAATAAAGTGTAATTTTTTTAAAATAAAGGGTAAATTATAAGTTAGACCAAACTATAAAGGGGGGTTTTTGTAATTTTTCCTTTTTACCTCCTGTGGCCCTCAATCTTTTCCGTTTCTTTTTCGTTGTTTAGTTTAGGGCAATGAACGTCCCAATTCATGTCACTTCATCAAACCAATAAGAAAAGGACGAGACCCCTAATGTGGACAGTGAAGCGGGCGGCTTGAATATATTACTAGGAATTAGGATAATGTTTAGTTATAGATTTATTTTTATTTTTATTTTTTTAGTAAAAATTTGAGTGTATAATTTATTTTAGAAAATGAAAAATTTTGCTCTTTAAAATTTAAAGAACCAATTTTCTAAAATAAAAATATTGCAAAAAATATAGTTTCAGATGTCTTCCTCATATATATTTCCAATTAATTTATAAAAAAGATATTACAAAGTTTGAAAAATATTATTTCCTCTTTTTAAATTATGCTATGCACGCCCTACGCTTTTTCCAAAAAAATATGAAAAATACCTAATACTTACATTGTCAAATGTTCTTCTCTAATTGTGGACATTTTCTTAGAATTAATTACCAATTCCTCCATTTACACTTCAACCCCAAGTTTGGAAATCCATAGGTTTTCCGTTGCTTCTTCCGTCTGTTCTGTTGGTGAATTGCTTGCATTAACTTTTAATAAAAAAAACTATATAGTAAATTTTTCTAATATTTAGGTACAAAATAGTCGTTTCCCATTTGGTATTAAAAAAAATGGTAGGAGTTGACATGCAGTATTCCAACCTGAAGGGATGAAAGAGTAAATAATGCCAAGGATTAAAAGAAAAAGTTGTAACCAACCTTTTTAGGCAGTCATAAGCATTAACTGGTCTCATCACATTTACACCCAAAACATAATTGGACATTTATGGGAATAAAATCAAGCAAGCAACTTCCTTAACCTTTCCTTTGGATGTCATCATGATGGTTAAAGCATGATTCCTAGTAATACAACCATCATGCATCTCCATTTGTAGTTGTGAGGCAGAAAATAAAAGCAAGGCATGTGAAGGGTGAAACATTGGTCACCAGATTAAGTAGGTAAAGCATAAACCCTAGAACTATGCTGTATATATTATCATTTAAAACAAATGGTAGATCAAAGGTTTGTGGTTTCTAAATGGTACATTTTTTTTAAGAAAAAAAAGGAAAAGAGAAGTCTCAACAACAATCAATATACAAAGAAAAATTCATCAAACTCAACTTTAAAATGTAACAAAGTGACATATAAGTAGTGCTACACTACTACTACTACTACTACCAATATTTAAAATATATGGGTATAGGATTTTTGAAATGGTGATTCAGAATAGTAGTGATTGGTCTGGAAAAGTAGGTAGTGAGAATACATGGAGTGGAGGGGACCAGATCAATGGCTATGGTTGAACCATTTGATGATGTACGAGTGAGTGGAAACTTATGATCATCATCTGCATCATCGTCGTCATCATGGCTCAGTACGTACCAATGGGAAGGACTGGCAGGGGATCAATGTTTTAGAGTGAGAAAAAGCAATCATAAAAGCCAAGACCACGCAAAATAATAATAATAATAATAATATAATTGTAAAGGGTTTTCCTTTCTGTTATATGAAAAGAAAAAAAAAAAAAAAGATCAATGCATTATGTTCTGATATGATGTATATATATCAATTAATTACAATTCCTCTTACTCCTTCAAGTTGTTAGTCCAGTTTTTTTTTGTGAGAAAATAGTCTTAGTGGAGGTCTGTTAGGCAGTCTAACACAATCCACGGCGTCCAGTGGACGGAGAATTTTGTAATGATGCATCATGCTAAGTGCTTACTTTAATTTTCCAGTTAAAACTATCTATTAACCTAAACGCTATCTTAAAAATTCCTGGCCAAATATTTGGTCGATTTGGGGTCCTGCAGGACTGTTATGTGTTCCTCAATTCTGTACATCATCATTGGTCATCGAGTTATGGTGATCAGCCCAGAGCAGAGCCACACACAAACAACAAATTAACTTTATAATTTGGAGGGATTGAGCTAATTATATATAAATTACATTGGTGTTTTGTCTTCTATACGAGATGGAGCGGGGGATTAGTGGGCGGCTGCTAATTTAAAGAATTACATGTTGTGCAGATTGTAGTTTCCTAATAGGCTCCAAATCAATAATTAGTGTCAAAAAGACCGAGAGAAAAAAAAAAATAGCATGATGACGACGATGATGATGGTATGATGGAGCAATTGGAAAATCACACTAAAGTACATTGGCTATTCGCTATTTTCCATTGCTAGGAAACGTTTGGAGATGATTAAAGAGAGAGAGAGAGAGAGAGAGAGAGAGAGAGAGAGAGAGAGAGAGAGAGAGAGAGAGAGAGAAACACTAAACAAAAATGATTTTTTTTTGTTGTTAAAGGCTCAGTTCCTGAAAAGTGAGCTAGTTTGTTATTTTTATATATGGAAATTGTTTGTCTTGATTCTAGACAATTTAAAGCCCAAGAAACCTAAAAAGTATTCTTTGGAAAATGTATTTTTTTAATTAAAAAAAGGCTAGTAAGAATAATATATTTTCAATAATCTGAAACAGACTCACTATCAATTTTCATGTGCTAAGTGTCGTGGAGTAACAAATAATAATAATAATAATAATCTCTATGTCCTAAAATATTTATATTTTCAATATTCTCGCTTGTTTTCTAATTATGATAGTTTTTTAAATATACCCTTTCCCTTTTTCTAAAATTTATAAATGTTCATCATTTAATTATACTAGTCAGTAAAGAGTAACATTGAATAGACATATCCATATCTAACACTCTCCATCCCAGATTGTTTGTCCACCAGAGAAAAACTCATGTTTTAAGAACGTAAAATTAAGTGCAGTCTCTTATTAGCCAAAATGATTATTGTACCAAATCTTATCCCTATTTAATTTCTCTATAATTTTGTGATTCAACTTTTCTGGACAGTAAAATAATAAATCTAATCTTCTAATTAGGAAAATGGGCAACGAATTTGCGACATCTGAAAAAAATTGATTGGACAAATAATTGGGAATGAAAGGAATATGTTTATTTTACAAAACATCAACAGTATTTATAGAAAAGTCAGAATCAATAATATCTTGAGAGACATAGAATAATTAAAAAAAGGAAAAAGAAAAAGGTGAAAGATACACTTGAATTTAACATGTAAAACGCGTTTTACGGGAAAAAAACAAAAAATCGTAAGTGTTTGAGGTAGAGGTGATTGCACGGTTTCTGCTTCAAAGTTAAAGGGGCCGCGCCTGGTTAAGCTGGGAACCTCAGGCTCAACTCAGTGTCATTGATTCTTCCGGTCAACAGTCAACACGACAAGCATTGGTGCCCAGTTTCTGACAAGGTGCCACCCCCACTCATGGCAGGCAGGCTCACAGGCACACAGTACAGTACTGCAACTTGGGAGAAATTATAGGTTATCTTCTTTTAGGCATGAGGCTGGAGGTGAGACCCAACCCAAGTGTTTACCCCAACAATAAAATGCTCCTCCCAAGTGTAGTGAACATGTTCATTTCGTTGCATTTCTAGGGACTTGAGACTTGTTCTTATTTCATTTCAGACTGAAACACATATGAGTCTATACAACGCAATCAAGTATGTGTATTTGTAGCCTACTTAAGGAGACAATACATCCGTAAAATATGGCTCTCGATAGATGGATAGAAAAAGGTTTACTGGAACCGTCCGGTAACATGAAGACCTGTTAAACAATCACTTCATATCATGCAACTCTGATAATTGCTTCAGTCAATCGTGCTTTAAATAACAGGCCACAAGTTAAATGAAGCCTAGCCAACTTCGGGCTCGAGTCAAGTTGCGGGGAAAGAAAATGAGATTAGGACTGGACTGGGGGTAACAATTTTCAGCTGCAATCTTTGAGATGACACGGAAACAAGTTGGACCCCCCAACCCACCACATGAAAAAAAAAACCCAGCCCAATAAAAACACAAGATTTTCAAAGTCCAGCCAATAAACAGTACGAATCTACAATATGTTGAGCAAATAACAAGACATGGCTTTCAAGACTCTTACATGATGGGAGACCAAAGTTGCATACACAACCTGTCCTCTACCAGCAGAATGGCCGAGCTACAGTTCATCCCCAGTCAATGCATAAAATAACCCACAACAATGACCCACTGTGCCCTCGGAGCTGCAAAATTTTATCCGTTGGATATATCACTGCCAGTCATCCAACTAGAACCTGAAGGTGTTCACCCTCTGCTAAATGCATGCTTAACAAAAATTCTCAAACGCTGCAACACCTACAAAGCAACCACATAAAAACCTTAAAAGTGCAGTAGATACGAATCCTCGAGCAATGATGACAAAGCCACTAGTATCCAAGGGTGAGAAGCATTACTAACTACTGATCAACAATAAACCAGTTACATCAACAAATTTTAATGCTGAATGTAGCAAGCCTTTCCAACACGTTTAAATCCTGGTCGAAACAATTCCCCAAAACATTATCCAACTTGATTCAATCATATTCATTCTATGAACAGAATTGTCATATCCCAGAATAGCAGCAACAAGGTCGCAAAGACAAGCAAGGAGCACAACTTACTCAAACTATTGACGCATTATGGGCACTGCAAAGCTGAAGCAAAGCTGCTTGGTTTGCTGACTCAAGATTTTCACTGATGATCTGAGGATATCTCCCAGGGGTGGCAGCACAGAGCCCTGCCAATGAAACTGCTAGGAATTGCTTTGGATCACTAATATTCGGAAGAGGATCATCCTCTTTCTTGCCAGCATTGTAAAGTTTAACAAAAGTGGCAGTATATCCCACATTTTCTGCAACATCAGGAATGTCTGGCTCTTCCTCAATCCTGTCCTCCTCTGGCCTTGAGAGAAGCGTAACAATACTATCCAGCATCTTGCCCCAGAACCTAGCAGCTGAAGGATCCAAAAGAACAGGACATTCACACAAAAGTCTGGTTGATGCAACTGCAGTTAATTTAACCTCAACCCGACCAGTAATCAACTTAAGATTGGGTATCCAAAACTTGTCTACAATTTCAGAGAACACATTGGCTTGAACAGCATTCATTGTGCCCACAAGGTTCACAACACCGTGCTTCACCAAAAACAGGGACATGAAAATAACAAAAAACTTCTGAAACTTTACAGTGCGCCTATTTTGAAGGCGGCTAAAAAGTACATGCCAAATGTCTCGCATGTAAGCAGAAATGACACCATAGTCAAGGTTCTCTATAACTGTGTTCAAAACATAGAATCCCTGCTCATCTGTGCTAGGGGAAGCTAGAAGCATGCTAAATATACCGAGGACCTGATTCAGTCTTCCCTCTTGGTTAACCTCATTGGGAGCCTTTTGAAGGAATGCTTGAAGTAGGCGAACAAGTGCCGGAACATTGGAAGATCTATTCCATGACTCAGGAGACAGAAGCAGCACAAAAATCCGCATGTAGTTTGATGAGAGTGGTGGTCTATTCAGCTCAACAAGTTGAGCCAACAGCTGGAATGCATAGGGCAAAAACTCTGTCACATCATTGGCTAGTATAGTTTCGATACTTGGGAAGAGACTTTCCTCAAAAGCGGAGACTAAAGAGGAATTTTTCTCACATGCCCTCCTTATAAGAACAGCCACTGACTCAAAAAGATAATGATTAAAAATAGGATTTTTTGGATTTTTGCATACTTCATTGAGAATAGAGGTTAACCCAGCAATGCACGGTCCTGCAATCTCAGTGGAAATATCTGCAATCCCAAGAACACGCATTATACATTTCATTACATACTGGTTCTCTTCAGACTCCAGAAACTTCAAGGCATTGAAAAGGTTGGTCATGAGCAATGGAACTGATGGAGTCATATCTGCTGATGTATATCTTGGTATTCCCCTTTCATCCCTGACAATCAGGAGCTTTTCTATACAGTTGGCAGCATAAGAATGAACAACATTTGACTCAGCAGTAAGGAAGCGAACTACATTGGGGAACCACTGAAATGCAATAGGCTTAGGTATTTGGCTTCTAAACGTTGTCAGGAATTTAAGTGCTCCTGCCTTGAGTATGGGAAACGCATTGATATCCTGGCTTTGCAACTCAGGAACAATAACTGATGCAAAAAAGCTCTGAACATCTACTAAATCAGTTGAAACAGAAGCTCCACCAGCTCTTTTTGTAGCAAGGGAGACCACTAAATAAATAGCACAATCCTTGTCTTTCCAATTTGCCGCAGGATTAGTAGCAAACAAGCTTAATAAGCTTTGAATCTGAACAGAAACGATATCCGTCACCTGCTGCCTATAATTAGTTGCGATTCCTTTGAGCAGTTCACATGCAATCCTTCTCCTAGTATCAATGTCACTACCCTCCATATCCCTCCTAATGAACTCTACATAATTCATTTCAAAAAGTTCCTCATCCTCATCCCTCAACCGCACATTAGGAATAACAATACTCTGGCATATCTGCATCAACACTCCTTCACTTGCAAACAGAGCATGATGTACACTCGTGCTAACAGTCGTCAAGAATTTCATGGCCGTTACAGCTAGCTTATCACGGCTTGAGGACTGGGAAACAGAGGTGAGTAAAGTCCAAACAGCTGAAGCAAAGTCATTCAGATACCCTTGAAACTCCTCCTCATTCTTCTCCATGTACAGACTAATGTTCTCACAAACAGCAGCCCTAAGCTCATCTACGAGTGCAAGCCCATCAGGACTATTCTCCAGCACAGGGTAAGTAGAGGTCAAATACTTCTTAAACTCGCCCATCCACTCCCCCATGTGATCCTCAAAGAACTCAGGCAATTCCTGAAAGTTCAGAGAGTAAAATATCCGACAACACAATCTCTGAGACTCAAATAATGATCGAAGGGTTGTGGCAGAACCCCCACCGGAGCTCATCGCAGAATCAATCAAGGAAGAAGTTTTGAGAAATACCTCCAACAATGGGGCACAAAAATTATCCAAACAGTACTTCAAATCAAGCAAAAGATCGTTTGTCTTGTACTGGTACCTGAATTTCTTGAAAATGGAATTGGCGGTTCCGAGAATTCCATTGACAGAAGCATAATCGGCAGATTGCACAGCATTCCGGAGATTCGCAATGAGCTCAGGCAGCAAATTGGGCCACGATTTAGGAAAATCATGCTTCCCGATAATGGCGAGGGCCTCGCTGAGCTGGCTCTGGATGCGAGGAGAAGAAGACAGCATAAGGGAAACGATCAAGGTTTTGATCTGTTCCTTGTCGGCGTCCACAATTGGGGAAAGTGCGATGCCATCCCTAGAGTCCGTGACTGGAGCCCACCGGAAACGCAGGTGATTCTTGAAGTTGACGGCGGCGGCGTGGCGGATCTGTTCGTCGACCGCGGGCTCGGCGACAAGGCGCAGCACCGCGAGGCCATAGTTGGTCTGGTTGGCTGCATTGGAGAGAGAGGACTCGGCGGCACGACGCGGCTCGGGGAGGGGAGAGAGTGTGTTGAGGAAGCACTGAGAGAGGAACTGGAGAGTCTGTTGATTCCATTCCATTGCCAGACGGAAGCAAGACTCCTGAAGCTTCAAGAGAAGAAGATGGTTGAAGATGTCTAGGGTTTGGGACTGACGATCGCGAGTTGCCGGAGGCAAAAGTAGCCAACTCAAAAGGAGCAAGAGGGGGAAAATTTTCAGGGGTTTTGAAGTGACGAAAAGAAAGTGAAGGTGGAAGAGGCTCGTCGGAGAAATGTAATGGGCCGGCCCAATAAAGGTGACCTGGTGATCTGATCCGGTTTCTGCTCGACCCGGTCTGATAAATAAATGGACAGGATGGCAAAGCCCAAAAACACAAAAAGCAGCTAGACTAGACAGCTACCAGTAGTATTATTTAGGAAAAATTACCACAAGCCCTCTAACATTTGATTGAACCTACATTTATGTTTTTTTTGGGTTTCAAATACCTACACTTACCTCCCTCAGACGTTAACTACATGGCATCATCCATCATTACCACAGAAAAGGGGAAATACCGACTTCTGCCCTCCTAGCCTTCTTTCAATAAAACTTTGCCCGCAATTTTTATATCAATACAAATCAATCCCATTAACAAATTAGAAGCGCAAGTAAAAAAATCCTTCTGTGGAAAAATCGAACCAGTTCACTCATCATAATCCTAAAAGATTCAATTCATCTCCTTCAGTTTCTTGCTTCTCTTCTCCACCTCCTTTGCAGCTCTTTTTCCCTACTCCTGTCACATCACCAACCAGAGCCTCATCCCCACCGCGTTCATACCCGTTTCTGGCTTCAACCCTCCTAGCTTCGCTTTTTAGTCGTGCGCCACCAACACCCGTCCCCGATAACAAACTTGAGATTTGAATTCTCGACATGAGCGCCCGGGGGGGGGGGGTTGGGTGGATTTTCAAAAGGAGAGAAGTCATGGCCCGATCAGATCCCCTCGGAGGCACGCGATTTCGTTTCTGGGCTGGGTGGATTTCTCTGCCGATTTAATTGACAACTTGCCACTGCCGCCGATTCAAAGATCACAATCTTCAGTGATTCTCTGTTCGATGATGATTTGTCCGATTCTCCTTGGCAGCGTTGCCCCAATTTCATTCGGAGACCGCAGTCCTAATTCTAGTTAACACATATCAATTTTTTGCACAATAATCAGAGAAAACTTGTGAATTGGGACCATTAGAGCTCAAACCCTAGGCAGTAGACGATGAAGTCGGGCAGATGAAGAGAGCAAAGCCGTTATTGGCTCTGCATATTTTATTGGGTTTTTGGCGGTGATGTTGATGCTGAGGAAGGAGACGGTGAAGTCGGGCGGTGGGGTCGATAGAGGAAGTAGACGACGATGGATGTGATGACGGCGGCAGTATGAGTGGCGGTGGCGCTTGGGCTACGGGCTATTGGCGTCATAAGGGTAGGATTTGGGAAAAGAGAGGAGAAGTGCCGATTGAACGGGGGGGAGGAGAGGAAAAGGGTAGATTGAACTGAACGGCGGCCAATTGAATGGGTTTCGAGAGTCAAGTCGTTTGGTCTCAGACACGACTTTTCCTTCAACGAAGCCTACTCAGTTTTGATCCGATTCTAGCCCGAAGGAATCACCACTTCAGGTGAGAAAACGTGACCCATGCCATTCTGGGTTGGTGCAGTTTATGGTGATTCGAAGAAGAAAGTACAAAATTGGGGATGGGTCTAGTATAGGATCGGGCCTAAATTGTTAGATGTAGAGGGTGGTGGGGCAAAAGTTTTAGGGAACAAACTTAGGATGGCAAAAGTAGGTATTTTCTCTTTTTTGTTACAACAGTGAATAACAGCGTTAAACTTCTCAGGGGGTAAGTATATGTTTTCCAAACATCAGGGACAAAACTATAGGTTTAAGCAAACCTCAGGGAATTTTTGGTAATGTTTGCCTATTATTTATTAACGGAGAAAGCATACATTAAGTCCTAAAGCTTTTGACATTTTTCTAATCAGTCCTAAACTCCTAGATTTACGAAACAAGTCCTAAAACTTATAGTTGTTAGCTTGTTAACTTTGTTAGTTCTAAAAGTTTCACATTTTACCAAATCTGTCCTAAAACTTATGTTTTAATGGAAAATGCTGCATGATACTTAACAATGTTATATCCAGTGACTAAAATGGTAGTTTTCAAAATTTAATGGCTTATTTGAAAATTTTATCAAGGTTTAGGGGTCACTTTATAATTTTATTAAACATTAAGGACTAAAATGAAAATTTTCAAAAGATAAATATAGGGACCAAATTGTATATTAAAAACATTGGGACCCAATTGTTATTATTTTTCAAATTTTGAAATGAAGTACAGCCTTCTTCACATATTTATTGACCAATTTGATTTGGCATAAAGATTAAGAAGTAGAAAAAGTTTATGTGTTGTTTCCACTTTTGTTCTTAATTTCTCACACATAAATCAAGAAAGTTGGAGAAAATGAATATTGAAGCAATCATTTGAAGAGTAGTTTGGTAAAGTATTTTACTAAATATAAAAATATCACAAAGATTTAGAACTGCATAAAATTGAATATGTTGCAGTAGTTTTGGGATGAATGAAGTAATTTAAAGTTTGATGCTAAAAGCAAGACTCCAATATCTAGAGTTAGTTCATTTTAACTTAAGTCAACTTAATCCAAAATAACTTATTTTCATTTTTACATTTTTTTTCCAAAAACCAATTTATTTGAAAGCTAATATTATGTAGGTGTAATAATCCATTGAAAACATAATTTTTTATTATCATGTTAAATTTTTATAATTTTTTATTTTTAATGCATGAAAATAAAGAATTCATAAAAATTTAATAACATCACAAATATTTACTTTCAAAAGGATTTTTACATCTACATAAAATTGACTTTCAAATAAAATTGGTTCCAGATAAAAAAATATGTAAAATTAAAATAAGCCATTTTCAATTAAGTTGACTTAAATAGACAAAACTTCCTATTCCAACCATCATTCACGGATCAACAATAAATTCCACCCTAGTGAAATCGACATGTCCATAGTTTCGACAAACTATGTGAATGCCATTAACTTAACCCAATATCTTTTATATGAGCATTCTACCCTACTCTATCAGCCATACTTTGGTGAAATAGATTTGTTGTTGATCTACTGACAATGGAGTACAGTGGGTTTGGTCAGCTTCTAATATTTTAAATAACATGGCTCTACTCAGTTCATTGAGCTCCAAATTCCTTCATTTGTAAACTTAGGATAATAACAAAAAATCCCTAACTTTTAAGAAATTACAATTTGGTCCTTATGATTTTGAAAATTTTCAGTTTAGTCCCTATTTTTATTGAAAAATTGTAGAGTGACTCCTAAACTTTGATCAAAATTTTCAAATATCTCCACGAAGTTTTTAATAGTCACTAAAAATAACTTAACTTCAACATTTTTTTGTTAGAAACAAAGTTCTAGGACTAATTTGACAATAAGAGAGATTTTTAAGACTAATTATATAAGTCTTAGGGGAAGGAAAAAACCGACCTATTGTAGGCATATTGACCAGCCACATTTTTATCTCTTTTTCTTTCGAACTAGCCCAGACTTCCTCTTGACCTGTACGCTCAACAATTGAGTTTATTTGTTAGCTTTATATATGTTTCTTTTCCTTCTCTTCTTCTTCTGTTTTTTTTGGGGGGGGGGGGGGGGGCCTTGTTGAGTTCAATAAGCAAGAAGAACTTTTAGAAAACAAAAAGCAACGAGAAGATAATCATTATTATCTGGCCGGTGACATTGGTCTGATCACAACATAGATGACTGAGACCAACATCAACATTTAAGATGAATAACAGCGTTAGTATATATTCTCAATATATAAACTACTTCTTAAGTATTTCCCATAGCATCTAAAAAATAGTGATGCAAATAAAACTATAACATTTCCTATGCTTTAAGCCCTTCGAAAGAAATATTTGGAATTTCAATAATAAGGATATTTTAGATGACGTCATTGTATGGACCCTAAGTTATTAACTTGAACAGAATTACTCAGATCGGGACTAAAAGTATCCAAGGGAATTACTTGCGGAATCTTGCCCGAGAAGATATGTTTCACTTTTGACAGCCCAATAAAAAGGTTTGTCGCGTGGATCAAGTCCAAGAGAAATCTAGTTTTGTGTGGTGGTGAGACGGCTGGAACTGGAGAGCCCCCACAGGGAAGAAGGCGACGCCCACGCCCACGCCCGCGCAGAAGCCCATCCCATCCCTGGACCTGCTTCCACACCTCTGGTGGGCCTCCCTCGTAGTCGTAGACCAATTATTTACTAGCAGCACCAGCACATATCTCTAAGATTCTGTAGCTTATCCCCATCTCTCTTCACCACAAATCCTTTCGCTGTCTCATTTTAAATTTGTCTCTGACCCTTGAGCCTGTAACAGAAAACAACTTCTCCTGTTTCTAACTCAACGCTACTTGTTTCACGCAAGGAACAGAACAAAACATATATGGCATCAACGGTAGGTCCTTGATTGCACAACCCTAAAGCTTTACATATGAGTAAATTATGTAAATGGTCCCTAACCTTTAGTCATTGTTTCCTTTTAGTCCCTAATCTGCTGAATGTTCTATTTTGGTCCTAAACCTATTAAAATTATTTCATTTTGGTCCCTCACCAAATGAAATTCATTAAATCAAAATAATTTTCTGATAGAAACTTTTAAAATTTTAATTTAAATATTCGGTAACTGTCTTTCAATAAATTTAAACAGTTTAATATTTTTTTACAGTAAATGAAAAATTTAAATTAGTAGTTTTTTCTTTCTGAATGAAATAAATTCAATTGACAGAGAGAAAAAAATGTGATTTGAATTTTTCATTAACTGTAAAAAAATTATTATACAGATTAAATTTATTATAAAATAGTTACCGGATAGTTTAAATTATGATCTAAAAAGTTATTATCAAACAAATATTTTAAGTTAAGAAATTTCATCAAATTGGAACCAAAATGAAATCTTTTCAATAGATTTAGGACCAAAACGAAACATTTTAATAGGTTTAGGACTAAAACAAAATATTCAATAGGTTATGGACTAAAAGGAAACAATGACTAAAGGTTAGGGACCATTCATGAAATTTACTCCTTTACATATTCGTATAGGCAAAAGGGATAATTTTGCCACTATAATATAAAGCTCAAAATAGTTTTGCTACTAAAATTTTATTCCAGATAAATTTACAACTAATGTTTTGGAAATGAACATATTTACTATCAATATTTTAAAATGTAGGAATATTTACCACTATAATAGTTAACAATAGGAATATTCTACTATCACAAAGAATATCCTATTAGAGTAGAGGGGCAAGTTGGATAATCTACCGCCACATCTACCAATATATGACATATTTGCCATTAATGTTTTCAAAATAGGTAGTTTTGCCATCAATGTTTTTGAAACGGGTATATTTACTATCAAGTTTTAACATAAGTGACGGTAGTGACATATAGAAGGGATGAACAAGGTGGGGAGTTGTTTAATGATGTCAGATCGCGCACGATACGTCACAAGCAACAATTGGCCGGCAGTTACAGTGGGCAAGCAACAATTGCTGGTAATTAATGCCACTGGAGCTGAGCAAATCCTTGAGTTTAGATTGCTGTGGTTAGAGCCAAGGCTGGGGCTAAGGGTGCGGCGGTTATGTGAGCCAGTTGAAGGAAAATTGTGGTGAAAAAATTCATCAGTACACTTATCTATCATTTCATTTCTAATAGGTTGAGGGAAAAAAGTTGGAGATTGTGACTTTAGTATTAGGGATGAAAGATTAAAGTGAAAATTAAGAAAAAAAAATATAACTTGAGTGACTATATAATAAATTTTCCTTTTTACCATTTTCATCTATTCCTCCACCTGCGTTCTACGTTGACAAAATATTGCCACATTGTTACTTTGTCAACATGCCTTGACATGTTACTAACGACAGTGGTAAATATGTCCATTTCAAAAACATTAGTTGTAAATTTATTTGGAATAGAACTTTAATAGAAAAACTACATGGACCTATACTTTAGTGACAAAATTATCTTTTTTACCTATTCGTATAAATAAATCAACAAAAAAAAAACAACAGTAGAAGGTAATTGAAGTAAAACTATTCAGATTAAAACTATTCTATAATTAACATTTGCGTTTACAAAATACTTTTGGTGCTCATAGCACCACTACAAATTTTTGGTTTATATATGTAATTGGCAGTGGGACTCCATTTCTCTTAACGGTATTAAAGACACGTGGGTGATTATTGATAGTTTGATGAGATTGTGCATGAGCATTCGGGAATTTGTCTTGATTAATAACGGAGACCAGCATGTCTTTTCAAAGAGCTACAACACTTTTCCTTTGTCATTTTTCACCTTTCTCGAATTACACTTAAGTGTTCACATTTTCACTTTCAAATTCAAGTGATTATTATATGGAATCAATTAGTATCACATTTTCACTTTCAAATTCAATTGATTAGTATATGGAATCAATTAGTATCACATTTTCACTTTCAAATTCAATTGATTAGTATATGATTTTATTAAGAACATTTGGAGAGCTACATATTTTCACAGTAAAGATATCTCAGAACATTATTTTCTCTAACGTATAGTTTGTGGGAATAATGATTCCCTTGGGAATAACATTTGAGATTTCTATCAGATGTTATGATAATTTTCTAACGCTTATAACAACTTCTCAAATAATTTATTGCTAAAAACAACCATTTAATAGTTTTTTTTAATTTAGAATGCTAAATGTTGATGTTGTTTCTAAATATAGTCCAAGGAGAATTGCTATTTAGCGTTTCACCTGTGGCACTATCTACAACCAACACGTCAAACAATTTATTATCATCCTTGATATATCATCTAGGAACCATTAACATTTAAAGCTACATTTAAACAGTTTTCCTGACTTTGAACTCTATTTAGGATTAACATTTGGGAGTTTGATATGATAATTTAAAATTATTTATAATTAACTAAGATAATTTTCTAAACTAATCGTGTAACATTATCATTTATCGTCCAGCTGGTCTCAACCATGAAACATTTGCACTACTAGAATTTGTCTATTGTAGGCTACAGCTACATTACAATTAACAATGCCACTACGCTTTCTTACTTTTTAGAAATTGCAGAAACGACACTCTTTCCGTCAAAGATGTTTGCAATACTTTTTTTTCTTTGGGCACAAAGTTAGAGTTGCGAGGCTAACCCGATCTATGACCTTTGATTATAGTTGTAACTTGTAAGGTTTGGACAAAACATGGAAAATGGATGGAGGAGCTATGATCAATGTTGAGGTCACTTAATTCTCATCTCCCAACAAATACGTCTCTCTCTTTTTCATAATTATTTACTGTGCTTACCATGTGACATCTAATTCGAAAATAGGAGTTGGGATTGAAATTTCAGGAATACAAAGGAAAGAGTCAATAGAGTGTGGAAAGTGGGTTAATTACAAGTCAATCATTAAGTTTTTACTTGTTGATCAACAAATGAAGGTAATGCTAGTATAAGGACTATATAATGTACTAATTACTCAGACATCCTAAAGTTACAAAAGTTCAAATACTTTGTGGAGGCATTTGTAGGTAAACTAACTAACAAGGACATATTCCTTTTAATTTTTTTTTCTTTTTTTTTTGTTTTTATGTATATTTTTGAAAGAATGTGCATGTTTACAATTAATTAATAACTAAAAAAATCATAAACTAAAATAATGTATGGTAATTTATGTTAAATTATAATTTTATTTTGAAGTAAAATAATATTTTAAATATAAAAACAAAAATTTGAAATAGGTGCACACAAGGTCATCTGATTAGTTAAATTCGTACCCTCTCATGACTTTGCCAATAGAGTCAAATTCGGGTTGAATGACTAGGTTCATGAAGAGTAGGGGCATGTAGAGTATTTATGACATCTCTAATTCGAACCTCATTTCACAGTAACATATGACCAAATTGGCGAGTTCATGGGCAAAATGTGTTTGAGGACTTAGTTGATCCCAATAGTGTTATCAAAATGTCTGAGCCAACTCAATTTCAAGAAATTAAAATAAATCTTAGCTTTCAATTTTTGTGTCAACAGTAAAAAATTTCGTCTGCACTAATTGAAAATTTTAAATTGAAATTTGATGTTTTCCATTTTGTTTTGACTAACCAATTGTAGCCAATAATATCTGTTCCATTATTCAACTCAATTAATTGTCCCATACTGCGAGTTTAGTTGGCAAAGGTGCAGGGATATGGAATCTAGGGCCCTAAATTCAACCCCTTCACACTTCCTCATTTTTACAATAATGTCGTAGGTGCTGCTTTGGTTGTCTTTCAAGGTCTCAAATACACACAATATAGCTCCCCCAATACAACCGATTGTCCAACTAAGATTATAATTGAAGTATTCAATTAGTTAAAGATTAACATTTTCATCCACAAAGCTAGATAATGATTGAATCTGAAAATTCTTTTCCCATTTTTTCTTTCTTAGACGTTCTTTGGATAAAAATTTGAATGTATAACTTACCATAAGTATGTGAAAAATATTTTGTTTAATTTTTAAAAAACTCATAGCCATCATGAGCATCAACTAGATAATGAATGTACTATTTTTAAGTTTGTTGACTTTTTTTTTTGTTTGAAATCAAAGCTAGTTGAATGTTAACACTCTATCTACCTCATAATTTCTTGAATAAAATATTTTATAAAGTAATGAAATTTTCTATATTTTTTCTTGTACTCAAGTTAATAAAAAATTAATAAACATAATTAATTATTTTTAAAAAAAATATTTTAAAAGTACATGTTGAGTTTCTTGAAGTGTAGAATTTCAATCAGTATATAGTGAATAATATTATGTTAAATAAGTAATTATTTAATAAGTTCAGAAGAATAAGATTTTTCAAATTTTAAAAACAAACTACATACTCAAGTTTTTATTAAAAAAATTAGGAAAAAAATGAAAATGTTTTTCCACCTAGACATTTTCTTAATGTTTTCAATTGTATATATGATTGAATTTCTTCCCTTGTAGATGTTCGACTTCAATATTTTCATTTATAATGGTAGATTTCTTGATTCAAGTTTGATATCTTCAATCTTAAAATTGAGCACCATTGTCTTCACATTGCCTACATAACGGTAAGGTATTGGGGACACCGAATTCGACGTGTTGGGTTTGAGCCCCCTTCCCCTCCCCCAATCTCATAAATGTCTTAAGTGTTACTTTAGTTGTCTTTTGAGATCCAAAATGCATGTAAGATATTCTCTCCATATAATATAGATCACCTCTCTATGCCTTGCAGTCATGTACAGCTTATTTTGAGTAACAAAAAAATTTGAGTACTATTTTTTTTTCAAAATACTGTTAAAAATGGTTCAAATGCCATCATAAAAGAAGATTTCGGTATTTCAACAAATATGTCAAATATTTGCTATCAAACTGTTGGATTTGTTCTATTCATGGCTCGCATTTATTTATTTTGATGATAACAAAACATATTTGTTTTATGTATTTCAAAGCTTTACCTAAAGATTTATACATTGATCTCTTATTGATAAAGTTTTAAAATTTGGAAGGAAAATTGTTTCTTAATTATATTTGAAGTATTTACAGTGATTCAAACATTGCTTGTAAAGGAAGAAATCTTTTTAGAGAAAAATTTATTGAAGTTTGGAAGTGAGAAAAACCTGATGCTACAGTTTCAACAGGGTGAAAATATTTCAACGTGTTGAAACTGGAGCACACTTGAGTGAAAATTTTTCAACCAAGTGAAACGTTGATTTCAGACTTGTGCGTGATTTTCTGGTTTAAAAATTCTTTTTAAAATCATGCCACATCAGATTACCATGTGGACTAGGTGCTGACATGTGATTAATAAGCAATCTATCTAGCCGTTGGAGTTCAAACCTGGGGTTTTGCTATGAGACCGAATTTGCAACCGAGTGAAAGTTTTTCACCTGTGTGAAACTAGGCGATAAAAGCAAAAACTTGTCAAATTTGACAGCAACGGTCACCTGTTTTCTTGAAGACTTTTCTGACATTCCAAATGGTTCTTTAACGTCTCTTTGGCCCCCAAATAAGTATAAATACATGGAGAAACACCTTGGAGATAACTCTTGACCATAAGATCAAGGATTCATCATCAAATTTAATAGAAAAGAGCTTATCTTGAGAAATTTATTGTTGTGGTTGTGCTTTCACTTGTATATCTAGCAAGAGTGCTATTGTGTGAGCTTGTGAATTTGTAAATATTTCAAACCTTAGAATGTCTTGAGTGTGGATTAGTTTCTAATGAGCCTTGAAGAAAACTAGAAAGTAATTTCTAGTGAACTTTGGAGAAAACTAAAGATTGGTTGGGTGTGTACCTTGAAGAAAACACAATTGTAATCTTGATCAAGAGATAATGGAGGAAATCTCAAGTGGATAAGTTTGAGGAGAGGACGTAAACTCTGATTGGTGGAGTTGAACATCTATAAATCCCGGTGTATTCTTTTCTTTATTCTCTTTTATTTACTTGCTTTATTTGTGATTAACATTACTTGATTTGTTGTTGATTTTTTGTTAAGTAAATTTAGTTATAAAATTTTGATTTTTCTAAAATTTTTAATATAACCAATTCACCATATTCTTGGTTGCACTTGTGCCAACACAAACAAATACAAAGTATATGTTTACCTAGTCTAAGCCGGGCACAACAAATTTGAAGCTAAAAAACTCAAAGGTCCATGCCCGGGAAAGATCTATAAATTACTAGAACAAGTCTATGAAACCTACATGATCTAGGATTTAAGAACGTTCATGTGTTTGTACTTATATGTAAGTGCCCCCGTGGTCCAAATGAGAAGTCCTGAGAGGGTGAATATTACATATTACTATCTCTTATTATTGTTTTCTTTAAATTGGATTAATCCCCGAAGTTTAAAACTATACCAAGTCTGTTGTTAATTTATTGATGACTAAACTTAGGCATTTCGTTTTGACTTTTTGAGGTCGTTGTGAAATACCATTTCAAGATCTAAAATCCTCTACGCCGTTACGGTCTCCAACGGGCCAAAAAACTTTCCGTTCCGGTCAATCGACGAGGGGAAGACAAAACTGATGTCGAAATTAGGGCGGTACGCTTATTTTCAACGAATAAATTAGTCCCGGGACCGCAACCTCGACGAGTTTAATTTCGTGCGGTCCCATTAGAGTTTTGTGGTGCCGGAGCCAGACTTTTCGCCTTTGCACTTGCACGTTCGCCGTTTTCAGGTCGATTAGCAGAAGAATTCCTAATGCTAATTATACTACACCCTTCATTTTAACCCATGTCAACATATATAATTTTACATTTCTATTTTTATATTTCTTTATTCAGGATTAATTTATTTAGGAAGTTAATATTGTATATGTGTAATAATCCATTAAAGATATAATTTTTTTTATAATGTTATTAAACTTTTATAAGTTTTTCTTTTTATACCTAAATAGGTAAGATGCTTGCAACGGAAAAGAAGAGGCATATATAGAGTTACAAATAGCCTGCGACAATAAGAAAAACATAAAAAAGAGAACGTTTAATATTACATAATTTATCAAAATAATCCTTCGAACATAACATCTTAGACAACATTTTTAGGTTCGGCTGCTAAAACCTACTACAATAGCAATTCTGACAACCAAATCAAAAGTTCAGATATTGATCCTACAGTGCATATATAGATATACTCTTCCAAGATATTTATATATGCCGACTGCTTTCTTGAAAATTCGTGTTTTTTTTAGGGCTGGATATAAACAAATTCCGCCAAAATTTCCATGGAATGAAAGATTCCCAGAATTCTCTGCCCCACACAATTGAAAAAAGAAGAATTAAGACATCTTGAGAATTGAAGGCTGCAAATATACACATTTTGTTTTGTCTAGCGTCGTGGGTTGTTTTGATTTTTTAATACTCAAAATTATTATAAGTACAAGAGTTCAGGGGTACTACCATAGAAAAGTTAAGCCAGTGATGTGTCTTTGCGCAAAATTTTAAAGAATTCCGACTATAATTTGAACACTTCAAAGTACCATCTAAATCCGTATCTTCTATTTGAATATCCAGCATGAGGGTTTCTTATTTTTAAATTCAAACAAACCCATGTGACTTTTAATTTCTTCCATCCCCACTCGCAATCACTTTCCGAAAACAGCCGAACTCTAATTATCTTTGATGATAACATAATATTTGTAATAATAGTCACAATAGCAGTAACGATGTTTGTTATAACAATCACAACAATAAAGAATATTCCCTCTACCCTAAATTTTTTGTTCTATTTTATACTCAATTCATTTTAACTTAAATCCATTGACTACAAAATGATTTATTTTTATTTTTAATTTTTTTTTTACTTGAAAATAATTTTAATTAAAAGCTAACATTATGTAGCTACATTAATCCATTAAAAATAAAATTTTTATAATCTTACTAAATTTTTATAAATTTTTCTAATTTAAAACCTTAAAAAAGAAAAATTTAAAAAAATTTAACAACATCATTAAAATTTACTTTCAAATGGATTATCGCATCTATATAACATTAGCTTTCAAATGAAATTGAAATTGGTTTCAATAAAAAAATATGTAAAAATAAAAATAAGTCAATTAACTCTAAGTTAAAACGAATTAGTTCTTAGTTTTTTTAATTAATTTTGACTTAAATTTATGCATATTATTATTTGATAAAAAAAAATTAAAAAAATTATATTTGAAAGTTGTGAGTCTTGTTTAGAAAGTTTTAGCAAATAATAAGTTAAATAAATTTAAGTTAAATTTAAGTGAAAAATGGAAACGAAACAAAGAATTGGGACAAAGGAGTAGTACTTAATGACATCGATCGTGCAGTACTGTTGAATAAAGGGGATTCCCTATATGCTCGCCAGTTCTACCAGTACAGCCAATTGAATTTTATTATTGAAAATATTGCTAAACTAGCGTAAGCTCTTAAGTAGGACGATTAGTCTAAAAGATTAAGAAAAATGGGCAGAGGAGGTATAAATAAAGAGCGAAGAAACCTGAAGTTAAGTGGGAATTAAAATGATATGAATAATTAACACAAGGGGAGCTTACTTTCAGTATTCGCACGCAAAGTACTATATATAATCAATCAAACCACCAAAAAAAGAGAATATCTATTCGCATATAAAGACTAATTAATAAAACCACATATTATACTACTATATATTTACCAAAAGAGAACGTAACGGCATTTCTAAACTTCGGATTATATTATTTACATCACTGCACTGTATTTGTATTGAATTTCTTTGATAGTTGATTTTAATAATAATTCAACTATCAAAAAATAGCAATATAATACGATGCAATTAAATAATTATATAGATAGTTGTTTTTTTTTAGGTAATCGCCGGCCTTGGAAGAGCACTTATCGGAGGCATGCCAAGGACTGGTGATGTTGCTGAACCTCTCCATCGAGCCACGTGGCCTCTCCAGCTAACGACGTCGTCCAGCCGCAAGAACTCAAATAACATCCCCCACTGTTCATCAGTTCTGGTAGCTCAATTTCGCCCCAAAAATCATCTTCCTCACTCTCCGTAACCTTACCTTTCCTTGTCGTGATAACCGAATGAGCTGCCTTGGCGGCCGCAGCCTGGATGTCCCTTGCCGTATTCGTCGACGGGCGAGGAAGATCATCCACCTCATCGGGAAAATTCAGCTGCGCTTTCCGGCCTTTGAGACAGAGCGCTGCCACGTCGTAGGCCTTGGCCGCCATCTCCGGTGCCGGGAAGGAGCCGAGCCAAATGCGAGACTTCTTCCGTGGCTCTCGGATTTCGGAGACCCATTTGCCCCACCGGCGCTTGCGCACGCCGCGGTAGACTGGGTGGCGGGTACCTCCCCGATGGGAGTCGGATTTGTGGTGGTTCTCGGTGGAGGAGGAGGTGGTTGTGGCGGTGGCGTCATCTTCGGTGGGTGGTTGTTGGTGCTCCATTTGCTCTAGGAGCCGTTGGGTTTGGAGCGTCCTGAAGGCATTTATAACTACATTAGCGCTAGACGTTGCAACGGTTTTTGAAGTTACGATAATGCCCATAGGATTTTGAACCAGCATTAGAGCACGCGTTGGCGGGACCCATTCTACGCGCTGCTTTGCTGCGTAAGATTAACGGAATTTGAGGGTGATTAGGAATTAGCGTTTGATGACATAGTCATTCATTTTGTCGTTCGATGATGAGGACTTATTATTATTATTATTTTTAAATTTTCGAAACGTTATTATTAGGAGGATTACATGTACGTTTGCGCGCCCTTGCCTCATCTCTCATGCGAGTGTGAGGGAAAGAAGCACAAAAAAGCGTTCAACAAATAATTATAAACACATTCGGACAAAAATTAAATTCTACTGTAAATTTTTCATAATAAAATAAGCACAATTAAGCTATTAAATCAATAGTAAAGGATAAACAGAAGATGATTGGTACTGAACTATAATATATTTTATAATAGTGAATTTCATAAACTTACAGAAGCTAATTACATCTGTGCCCCAAAATTTTTATTGTTATACCATTTTAGATCATGACATCTATTTCTTCCATAAAAAGTCTTTAATCTCATTTAAATGTTCCATATTAGACTTTCCGTTAACTAAAACTATTAAGTTGGACAGAAAAAAAAATAAATAACTAGTTTTAATTCTTAAAAACTCTCTCTATTTTAGAAATCTTGAAACTTTCTCATCTAATAATCGAACCACCATCTTCATAACCAACCACACTCACGTCCTTCTCCTCCCACCATCCTCTACTAGCCACAACCTTCAATTCTTCTTTTTCTTCTTTTTCCTTGCTTTCTTCACTCTCGGGTTCACTTTCACCCTCTTAACTCCCACCTTAACCTGCTTTTCCTCCCAACCTTCCACCCAAAAAATTAATCCCCAAATTGAGATCACAAAAACCCTTGGAACCGAAATCATCCCAACCAAATACAAACCCTACCTTTCTTTAGGCATCTAGGGAGTCGCAATGGGGGCAACATTTTACAGGAGCAGTTTGGCCCCTTTGACAACACCACCACAACCGCCATCCTTGAATACAAAACTACCCCTTGCCATACCACAACTCCCAGCCTACAATGACATCAACACCGTAACCGCCTTGACATAGAGCTTCTAAATTTTTTCATCACCATTGGCTTGGAGCTAGATGGCGAAGCAGAGAGTGAACTGGGGCATCGCTTAAGTAAGGAATTTTTGGCTGATAATACTACTGAAAGCTGAAAATGGTTTTTGTGAAGATATGGGTGCATGGTTAGGTTAGGGCTCAACGTTGGGGTTGGGTAGGAGCACAGGATGAGGTTGAACTGGTCCTTGCTAAGGCTAGTTTTATGGAAGAGGACCTGACCTAGCTTTGCCTTGAGCTCTTAAACCACACTGTTTGAGAAGATGAGAGCGTTGGGGGTCTGATTGCCAGAATAGGTTCTTAACCTCTTTCACTATCTTTAGGTCAATTTGTAATGGCTCTTGCCTTGGACGACCAATGGGTTGGTGGATGGAGATGAAGCAAGTTGGAAGAAAAGTTTAGAGGCAGACATGGGATGGAGGGTGGACCATAATGGTGGTAGGGGAGGCAAGGCAAATGGAGGAAGAAGGTTAGCAGGAGGCGGTTCAATTGTTAGATAAAAAAGTTTTGAGATTTCTCTAAGAAAGGGAAAGTTTTCAGGAGTTAAAACTAAATTTTTATTTTTATTTTTCCTTTAAAACTAATTTTTCACTTTTTTTTCCTTTAAACTTAATGGGTCCAGTTAATAGAAGATCTAAAACAGAAAACTCAAATGAGGTTATGAACTTTTTATGCAATAAATCGTTGTTAGGATTTAAAATGATATAATAATAAAAGGTTAAGGGCCATAGATGCAATTAACTCAACTTATAGCAATATTGACACATAGTTAGGTAGTTTGAATTTAATTGGATTTTTTATATAATTTAAGGGCTGTTTGTTTGGACCTAAGTTTAATGTAGGCCTAACTATAGGAATAGCCATCAAACTTGCCCAACTTGAGTAAGTTGGTCCAAAACTTAGAACTTACTAAAACGTAACCATTTAACTTTGGAAAACTATGCACTTTAGTCCATTTTATACTATTTGAATAGACAGTGTTAGGTTGAGGTTGAAATTGACTAGCCTCTTCCGCACGGCCTTCCTCATTTCGATTAATTATGTCCGAGACCTCGATTCAGTCCGACGCTTTTGATTCCATCATGATTTCATTAGCGCATCATTGTCCCCTTCACCACCATGCTGTTGTCTCCTCCTCGCCACCACGATTTAACTGGGAAGCTCGATTCGCCTGGGAAACGAATCACTGCCATGAGAGAGAAGCAACATAGCGATTCGTAGCTGCCTACTACTGCCTTCTCAAAAATCTGTCTCGAAAATCAGATGTGGAAGAAGCAAACAAAATCGAATCCCCAAATTGACCCAGCTCCCGACAAGATCAAAGCCACCACTATCCCTCCTGTTTAGACCAGCAAAAGTGGCAGAATTTATCGGAGTAAAAGTACAATACTCCAGCATGAAATTTGGGCTGGCCGGCAGTGACATCATCACCACCCCAAATGTCAGTGCCCCGCCACTGCATCGTATTGTCTCCACACATGGCATTTTTGCTCTTCAACACCTCCTTAAGCCTCAACCCCTGGTCCTTCAACTTCGATTGATCCCTTTTTTTTATCAACTTTCATGTTTCCCTTTTGCCCCTGCTAGCTAAAACTCGTGACTAACATTGTTCTCATGCTACCGGATGAATTAGACATTGTACGATGATGAGAAGGAAAGGGCAAGGTTTTTGGGTTCAACAAAATTGGGGATCCAAAGAACAAGGGAAGGGCCACCATTAAATCCACCTCGGCAATTTCTATTTATGATTGTGCATAACGGATTGAACTGTTAACCTTTTCAAAGTGTAGGGGCCAAAGTTCATTGAGTGCTGAGTTTTGAACCAACTCGCTCGAGTTGATCAAGTTTGAGGGTTAATTTTATAGTTAGGCCTTTAATGTATTATCATGTACTCCCTCCTTCCTAAGTGCTTTGCATCATTTTAGTTTTTTTAAATTAAAATTATTTATATTAATAACTGCTAATTTTTTTATATTTAGAAAGTACAAGATTAATTTATAGTTTTTAAATATAAAACTTTTAGAAAATTTTTAGAAAATATTAATATAAATAAATTTAATTCAAATTTAAGTTAAAAAATATGAAATAGTGTAAAGAACTTGAAACGAAGGTAGTATTATTTTTATATAAACTTATTATTTACTCAAATAATTAATTTATTAAAACCTTGCATTTAAAAAATAAAAAAAGTAATTTTAAAATATTTTTGTGTGAGAATATACTTATTATTAATTTTTTTTCTTAGATAAGTTAAAAAATATAAAAAATGCTTACTTTTTACAACAGTACCGTAAATTATTTTTTAGAGTTTTTAAAATGTAAAAATTCAATAAATTGACAATTTGAGCAGATAACCACTTTTTATAAGAATGGTGCACCTAAAATTAATGCAAAATCAAATTCAAATCACAAGTTCACACAACAATTTTACAGCATTAGCCTCATATATAGTTTTTTTTTTTGTCAGTATATTTGGTATGACCGTCTACTCCAGTCATCAATAGATGGCACTAACGGACATTATTTGACATTGAAGTGATGATGAGATGCATCACGAAATATATAGGCAAAATCTAGAAACTACACATACAAGTTAAATATAGGAAGATTGATAATACTTGAATAATGATGACAGATAAATAGATCATTAGGCTTTGGAATTGCTATTTGCTTGGGGTAAATGGGTGGATGGATGGAGCAAAGGCTAAAGGTAAAGTAACGCACTAGCGCGTGCTCGTAGTTAGTGGTTTGTTCAATAATTGTGGGGAGTCTACCCCTACCCCTACCCCTACCCCTTCTGGGGTTCCCACCCCCCCCAAAACAAACACTTCAACTTTGCCGCGATAACGACTGCCTCCAATCCTTCTCATTCACCACCTCCCTATTAAAAACTTAACGCTGGAATGAATGTATAGGCCCAAAACCAAATAACGACGTTTTAATCATCTTATCCCCAGTTGATCGATGGGCCTCGATCGGTCCTCTTATTTCAATCTACGTGAGATTTATCACTCACAATTACAAATTACAAATACACGGGGCCGGGGGAAATTTCATTCCATTAAAAACAGTACTGGCATTTAATTAAATATAGGGAGATGGTTCCCCCATCACACGATGGACGGTAATTAACACGGGAAAGGAGTGAGTTGCTTTTTTATTGGTGGCGGCCTTTTTTTTGGGGGTGGATTTTATTAAATTGATTTGCATGATATTTGTTAGGTGATGAAATTAGTAATGATATATATATATATTTGTAGGTAGAATGTCAGTAAAGCTTTGATATTGACAAAGGCGGGGCAAGCCGTTTTCAAGCAGTGTACGAGCCAGATGAATAGTCCTCTGTGTCCTCTGTGTTTTGTTATTTTCATTTTCTTTGGAGGAGAGTTTAATTTAATTAATTAATTAATTAAATTAATTATACCCCCCAGCTCCATGCCACTGCTACCTCCACCTTGCTTGGATAATGATTGGCGGACCACAATATACCCAGTACATGTGTACGTGTAAATGTGAACCACCCAAGCCCTAGCTAGCAAACTGAGCTAGTTTTATTTTTATTTAACTTCAATTATTCATTCGTCTATCATTAATCATACCTGTGTTGATTACGAAATCTGGGCCAACAGATTTTTCTCTTACTTGTCCACAAAATATCAACCTAGCTACCCTTTTTATATTAATTAAATCAACCGGGTTTTGGGAATGGTCGGTAGGTTTCTCCGCTCCACTCCTCTTTTGGATCCGCCATCTGTCCCGCTCCTGCAGGAGTCATATTCCATGCAGCTATAGCAAATATTTTTGTTGGACAGAAACCAGCCTGTTTATATATGTCGTTTGATTGCTGGTATAAAATTGATGATGAACTACAGCATGTGGGTGGAAATAATTAAGCCCAGATAAATCAAGTCCGAACAGGGCGACCGTTTGAGTTCTGCTTGTTCTGTGTTGAGACAGACTTGAGCTCGAGCTCTACGAGCTTTTAATTTGTTAACGAAGCTTTAGTTCGACTGTAGAAGGCTTGGGCTCTGTTCATTAATTAGTTTGATTTGCTTCAATCACTGGGCTGATTAGTTCAGATGGTTGAATTAGTTTTGAACCTAATTTGAATAATTAAGCTGTTAAATTCACGATGAAAAAAAATAATAACGTAGAACTTACATAATCAAGGCACATCCTACCAAGTGCATAATTAAGGAAGTTTTCATTCAAGTTTGACACAAGTTATATAGAGCCACAAACAAACAACCAAGATCATAAATCATTCAACGTTGTCAAATTATAAAAATCCATGGTTTAAAAAGTTTTCTTTGCATCAAAAAGGGTAACAAGTTTTTCATTGAACGTTTGATGTGGCCTAGCCCACTGCTCAGTGAGATTGTAACGAATGACGCGTTGTTAGATGAGCCCAATTGTGACTTTATAAGTAGGAGGGTCCAAATAATAGATTTATAATGTTTAGTAGCTAGGAGCCAATAAGAAAAATTTTTGAGGACTAGGTTTAGATTTTCGCTAACCTAGCTAGCCGTTACTGATACATGAAAAGGAATATTAATTTTTTGGAGGGAATCTTCTTATCAGTACACACTTTGTGGCTATTTTGCTCTCAATTTAGAATTTTAGTGACAAATGTGCACAAAAAAAAAAAAAAAAAAAGAAGGCAAGGGTCAAAATTAACCTTTCAGACAAACAACATTAGCAAATTTACCTATTTTCCCCCCTGTATTTTAAAATCAAAAGATGTAAATAGTGTACGCAATGCACATGCCTTGGTATAAATTAACACATGCTCGATCCTCCTACTAAAAATACTGAAACTCAGCACTAAGAAAAATTCTCCCCTGAGAGGCAGCCCACAATTGATTATACGTTGCCACCTAATAAGACTACAACTATAAAAAAGAATAAAATAAAATAAAAAATAACAAGACAAGAAGTGGTGTGGTCTTAAGTACAGTACAGATGAAGTAATAAACAACAGATCAGAGTACAGGATTAATTAAGAACAAAACAACGAGCAGTGGCGCCGTGGAACCAGTGGGAAATGGACAGTCGGGTAATCTGGTTAATTTGTTTGGATTCTGGCAAATGAGGGTCACGTAAAACTGAAGCACAAGAGTGGAATAATTTGGGAGTACATGTAATGTACCAGTCCTATATATATATATATATATATATGTATGTATGTATGTATGTATGTATGTCCATCCACCCGGCTCTGTACTGATCCGTGACCACAATTCACTTGTCTCCATTAAGATATTTAATTTTGGCCTACCACCACTAGCAGCCACCTAGCTTCATTTCATTCACCACCAACTCACGCCGTACCTATATATATGTACATATATATATCAACTAAACTGGTACATGTATGCATAAATATAATAATAGTTATCAAAAGGACGTATACATATAGTTGGCCATCAACATGGGCTAAAGAGAATCACTACAGTGAATTTAGAAGTTGGTTTATCAACGAGTCGATTAAACCAAGCTAGCCTTATTAACTAATTTGCATCCCCATCACTACTTCTTGGCAGCATCTTGGAATTTTGAACCCAGACATGAAATATCTACCAGAAAAAAAGGGGGTAGAATTGTATAATAATAATAATAATAATATTTTTGTTTTTCATTATATAATTAAGTTGTACTCCTCGAAACTTAATCCTGGAGAAAACTCTATGTTTTAAATACTTCAACAAGACCTAATCAACTAGCCGTGGAATCTTTCTTGGACGCATACAGTGCTGACCGTTCGGTAGCTTTAGCTAGGGATGTAAGATAAATTGAGCTTTATCAAATTGTTCGAGTTCGAGCTCATTTTGTTCATTTTCGAATCGAGCCTAACGAGTATCAAGCTCGAACTTGAGTCACATTTTAGATTCGAACCCTTAACAAATCGAGCTTGAACCCAAATATGTACGGCTTAAACTCTTATCAAGCTTAACGAGCCTGGTACAATATTTATATAATATAATTTACTTAATAAAATAACACATATATTCTTAAATTCTAATTAATGTATATGGATTATGGACTTGAAGACTTGTGGGCTGCGACCCGCCCCTGCCACAAGGATCAACGCTCACGTCTCACGACTCTTGCCTCACCCTGTCAGGCTGTCACTCACCCTCCCTCACCCTCGCAACTTACATTTGCCGTTCTCTCTCAATCATTTGCTACCTCGCTGTCTGTCGCTGCCTCACCGTCGATTGCCACGTTCGCCAGCTGTCACCGTGTCGCCCCTTCTTGCCATATCGCTATCGCGTCTTTTCACCATTGCGCCGTTAGTTGACATGCCGTTGAGCATTCTCTCCATCGTCCGTCTGCCACACCGTCGATCCTTCTCTCCTTCGTGCAGTCATCGCGCTGTTACCCCCACCATCCAGCAGGTCAACAACAGCAGCCACCGTCATCATGCATTTATGTTGAAATTTTGATGATTTTGTGTTGAAATTATGATGATTTCGTATAATAGAGTTAGTAGTTGTGTTTTGCTTGATTGATTTTAGTTTTGGTATAATATTATTCTAGTATAATAGGGCGCCCAGATTTGTAGATTGTCTAGAGTTCAAATCGAGCTTGTTAATGAGCTCAATTGTGCTTTTTGAGCTCGAACCGAGCTTTACTATATGAGCTCATGAACGAAGATCATCGAGGCTTTCGAGCTAATGAATCAAGCCTGAACCTACTACGAGCCAAGCTTGAACCTTGTTTATGAAACTCATCGAGCTTGAGCTCCTACTTCAATATTAAACGAGCCGAACTCGAGCTTGGCATGTTCGAGCTCAGTTCGACACGTTTACACCTCTAGCTTCAACTATAATGCATAGACCAAAAGAAAAAAAACATGTAGCTATATGCTAAAGTTGGATAATTTTTTTTCCAACTTATTTGATGATAACTATCAAGCATTTGATTCTAATTGACGAGTAACACTCTTTATTATAAAATGAAACCACTACTAAAATTCTACCAATTACCAATGCGCATTTCCAACGGTTGTGTGTTGGTAATTTTAAATTTCCAACGTGTAGCCGTTGGTAATACGCGTTGGTAAATCGCTCATTGGAAATCTAGTTACCAACGCACAAAATTTAAGCTGTTGATAATTTCTAACGCGAACACGTTGATAATATGCGCGTTGGTAATTACCAATAATCATGTACTAGACTTGTTTTCAAATGGCCAAACGAATTACAAATGCGCGTGTGCATTGGTAATTACCAATGTGCTCACGTGTTAGTAATTACTAACGTGCACGCGCATTGCTAAATATCAATGGTTTGCAATGATGAGTCATTGGTAATTATGTTAAATTTTTTAAATAAAATTAAAATGGCTGCCAATTATTAGCCGTTAGAAATTGCCATTTCTTAAAAAAAATAAAAATAAAATAATTCATATTAAAATTATACATTATATTAACTAAAAATTATATTTAGTAAAATTATATAACTAAGATTTTATTAGTATACAAAAATTTTAATAGTGCAGTAAAAATTCAAAAAATATAATTTCAGAAAAATAACTAAAAATGCAAAAAATTGAAAAAAAATTATTGAAATTCATAAGAGCTTACCAAAATTGATAAAGAAATTTAAAATTAACAAAAAAAATTCAAAAATTCAGAATAAATTTGAATCTTGAAAATTTTAAAATATCATAAAAAAACTACAAAATTTAAGAAATTGCTGAATTTCTTAAAAATTTGCCTTAAATTATATAATTAATTTCAAATACACAAAAGTTTCAAAAGTTATAATAACTTCCAACATCAAACACAATGTTAATAAAAAAATTCAGAAAATGAAAACCAAATGAACAATCAAACAATAGATTTACAAAATTAAATAAGCAAAAGCTAAAAATTCACAAAAACAACTGAATCAACACAAGGTCAAAATCAAAATCAGGGAGTAGGGGCAGCAAGGCAAGGCGAGGAGGGGAGGGGAAGCGGCGAGGTGAGGGGAGAAAGAGAGGAGGCGAGGCGGTGGCTAGGAGGTGAGGAGGCTTCGCGAGGATAGAGATCGACGAACGGATTTTTGCAGAGGAATGAGAGGGTAAGAGATGATGGCGAGAAGACTAAGAGGTGAAAAATGGCAGAGAGAGGGGGAGTGGAAATGAGAGAGGGGTAGTTAGGGTTTTTATATAGCTAGGTTAAGGTTTTAAGCTTTTTGGGCTTTATGGCTAGGTTAGGGTTATGGGTTTTTTGGGCTTTATAGCTAGGTTGGGGTTATGAGTTTTTATATGAATTGTAAATGATAATTAGTTTATTATATACATTAAAACCATGAATTTTAATTTCACTATAAAAATATGTTCATACATGTTATAAATTGTATGTATATAGTTATTATTTTTATTTATATACTTATTATTTTTTTGTTGTTTTAGTCCATGTCTAGGTTACATTTATTTAGTTTCATGTGTGTTTTTGCTATTTGCAAAGTATCATATAATTGATAGTATTTTATAGAAATAATTTTTTTGAGGAATTATAAAAACACTTAAAGACTAATTACAACTAAAGAGTTATAAACTAAGAAAATTTACTACCATTAATTTCACTAAAAAAATATGTTCATATAGCTGTGTTGGTAATTTGCCCATTGAAAAATGGTTGATTTACCAACATGTCAGCGCGTTGGTAAATTTTAATTTTTTTTTTAACAATTATCTGACACATTGGAACTTACCAACGTGTAGGTCGTTGGTAATTTGCCCATTGCAAAAATCAATTTTTTTTAGTAGTGAACAACAAAAAATTCTGTGGAGGTATGCATCTAAAATAATTGCCCATATGATATATATAACTATAAGAGAACAAGATAAATGAGATGGTCAATAGTGTCACGAACTTGTCAAAAAAGTCTTAACTACACTATTAAAAGTCACAACAAAAAAACATGGGAAAATCTTGTATCTTAAAGTAAAAGAAACGTCGTAGAATCAAGGGAATATTGCAATAAAAATTATCAATCATAGATCTATGATGTTTTTATGATGTCACGTTTGTGACTATTTCTTACATAACAGACACGCAACATAACTACAACAATTATTTATCTAGTACTACACATGTGACAATAGTAAAAATTGATTATTTTTTAAATATTGATTATTTTGTTTTTTATTATTGTTGTTGTTGTGGTTGTTGATAGTCAAATAACCAACAGGAGTTGTTCAATTGTATCTCCAACTAGTTAACTGAGTGAACTAGGAACTCAAACTTGTGATCAAAGATAACATCAAAGCCCTAGAAATAAATCCTCTGACGATCAAGTTAACTTATATAGTGGCATAGAAGTATCTAGGGTTTAAGATAGTATGTAGTGTGTATTTTGTATGTCGTGCAGGTCTTATTTTTATGTGTGTGTGTGTGGGGGGGGGGGAGGGGGGAATGGCGGAGTCAACATTGTGGCCCCTTACGGATGTAGTTAACTTTGAATTCTTCTGATCCTAGGAATCTTTTCTTTATTGGGTCTTTCTTTTAATGGGAATCCTTTCTTAGTTAAAAGTCTTCATGAGTCGGTTTTTATTACGGGCCGAGCCTAGGTACCACGCCCTAAATGGTTAGGCCTATTTATGGTATCAACCTGTCTTCACAAAATGTAGGATTTGGTCACCCATATTTTTTTAGGCTAAGGGTACTGAAATTATGCCTATTGATGAAATGGCGTTTGCTAATTGATGTAACGGTTGTGGCCGCTAAAATGATGCCTATTTAATGGCACTAACACTATGTATGCTAGATTACTGGCTTCGTGATTAGCTCATTCCATGCACTCATCATGGTCATGGGCAGTTGTGAGGCTTATGGTTAACTTGTTATGGGTGGTGAAAGGAACCTAGGAGGCTATAAGCACCTATTGTCTCCATCAGCTAATTTCTTACTGCTTTATTCCTTGCTTAAAAAATATCCTTAATGCTTATAGCTTTGTGCTCTTTACCTCTTTGTAAGAAATTTGCCGGTTCTTCAATTGTTTTTTCCACAGCTTTGCAATACTCCTAACCATTCTTTAGTTGGCAAATCAAACAACTGAGGTAATTCTTCACTCTTTTCTGTTGATTT
This sequence comes from Aquilaria sinensis, assembly GCA_005392925.1. Lineage (NCBI taxonomy): Eukaryota > Viridiplantae > Streptophyta > Magnoliopsida > Malvales > Thymelaeaceae > Aquilaria > Aquilaria sinensis. The sequence goes on from SMDT01001275.1 coordinate 493,734, forward strand.
CTCCGTTGGTTATCTTCGGGAAAACCTCCCAACAGTCAAGTTAACTCCTCTAGTGACCGTAAAAGTAGCTAAGGTTTAGAGTAGTATGTAGTGTGTACCTTGTACACTGTGGGAGTCCCATTTTTATACATGTTTGGCAGGTGCCAACATTGTAGGCCTTTCGGAATGTAGTTAAAGATGGATTATTTTGATCCTAAAAATTCTCTCTTTATTAGATATCTCCCTTAATGGGAATACTTCCTTAATTAAAAGTCATCATGAGTCAATTCTTATTAATTAGTGTTGGGCCTAGGTCCCAAACCCTAATGTATTAGACCTATTGCGGTACCAACATGTCCCACTCCTTAGAAAATGTGGGATTTGGGCTTCTACATTTTTTGAGGCCCGAGGATACTTAAATGATGCCTTCTAAATGAAATGAATCTTCTTGGCTGATATAACAGTTTCAACTACTAAAATGACACATATTTCATGTAACTAACACCATGCCTGTATGTGTGCGAGATTTTTTATAGTTGATGGCCACATGGCATCCACCATTAGCTGCTCGGTGCACTTAATATGATCGTGGGTGATCATGGGCTGGCAATGGTAAGGAGACCCTTAGGTCTATAAGTACCCCTTATCTTTATCAACTAATTCCTCACCGCTTCATTCTTTGCTCAAAAATTGTCCTTAGTGATCATAGGATTTTTTGTGCTCTCTGCCTCTTTGGTGAATCGAACAACTAAGGTAATCCCTCACTCTACTACTACTATTACTACTACTGCTACTAATTAATGATGAGCTAGCCAACCTTCTTGCTCATATATATGCATTTCAGTCCTATAGTCCTTAAAGCGGGGCACTTGCCCATTCCATTTGTTAGGTCTACAACATTTTATCGCATATTAGCATTGGAAATAATCTTATAACAACTTATGAAATAAAAAAAATTAGGACTATTTAAAAACATTTCATACCATCCTGTCCCAATGCTATCTCACCGGGAATAGAGCTTATGGCATGCTTTGGCATAGTCTTAAAGAAGTTAGTTGTGTGCTTGATAGATGCACCAACCAACGATATCACCTTTTACTTTTTGGTATTTCAACTGTCACATAGTCGATATCACCGGAACATGTGGAACTGATGGTTGAAAGCATGGTTATTAAAGTCCCCTCTTAAGTTTTAGAAACTTACGTTTCTATGAATCTAGAAAACAAAAATATTTCAAGTCTTAGTAAAAACTTATAGGTAGGTAGAAATAGATAAAATCCCGATTTTAGTCTTAAAAACTTCAAAATTTTACGGCTTTATGATTCTATATTATTATGTCAGATTTGCTGAAATTGAGCTAAAAAATAATAGTAAGCCAAAAATATATCAAACTAAACCCATTTAGAGTTAAAATATAAAAACAAAATTAAAGATAATAGAAAAAAATACAAATCATCTCTTGTTTTTTCCCTTAGGCTCTATCATTTGATTACTCTCCTTTACTGTGACTTTGATAATCCTGGTTATCAAATTTATATAGATGTGAGATTTAGATGAAGAAAATGTAAATGATAGTACAAATATTTGCATAAATGAGTTCAACATATCAAATGATAAAATGACAAAAGAAGAAGATGAAAATATGAATTTAGAAGATGAAAATATTAATACTGTTATTGATTATAATGTTCTATGTGTTTCATTAGATAATTGAGATCTTTTCAATTTCTCATTTATCAATTATGAATTTGAAAACTTTTTTTTTTTTGTATTATATGTTTATACCATGACATTGTTTATGGTATTAAAGTATTAGTAAGTGAAAAGATTATGTAATATAAACTTCTTGAGATAATTTAGATGATTATATTTTTTCATCTTTTTCTAAAATTTTTTTGGTAGAATCTTACGACTTTACAACAAAACCAAAGTTACGACTTTGATAACCTTGGTTGAAAGTACCTACAGTCTCCCAACTTATCAACACTCTTGGGTTAGTAGCAATTACGAATCACAAGGGTATTCAGATCCATTATGCTAAGACAACTCATGGAAGCACCCTAATCAAAGAAAAAGGAAAGATTATATTACAATAGTTTGTTCTTTCTAACAACTTCAAGAATTTCAATAAAATCAAGTACTAGTAATTACAGATCAACTTTGGAAAGAATAAAGAAGCAAGAGACGTTAGAACAACGCTGTGCGGTGGAATTGTGTGTTGGTCCATGCAGTATAATTGGAGCAGAGGAGGACAAAAACTTAAAAAGAGAAAAGAACAAAAAGGGTTGTATTTTGCTTGGTCCGAAAGCGTAGTGTGTAGAGACCAACAACATCATCGATTGTTGTTTTGCTGGCTCCAGTGCCCACTGCCAGTGAGCACTTTAGTGTAGGCCGAATATTATAATGGGCTTGCAAGCTAACGGTAAGGACCGGGAGAAGAATATAGAATACTACTTTAAAGCTTCGCAAATATAATAAAAATGTCCGCCACAGATAGATATGAATAGAGCCACTTGGTTCTATTCTATATATTGACTCGTCTGTTTCGGCTGATGGCGATGGGCTGCGGCCTGCCCTGCACAGCAGAGAAAGAAAGCTGTCTCTTTGGTTTTCTATGTATGCCTACTTTCAGTATTTCATTACATTACAAGCACCCATATAGGGTGGGGAGGCCCATAACGTATGCCTCGGGTTCATCAAATTAATTCAACTAATTTAAATTATTTTTTTTTTCCAGGTGCAACCTCATAATCTAAATCAATTAGAGAAACCAAATGGCCATAAAAAAAAAAAAAATCATCTCTCACAAATTAAGGACATGGTCTTGGAGATTTAAACAAGATTGCATACGCATGCAATTTCAAATTCTATAGGGGCATATATGCAAGAGTTGGCAGACATTGGTGATATAGTTGCTTGGTTTAATACTATAAGCAACACCCACCAACTTAACGTAATAACCACCAAAATAATAAAACATCTCCTTTCACTTTGTTCTGATTCAAAGACATTGGTGAAGTACTTGCCCAATAATTAAACAATAGTGGCATATCCGCCTCAATTCGCTAACATTAGTGACACATTTGCTACTTCTACCTCTTTATTTTTGAACCCATAAACTCCTCGAATTTAAACGACAAAACCCTTAAAGGGTTGAATTGAGCATTTTGGCTGAAATGATGAATGCCTACCAAACTACACACTAGAATGCGCAAGAGTTCCTTTCAATACAAGGCCCATATCTCCTCCACCAAGCTCTCTTTTTTCTTCAATTTTCTTTCCGACAGACTGGTTTTCCTTGCTTCAAGTATAAGTCCGGTTCGTGCACTTGCAAAAATCACCAAAACGACAAGTTGATCGGACAGTTAAAGACCCAAAATGGAGAAAGAACTCGTGTGCTTGCTTTATTTCGCTCTCCTGACAATTTGTATTATTAATACTAATATATTAAAAATATTTTTTCCTAGATTTAATGTTTACTCGTTGAAATGTACGTATTGAAATCACATCATGCTTATTTGAAAAGTAGTTTTAAAATATTTTCAGTGATAATAAGGATATATTGTAGTGGTACTATTTAATAAATACTCCATATATTTCACCCCTACAACTACAAGAAGAGATCCGTGGCCGCTGATGGGTCCTTCAGGATGTTCAATGGGCTTGCGAGATTCTCTCCAACACGAAGAAGAGAGCCGCCTACGACCGGGGCATTAAGTTCGCCGGCAATCCATCATCGATAAAGCAGCAGCCGGAAAAGCCAGAACCAAGGCTCAGCCCAGCTGGATCACAACGCAGTGGCGAGCGGAACTATATACAGTTTTGGGATGCCCATCTCCAATGCCGAGAAGAGAACTGCCTACGACCACCGCAATAAGGCTATCGCCAATGCATCATCGAGAAAGCAGCAGCCAAAAAAGCCAGAGGCGAGGCCTAGGCCTGCTGGAACCAGACGCAGTGGCGCAGTTATATACTTTCCCTAACATGGACAAAGTCTTTGAATTAATGATATAATATTTGTTTGAAATAAAAAAATTTCAAATAAAACATTAAATTTAATTGATTTTTCAATTTTTTTGTCATAGGCTTTAGGAAGTGATCAACTCAATGAAAGAGAAGCCGACCAATGGGAGAGCATTCAGGCCTGTCGGAGTGGCCGCTCTGGTTGTCGTGTTGAGTTGAGACAATCCGAACGACAGAGGGAGTCTTTAGAAATCGGTGGTTCATGGGTTCAGCTTTCTGGGTCGTCAAGCGCAACAATCCGCGTAGAAATTCCCATGCCACGATCGTGAATGGTCTGAGTTACTGTATATATGATCAGCTTGCATCAGTATCTGGCTCTCATTCGATTCCGTCAATACAAGAGCCACTTTTCAGCTATCACTTTTTTGTTCCTGGTGAATGGTTCGTTTTGATTATAAGTATACAAGAGGCAGACGAAACATGACTCTGCATAAACTATATATATTGATCAAAGAGGAGAGATCCAACTCATGCATATTTTTCTGTGATTTAACCGACGGATAGCATATAAGCGAAAAGATGATAGAGTAGTGGTTATAATGCATCTCAAATGAGGAGGGCAAAAATGTAGAAACAAGGGAATTCAAAACAAGGGGAAGGCCAGTTGATCCTGACTACAATCTATAGTGATGCCATTCTAAGGCAGTGAGGTTGAGGAGTTGTGACAGATACAACTCTCAAAAGCAGCATATCAGTTTTTTCACCTTTGGGTGCTCACAAGCTTTCATATCAGTTAAACAGCTAGCCTTTGTGTCATTCCAATTTTACCGTATGCAAGGGCAACGGCTAGCCTTTGTAAAAACACTGGTAATAATTTCTTTTCCCCAAAAAAGGAAAAAAAAAATGCTACCATCACATCCGGTGTTCCAATGGCTGCACTTACACTTACTGCATCCATCGATCAACATCATCACTGGCGTGTTTGTGCATACGCAAAAACGTAACAGCTAACTCTAATAAGTTTGCTGCTTCTTGCCCGGATTGCTGACACTAGATACATTTAGTTACCTTGGATGGTGGTCATAGAGCAACGAGAGCAGCCAATTCCCCCGACCACCCAAAAATACTCGCACATAATCTAAACTCAGGCATTTTTGTGTCATAATAACCATTGTCATACGCTTGTGAAGCATGCTTCACATTGCCGGTGCAAGATTTCTACCACGCGCTGGGAGATTTGCTTGTTTTCTGTTTGCCATGTTACCTGCAATAGGCCCAACAAAAGCATTAGAGGAATTGAACTACTTAAAGCATAAAAGCAAATAGCTTTCTTAAGCAACATCCGGAAGAGGTCAATTAACAATATGTCCTCACTGGGAAATGTTCAGCAAATACATGCTACACCCAACAAGAGCATGCAGCAAATTGGTGTTTATCCACACACGATTATGCTATGACAAAGAAAACTTAGGAAATACTGCATTATGCAGCTATAACCATACATAGCAACTGGCAACATGAAAGGGCCACAGTGATGGAGACTTCTTTGATGGAAGGAAAGTCAGCAAGGCAAATGTTATACTAAGAGAATGTATTGTTGCGGGTGGTGGCTGCATTTACACATACAAGCAACAAACAAGTCATTGCTTGAAGACTGTTTTCACACCTTCGTTCCTCCCTGATTTTCTTCTAGTCCGCCAAAGCAGTCGAATTGGTGTGCCAGCAAATCCAGCATCTGAGCGGAGTTGTTTCCCCATGTAACGTCTGTAAGTCTCTGGGAACAATTTTGCGTCATTAACAAAGAAAACGAACGTGGGAGGCCTTATAGCAGCCTGCATAAAAGAAATACAATGGTTATTTACCATCATATAATAAGTACAGCTAATATTGGACAGAAGCACCAGAGATTCCCATGGCTGATTAAGTTAGGCATTCAAGAATATAAGTTGCGAGTGTTTATTTATCTGGCACGTCATACCATTTTTATTGTTCTATGGAACAACTCCCAATAAAAGGCCAGTTCATAAAATCCCATGTCAAAAGAAAAATGCATACTATTTTCACCATCTGTCCAACAGATATCGTAGTAGGTCAAACACAAGTTATAGCACATATTGAACAAGGGAGAAAGGGAATCAAACATTAAATATGGTATGTGACAAGGGAAACTTACAATTATCTCCCGAAGTTTGCCCTAACCTACACCTTGTCCTCCCCCCAACCCCACCCCCCCCCCCCCCCCCCCCCCCCCCCCCCAAAACCCATTTTTGGAAACCTAAACCTTGCCCCTTGTTTCTTTTATACTGTCTGATGACAACTTCTAAAACCCTAATTTAAACTGTATGATAACCATCTTCCAGTAATTTTAACTTTTTCAATATATTTTTTTATAGTTAATAGACATTTTAAATTATCAGTTTTTCCTCTCTATAAATGCATTTTGCTTCCTGTAAAATATTAATTCATATCAGTATTTTTTAAAAGGTTATTTAACTGTAAACAAATACTAATAAAAAATTTGAAATAGCTGGAACATAGTTACTAGACAATTTAAATTAGGGTTTCAAAAGTTGTCCGCTACTGTAAAGGAAGCATGGGGCAAAGTATAGGTTAGATAAAACCACGAGGGTTTTTGTATTTTTCCCAATGTGACAAAACATTCTCAATTGCAAAGGGGAAAAAGTGTCACGCTTATTGAGATATAAGATTTAACCGAGACTAAATACTCAAATAAAGAGGAGAATATTAGTTGCAACTTTGAAGTAAAAATTGTATCTAGTAAAACAGTCATTCCCAAACCTGTATGATCAAGTACATGCTAAAAAATTACTCAAAAGTATAATTAAATTGGGAAGAGGAATGACAAATTGCAGGGCTGAGTTGACAAGTGGATAAAATTTAGGAATTATATTTCAAAATATAATTTAGGACTAAAACTGTCATATCCCCACACTTTAAAACTGTCATCTCCCCACACTTTCTTAGTGGTTGTGGCATATTTAACCTACTAAAAAAATGATCAGAGGCCAAATTGTCCTTTCAGCCTAAAATCAATGGCATATTTACTCCTGCCTAATTTCAACGAGGAATGACAAGGTTGAAGATTTTTTAATAATACCTGTGTACAATAATAAATACGTCCTCTTCTGCCACCTCGTGTCTTGGGGGGTGGCTTAAAAGCTACTGCTTCTTGCACAATTTGGTTCATTATAGCAGTACTCAACCTTCTTGATCTCTCCTTTTCAACTGTCTCAGCAGCAACAATGATCCTGAATACATAGCAAATATATCAATTAAATCTACTGGAAAGCCAACAATCAGTACTCGCAAGAACTATGACAGTATTCAGGATAAGAAAATAAATAGGAAACCCTGATAGATGGAGTATCCTGTCGTATACACATAACTGATGTTATAGGACACTAACTGATATTTTAGAAGGCATTGTTCTGCAATATATGAAATATGCAAGGAGTGCTTTATGGCATAAAGTAAAGATTGTTATGGTCAAATACAAGATATTAAACCAAATCACAACATCCTTACTTTTCTACACTATGACCTGCTATTGCAGTTGAATAGACAATGGGTGCCCAATCAAGAATGCGGAGCTTCTCCCTGACATCTTGTTCATAGAAAGTCGCAGTTTCTTGATTTTTGTTTGGTATTGTGTCCCATTTGTTTACAACAATCAGGCAACCCTTGCCTTCTTTCTCTATCCTTTCAGCAATTTTGAAATCCTAGGACAGTTAGACAATTAGCCATACACAAAAGGAAATAGCATACAGAATAAATTACCTCAAATAGCTGCTCAACAGCCAGAGCAATAACCCAAAAGAATAAAAATAACAATAGCAAAGAAATGGCACCAGTTATGTACAACCATGATCACTAGCTTTTGCTCTAAGAAACTAATTATCCAACTCTGCTTCAATTAGTACAAACAATTCAGTCAACAAAGGGCCAGGAATGGATAGAAAGGGGGAAAGACAGGCAGAAATCATGGAGATTAGAGTGCGAGACATCCATTTATTCTATTAGCCTTTCCTCTCATAAGAAGATAGTAGACAAAATACCTGTTCTGTGATACAAGCCATGGCCTCAATAACAAGAGCAACAACATCAGAGCGCCGAATGGCTCGAAATGCTCGATTTACTGATAAAGCTTCCGTGGTACTGCCCGATAATGCTATGGCTGCCCTTCTTCTAATCCCAGCAGTGTCAGTAAGGCAGAATTTCTGCAAACAGACAAGTTCTTGCCATGTTTCCCAGGTAATTTAAACGTAAAAGTGACGCTACACTGATACCATGATTTATGGGATTCTGGAAAGCACATTTAAATTTCAGTAACAGAAGAATCCAGGAGCCAGCATATTCTGATGTTAAATTTCACTTCCGATGCACCTTTAAGCTTCCTAGAAACCATAAACTTCTAATGAGATTCTGAAGTCAACAGGCAAAAAAGAGGGATGCAAATTCCAACCCTCATCTGACCTAGAATATTTGCCATGCTAATCTCACCAACCAGTATTCCTCCTATTTGAATAGGAGGAGCATATGCTATCCCAAGATGTCCCTAGTCTTGTCTCTCAATCTCTCTCTGCTCTCTGGTAAAAAATATTCTTAGATTGCCGTCATTGCAAGGGAACCCAAAAGAGTAGCTTTAACATTCAAATGAACCCTGGGATTTAGATCTCTGTATCTTTGTTTTCTGCTTTCTCCCTTTCTAATCTTCTCACCTCAAGAAAAATAAAGGGACGAAAAAATAAAAATAAAAACAAGCACTTTGCTTGATCATATTCACATTTAGAATGTGCATTTACGCTGGCTTGCACATTTCATTTAGAAACCATGAACAAAAATTGACTACAAGCTAACTAAGCTAATGAAAACAAAAATTTCCATACTCTGCAAATTGTGACATCAATAGAAGTCAAATAATTTTTTAAAAGCCAAAATGTAATGTTTTCTCAGAAAACGGAACAAGCTTGAAGACTGTCAATTGCCTGCTACCTCATGAGTCCATGGATGCACACACCAAAACACAAACAGCCATATGGAAGATTATAATTAGACTTCCAGATTAAACTCAGCAAGTCATCAGTGAAATAAAATGAAAAGTAAAAGTAAAAGTAGCCATAAAATTCTTAGTTCTTGACAACACACACACACACACACACACACACACACACACAACAAATCTGGCCAACACACACACACACACACATAAACAAACATGACAAACCTGGCCACCAGGTCCAACAAAATCGGTGTCAATTGCATCACGTGTAGTACCACTGATTGGGCTTACAATTGCCCTATCCTCTCCGAGAAGTGCATTCAAAATGCTACTTTTACCAACATTTGGTCTGCCAACAATCGCAATAGCAGGGATGTAATTCTCATTCTCACTAGAATCTTCTGAACCCTGTCATGGAAAAATGAAAAGCTAGTTATACAAAAAAAGCTTTCCTAAGAAAGCCAAACATCCATAGTGAATAAATGCATTGCGTGACATTATTTCCCAAGAAAAATCTTCAAAACACTGCACTTACCACTCAACCAGAAAGTGAACTAAATATTTAACATAAATATTGGCATCATAATATAATTAAATTCCTTATGGTGGGACAAAACACAGCTGCTAGGTGGTTTCAAGTGGTACACATATGACACATAATATGTCAACTATTATCAGCAACAATTGTATTAATAATTGTACTAACACGTGGAGGGCAGAGGAGGCAGGTGAGTTGAAGACACAGAAACAAACCAAACTACAGCAGGAAGAAACATACTAGGGCCCATAAATGAAAAAACAAACTGACACAACCCCAAAAAGAGCACAGTAACAAAACCTAAAAACTGCATAGGAGGGAGAGAAAAACCCGGAAGTCAAACAAATTTTAATTAATAAACTTAGAAAAGCATGATAACCTATTGGAACAAGACTCTAAGCACTCTCAAACAGTTACAGGGTACTAGAATTGGTAGGGTGGTTTCAATCCCTTGCAATAAGTAACAAATACCTCAGGGAAAACCACTCGCCAAAACTGGAACACCTTTCAAATGCATTATCAAATTTTCAAAAGGAAACGTATTAGTAGTTCTTAAAAAGAAAACACTCGAGAGATTATTTTTTGCTGCATAAAAGGATGTGTAAGGCATTGAGGATAAATACAAAAGTTTATGCAAGACAGATATTGAAGAAGACAGCTCTTTTCTTCAACTTCAGTCAAGTAGTTTTTGTTTTCAAGTGCAACTCCAGTAAATAGGTGAAGTGAAGACCAAAAATACACATTATTTTGCTTATCAGAAGTTCATGTATTAAATCAGAGCATAAACTATAGAAAGTGGCACAACTATACAAGTGCTGAATTACAGAGCATAAACTTACAAACCTCAACCCTTTTCAGCCCAGAACAAACAACATCGAGAAGCTCTCCAGTTCCAGTTCCAGACAGAGCAGATATAGGAAGTGGCGTGAATCTGTTTAAGCAATTGAGTGAGTATTTCTTATACAACAACTGCTGATGAAGGAACTAATTGGCTCAACTCTAAGTTATATAAATCCAATTCAACAAATAATAGCTCAACGAAATTCATATTGCAGGAGAGTTACACAGTACAGTTTAAATTACAAAAGTATGCACAAATGCACAACCACTTGTGTACGCAAGTTCTTTGGTGTGTGTGTGTGTGTGTCTGTGTTTGAAACACAAAATCCAGAATACGATTTTAGAATCTATTATATCACTAAAAAAACAATCATCAGAAATAAGCTCAAGCATTCACCAACTGAGTTCTAACAGTACTCAAAGATAACTGAAGACATACCCTAATGACCAGAACTCTGAAGCTTGCATAACACCTTTTCGTGGAGATTCACATTTGTTTACTCCAAGAATGACATATTTGTTTGCATAGTTTCTGCGTAACCAATCAGCAATCTCCACATCAGCCGCCGTTAGACCTGCCTATTCAGTATTAATGATTTCATTTAGCAAAATGTGATAAGCAACATTTTCACATGACCATGAAATTTGTCTAACTGATAAAAGATGCAACATAGGACTTCCTTGAGGCATTCTGGGAACACTTTGGGGAGCACCAAAACAATGAGCATACTTGACTTACTGGGAAGACCACAGCAATTAACTGGATTAAATCCACATTTTTGCAAATTTAGATGGAACATTAAGGTTCCGAAGACGAGTATCTTATGGATTTGAAAGACAAAAATCAATTCTTAAATCTGCATGTGTGTGCATGCATGACTTTTACCAATTTTGTAATTTGCAATTCCCAAAAGCAGGTAGCTCAAAAAACCCAAAATTAAAAAAAAAAAAATCCTAAGTCCATGTGAATGCCTTTTCCTTTACTGTAATAGGACTTGCATCAAGCCCACTGGCATAAGGAGTTAGCAACATAAGCCAATGTAAACTGAATGAAACAGGTTAACTTAAAATCAAACTCAAAGGAGTTGATCAAAGTCCAAACAACAAAGCATCTTGTATTTCAAGAAAAAAAAAATTATAAGGAAGCAAATAGAGGTCTGGGTCAGATATCTATCTATTTCTTTAAAATTACATAATGTGGGAGACTGAGAGACTGGCATATAGTCAGTTGGTTTGCAGCAAAAATACAGAAGGCAAAAACTAAATACATGCAAAATGTAAATAAAAATGAAAAATGATGCAGTGGATTAAAAGAAAATAGAACTGGGGGGAAATAAAAATACCTGAGTACTGATTCAACAAGAAGCCATACCTGCCCATCTACAAGGAATATAATAACAGATGCTTCTTCAACAGCTGCAGTAGCTTGCTTTTCAATCAATGAAGGCATCCTTGCGACGGCCGCCTCTCTGGTTGCTAGAGGAATTCCATCCATTCCAATGGTTGTTGTAACATTTAGTTCTTCCAAAACAGTAGCATGTGACTTTGAAACAGTGAGGACCCCTCCAGTATCTACCACCACAAACTCATATTCTCCCCAGTAGGACCTTCCATACAAGCGATCCCTAGTAACACCAGGTTCATCAACCACAATTGCTTTATTCACCTGATATTAATGGATGTAAGAAACTGAGAACAAATTAACTCAAAAGATCATTCAAAACAGCCTAGAGGCAAGAACTAGAAAAGTGCATAATTACCCCAACTAGGCGATTGAACAGTGCTGATTTACCAACATTCGGACGTCCAACAATTGCAACCTTGGGAAGAAGATGATCAGGTATCTGCAGACTCCAAAGTAACGTCAATAAATCACAATGGACTAAATTGTATTCATAAGAAAGAGTCCTGAGATCTTGAGCCAAGTTCGCTAGTTAACAAATATGAAACACATTGATCTACAGATATTCAATGGTACTTCGACATTTTATATTAAGTACAACGACTTTTTCGAGGAAAATAACGCGAGAAAATGAGGTGACTCACATTTCTAGCTGTATTTTTACTCTTCTTCTTCTTCCTCTTACTGGACTCCTTTGGATCAGACGCCTCGTCCTCTGATTCAGCAATTTAATTGTAGAGATTAAGTAAAAAAGGAAATCAAACTAAAACAATAAGAACAGAAACGGCAAGAGCAAAAACGAAGTACTCTAACCTTAGTTCTTTTACCTATTATCAGCTCGCGAGACAAGTTAGACGAAAACTCGCGAACGGCGTCCAAGGCTTCCAATTCAAACTCCTCGGGATCAAACACGAAGTCCTCGTCAGATTCAACGGCCTCGCCTTCATCTTCTTCGCCGAGAACAAGTTTATCTTCGTCATGGGTGGCATCTACGGAGTCTAGTCGTCCGAAAGTAGGGCCTGTCGACGAGAAAGAAGCAAGGCGAGGCAGAGCGAGAGAAGAGCGAGATTGATTAAAGGGAAGTGGTGGAGGGGGCGAGCCAATATGGGGGCGGAAGGGAGAGAGCGCGGGAATTGGAGAAACGGACTTTGCTAATAGAAGCTCCATCGTTTTGGCTACAGATGAATGTGGAAGACGAAAGTGCACCTTACTAGTCTGCTGCCAGCGCCCAGAGGCTTATCCTATCCGTGCTGGGAGGTTTCTAACACGCTCAAGTTGTCCAAGAATTACACTATTTTCCATGAAAGTGCCTGTTTCGGGTGTTTTGGGAAGGTTTTTTAGGGGTATTAATCCATAATTTACCCCCAAACTTTGCTGACTCATACACATGACCCCTGACCCCTTAAATTAGAACTTAGGGCAACTCAGCCCCTAAACTTTGTGAACTGGGACACATAACTCCCTCTAATTGATAGAAATGTTCTTTTTGGTTTTTCAAGAGCTTAAATGATAATAACATTGAACAAGGATGTCAAACTTGGCGTTTTAGCATATTGTTGTTTGACAGGTCATCTTCCTTCGTAGCTCTAATTGGTATATGAAGGATGCTCCCAATTTTCCAAGAAACTCTCTAATCTCCTACATATGAAGTTATGGAAAAAAAATGACATCTCAAACAGTAATATGTTAAAATGTCAAATTCAGTCTTTATTCAATGTTATTGTCATTTAAGCCCCTTAGAAATCAAAAAGAACATTTCCATTAGACATAAGGGGTTATGTATCCTAGTTTACAAAGTCTAGGAGTTGCATTGCCCTAAGTCATAGTTGAAGGGGTTAAGTGTTCGAGTCAGCAAGTTTGGAGCTGACTCTGTGATATAGGCTTGGCAAAAATCATTAAAAAAATCACCACTTATGTTTTAATTTGTCCTAAATCAGTCACTTATATTTTTTTCAACTCAAATAAATTATTGACGTTATGTAAATGGCTAAATAAATCACTAGTGTTATTCAAATGGCCTAATTAACCCACAACACTTTAAAATCCAATGAAAAATTACAAAACTCGCCACCATGTTTCTGATTTTTGTATAATTAATATTGTTAGTTTCAAATAGTTCAAATACGTTATTTTCATTGTCACAATGGAAACTCTGCTAATATTTTGATCAATAATGGATAATTCTCTCTCTCTCTCTCTCCATACTCTAAAGTCGATATCTAAAACTTCATTATCAACATTTCTCTCTGCTATTGGATATATCACATTTCACATCAACAATGGAACTGGGTCTAAAGGAATGAGAAAGTAGACTCAAAGTTCAAGTTGTCTCCATAGATAACGGTGATGGCTGAGGATGATAATTTTTCAATCTCAGTTAGTCAAATTAATCATATTATGGGTATTATAGCTATTGTCTTATTTTGGTAAGAGGAGGAATTTATTAAGAATCATTTAAATAGAATATCTCATATTTTAAAAAAGATAAAAATGATGAAATGAGCCACTAATTTTATCAATTTTCTCCGTAAAATAAAATAAGCCTTCAATATTTCTAATTCTATATGTAAAATGCTAACCTGGTATCTATAAAAGGTTGAACAAAATATTAAATTTAATAGAGATTGGGTAATTTGACTCATTTAAAAATATTGGTAGTTTTTTTGGCTAAAAAACAAATATAAGTTGCATAATCGGGCCAACAAAAAAAATTTAGTTATTTTTTCATTATTTTTTGCCTTCAAGCAAAAAGAATATCTCATCGAATGAATAAATTGTTATCAAGTGGCCGATTTGAGTTGACTTAGAAACATCAGTAATTTATTTGTTCCCAAAAAAACATTTGTGGCTAAATCGGGTCAAACGGAAACATGATTGGTTAATTTGTTGTTTTTGCTGGTTGGCTAGAACTAGGTTCAAAGGTCAAACAAGTCCTTTTCAAGTTGGTCTTACCCAATCTAGAAAACAACTAAGATATCAACCTAACCCAATACAAAACCCAAATTAGCTCATGATTTCAACATATATGCCCACACCTTTCACATGGCCCAGTAATACCTCTAAGCCCAACAGTGCCCAACCCAAAGCAATGATAAGCACACAAAAGAAGACCCCGCAATATTCACCTCTTAATTGCATTTTTTATGCCTTTCAACACTTGGTACAAGTATTGTAACTTGACTTAGGAGGCAAAATCCACTTTCTGATTTCATTTACCATACACATTTTAGATTACGATTAAAAAAAAACAACTGGTCAATAAACAAAAAAAAATTCAATAGAAAATTATGTGTGTAAGTGTGTAATTTTTCCTTTTTGGTAGAAAAGAGATGCCAAACTAAAGGATTGAATCATTGAATGGTCAATTTATTGGTATAATCATAATATTAACAATAAATATAAAATTGGATATGGTGAATAATAAGTAGAATGAGATAAGAGATATACTCGAATCATCATTGAAAGACACACTTCAACATGATTAGGCCAGCTTGTGAAGCTAAATTCCATATCCAATTTTTGAAAGTTTTTGGCGTTACTTACATGAATCATTACAGATAGTGGCAAAGAAGAGAAGTTGCTTCCATCCGTCTATTTTTCATTTCATAATTAAATGATATAATTTTTTAATAAAAAGATGTTTCATTCTAATTAAAAAAGAAAACTTGCTATTTTTTCACAAGTTGTATTCATTTTAGTTGAAACATCTATGTTTAAATGTATGTGTTACAAGAGTTCCTAATGAACAAAAACTACAAAAAACACTTTATCTCTAGTATATAAGATAGTACCTTGAGATAGAAGTAAGTTGAAAATACACACATGTATTAAATATAAGTACTTATTATTAACACTCCTCCCTAAGTTAGAGCATGTGGATTATACATGCCTAACTTGCTCATTGAGAACTCAAATTGTTCTCGTCCTAATACTTTGGTCAAAAAATGTCAGCGAGCTGAAAGTTACTTGGAACATGCTGAGGAACAATCTCTTTAGAGAAAGTCGTATTACACACAAAGTGACAATTAATCTCAATATGTTTAATGTGTTCATGAAATATTGGATTCATTCAATGTGTAAAGCAGCTTGATTGTCACAATAGAGCTTCATAGGTTAATCCTAAGAAGTGGTGAGATCATTACGTAACAATTTAAGCCACACAACCTCACCAGCAGTTATAGACCGATATTCAACCTCAATTGATGATTGGGAAAATAGTTGATTGTTTTCTAGACTTCCAAGAAATTGGAGAATTGCCGAGTTGAGTCATTGTGGATCTCTTTGTTTTTTGGCAGGTTGCCTAATCGGCATCATAATAAGCATGGAGTTTAAGTAATCTATGTGCTTCAATATCGAAGCACATGCATTTTGATATTATAAAGAGTAACACATGGTACCTACATAAATTGGCTGAGTAGATTAACTACATTGGTGATGTCTAATTGGTAATGATGAGATAAATGAGCTTGCTAATTAATCATCTATACTAGCTAGGGTCCTTCAATTCTTGGCTTTCAACAAAACTAAGTCGGTGTTACTATTGAATAGGAAAACAACTCGGCTTCGAACCTGCAATCCCGATGTCTTTTAAAATATCAACCATGTACTTCTTTTTGGAGAGGAAGATTCCTTTTGGTGATCTGGTGAATTCTAATATGAGGATGAATTTCATCTTCCCTAAGTCTTTGATATGGAACTTGTTATCGAAATGGGTCTTCAATTATTTAATATATTCACTGTTATTTCCTGCAATGAGCATGTTATTGACATACACTATAGTATGACAGTAAAGGAATCACCAAATTTTTGTGTGAATAAGGAATAGCCCACTTTAGATTGAACAAACCCGAAATGAACTAGTGCTTTAGAAAACTTTTCAAACCAATAACAAGGTGATTGCTTAAGCTTGTAAAGTGATTTTCTAAGCTTGCACACCCAATTATCTCATTCATTGATCAATTGTGGCAAAGGCAGCATGTAGATTTCCTCATTCAGATTTCTTTGAAGAAAAGTATTATGCGCATCAAGTTGATGGAAATGCTAATTTTTAACCATAGTTATAGTCAATGAACACATGACTGATGTAAGCTTGAATGTAAGAGCTAAGGTTTTTGAGTAGTCGATACCTTCCACTTGGCTAAAACCCTTTGCTGCTAGCCATGCTTTGTACCGTTCAATGGTACCATCATCATTATATTTAATTTTGTAGACCTAATTAGTATCAATAAGTTTCTTGTTTAGTGGTGGCATTTCTAACATCCAAGTTCAATTCTTCTCTAGTGCATGTATCTCTTGTTACATAACCTCATGCCACTTAACATCTTAGTTGGCCTCAATAAAGCATTTAGGTTCTAAACAATATGATATAGCTACAAGGAAAGCTTGATGGCCAGGAGTAAACAATGAGTATACCAAATGTGTGATCAAATAGTAGGGTTTGTTTGATGAAACGTGACTTGCAACATGTGGTGATGACTTGTTTACTCTATAAAACTCATGCACATAATTTTGCAAGTAAACAAGAGGCCTGCATTCTCTCTAAGGTCTTTATGTTGGTTTAGTTTGAGGATTTGTGGACTCGTCTTTTTTGGGAGAGTTGATTCTTGAACACTTAACTTGTTTTAAAGAATTTAATTTATGTCAGGTGTTGGTTAATCATCATAACACATGACTTAATGAATGGGTTGAAGTTTGTCACAATGTTCACTAGGCATTTAGAGAGGAAAATAGTCCTCATAAAAGATTACATCATGAGAAACAAAAACTTTATGAGTTTTTTGGTTATACATTTTATACCCTTTCTGACCAGTTGCATATCCAAAAAAACACAAGGTTTAAACTAAAAAGCAAATTTGTCTCTTGATTTTAAGTGAACATAACTGAAACAACTAAACACATAAAGGTGATCAAGTGAAGGATATTTAGAAAACAAGATTTCATAAGGACTTTTACCTCTTAATTTCAAGGGGTGTGTATGATTAATCACATTTATCCCAAATTTTAATTGGAAGAGTGGCCTAAAAGCGAAGGGATCGTGCTACTTTAAGTAAGTGTCCCTTTCAACCACTCCATTTTGTTGTAGAGTATTGACGTATAAAGTTTGAAGACTTATTCTATATTGTTAAAGGAAAGAAAGTAATGGACCATCAATAAACTCCTATGCATTAATTACAACTTCTGACTTAAAGTAAACTTTTTTCCAAATTAGTTTTTTACCATAGCACAAAATATTGCAAGATACTTAACTACGTTTGACTTATAGTTTAGAAAGTATACCAAAATGCCACAACTGTGATCATCAACAATAGTTAGGAAATAATGTGCTTCAACTATAAAGGATGTTTTGTATAGCCCCCAAATATCAATATGAATAAGATCAAGTCACACTGTACTAACAGTTAAAATTTTTTTAAAAGACTTTTGAGTTTGTTTTGCATGATG
The DNA here is from genome assembly GCA_005392925.1 of Aquilaria sinensis. NCBI lineage: Eukaryota > Viridiplantae > Streptophyta > Magnoliopsida > Malvales > Thymelaeaceae > Aquilaria > Aquilaria sinensis. Next base: position 511,917 of record SMDT01001275.1, read on the forward strand.
ACAAGAATCACAACATTTATTAAAATTTCTAAAAGACAAACCGTTAAGTTGAGGAATGAAAGATAGTTTTTCAAAGGGTAAATTACCTAGTCATCCATACCAAGTAACAAACAAATTTTTTAGCTCATTAGGAGTGACCATATGGGCTTTGAATTGCTGGAAGTAATACAAGCTATCATGTTCCTTACATATGTCAATCAACTTCTTCAATTTTAGGTCTTGTATAACACAAGAATTTGGAAGAAATGTCATTGAACAATTCAAGGCATTAGTCAATTTGCTGATAGATAAGAGATTGCAAGTAAACAAGGGTATATAAAAGGCATTATTAAGTTTCATGCTAATGGATAAAAAAGTTTAGTCATCAGATTAGATCTTTAGGTTGCTTCATTCGGTAATTGAACTGGCATTAAAAATGTAGCCAATTGACAATTGAAGAGCAAGGATTGTTATAAAGACATGTGTTTTAGGGCATTATTGTCAATGATCCAATTTAAAGAATGATTGAGGACTTTACCAGCAAAATTAGTTGTACTGCTTTGATTAGACAATAAGACCATTAGTTGCTCTAATTGGCCATACATAATGTTCAAGTTGTTGTCACCTGATTGTGAACCACCAAAAGTTTCACTAGTCATGTATCTTTTTTGTAAAAACCTTGCCTCCCTTTTAGTTTTTCTTATTGAAGGGCTTATTTTCCCTAGTTTACCACCAATCAAGGTATCCTATGAGCTTAAAGCACTCTTCAGATAAATGTCCAATTTTTTGAAAGTGTGAGTTGTGAAGTTTACTTTTATCTTAGGTTTTAAGGCTAAAGACATAACCTTTAGATTGTTTGGCAACAAAGGCAGCAGCTTCCCTCGTCTCATTCTATTACATTACAATGCTTGGTTGTTTCTCATTCTTAGCTACAAGGGCACATGCCTTGTTCAAGTTCAATAAATGGTCCATGTTGAGAATTTGAGACCTAATAACATTGTACTAAGTGTTTAGTCTCATAAGAAATTAAAACAACTTCTCACCTTCATTCTAAAAAAAGCTCTTTCACTGTTCCACATTTGCATTGATGAACATTTATATATGTTGCCAATTAGTCCCATAGAGTTTTAAGCTTGGATAATATAGCACACACTCAAGTCTTGATGCAACGTGAATGAATCTTTCGCTTTAACTCATAAACCCTTGGTATATTACATTGGGAAAATCTTTCTTGTAAGTCCAACAATGATTCAATAGCCAAGTCCACATATACTACGCTGTTATGTAGCTTTGGTACTAGGGCATTGAAGAGTCAAATGGTATCTTACAAACTAGGGAAACTTACAATTACCCCCTAAGGTATGCCCTAACCTACAGTTTGCCCCTTCTATTTTTAGAAATCTACACTTTGCCCCTGTGTTTTTTACAATGTTTGATAACAACTTCTGAAACTGTATTTAAACTATATGATAATCATCTTTCAGTAATTTCAATCTCTATAATATTTTTATATAGTTAACAGACATTTTAAATTATCAATTTTTTCTTTTTATAAATATATATTTCTCCCTATTAATACATATCAGTATTTTTTAAAGGTTGGTTGGTAGTAAAAAAAATTAAAAATTTTGAAATTAAAAAAACATGATTATCAGACAGTTTAAATTAGAGTTTTACACATGTGTTAAATATAAATGCTTATCGTTAACAAAAAGTAAGTCAAACGATATCTTATAAACTAATGACAGCTAGGGGTGGAAATGAATTGAATCTCTTATTGAATAATTCAAGCTCGAGCTTAATTCTTTTGTTATCGAGTCGACCCTAATGAGCTTTGAGCTTCATTTTATATTTGAATTCTTAATAAGTCAAGCTTCAAGCCTAATATTCTTTGACTCGAACTAATATCGAGGCTAATAATTTTTTAATATAAAAAAAATAATTTTACTTTTTACTATATCTAAACCTTAAAATTTTTATTTTTATTTTTTAATTTGATCTTAAACCTTGAATCGAGCTTGAAGCCCATCGTGCCATTAAGCCGAGCTTGAACCTTTTTTAGTAAAGCTTCAGGCCTCATTTTCTGAGCTCGTTGAGCTTCAGCTCAAGCCTGAGCTAAGTTAATCCTTAACGAGCCAAGTTTCAAGCCTAAGGTTTTCGAGCTCTGTTTTGCTCATTTTCACCCCTAATGATGGCATAAGACTCTAAAGGACAACAGGAACATTAAACTGATCAATAAAAGTATTCTTGCAATACTGAAAGAGAGGAATAAAATCACATCAAGTCAAACCTTCCATATAAACCAAAATAAATCTGGAATAGAGAACTCACATATAACTATAATAAAGTCCAAATCAAACTGACAATTACCATACATAGCTAGAATCAACTAGACATCAAATGCCTAAAAATGATTATCTACAAAAACAAAAAACTACCTATAAAACTTTTAAAAAAATAAAGACCAAATTTAATTTATGTAATTGCCTTCATATATGTTACTGAGCGTTAGGACACCCCAGTATGGCTAGGATTTCAATGAACCTAAGAGAAAACTTAGAGCCATTACTTCTTGCCACCAATTGAAGATATACCTTATGAAAGTCTCTAATCGCTCTTAAATGCCAAGATTTGAAGGAGATTGCACCTACTATAAAATTCAATAATAACATCAAATAAGGTCAATCAAGCAATAAAAGGAATGAAAAAGAATCAGTCAAATCCAAACTGAAGTTCGAATCTAACCAGAAAAGAGATATAAGGGTGGAGAAGAAGGTAAATAATCATAAAACATGTGGTGAAGGGTTTTGAGATAAGGATTTCATGATGATAAACCCATAGATTAATTATTAGATGACATAAAGTTATGAATGGTGCTAATACACTAAAATTTATATACAAAAATTCTAAAGTAAATTGCATTTGTGGCCCTTAACCATTTATTATTGTACCATTTTAGACACTAACCTCAAAACTTTGCATAGAATGTCTCTAACCTCGTATAAGTGTTTCGTTTTGGATCTTTCGTTAACTTGACGCGTTAAGTTTGATGGAAAAAAAATAGTGAAAACCTAGTTTTAACCCTTGAACATTTCATCTTTGTTTTAAAACCCTTAAAACTTTCTCATCTAACAATTGAACCACCATCTCCATAACCCGCCACACTCACATCCCTTTCTGGCCACTATCCTTCACCACCGATTACCCCTAGTTCCTCTTCTTCATCATTTTTGGTATAGACATCCTTTGGATATTTTACAATGATCAAATGGAACAAGGGGAAAGCTAAAAAGGTAGGCCTAGGCTAATGCTAACCTAGCAAGCAGTAGTATTAGTATAGAAAGAAAACATGAACACATAGGAAAAAAAATACATCAGGGTGGCAAAACGCACAACAAAAGAGACATGTTTGATGGTTACATTCATTTGAGTTAATTTGATATTTCTTTTAACTAAAAACTTCATTTAGTTTATGGTTTTTTTAAAAAAAATTAACCCAAAATTAAAAATTTACAAGAAAAGGGTTTTGTACAATTATACTTAGGTAATATTTGGGTTAGTGATAGCATACCTCAAATCCAAAAAAAAACCTTGGCTAGAGTTGTTCCAACCATTCAGCCATAAGCGGACTCAAAGGGAGGCAAGCATTTGTATTTTTTTTAATTTTGAAAATAAATGCACTTTAACATATTCTTAAAATTGGTTATTCACTTATATGAATTATAATTTTAAAAAATATCTGTTTTGACATTTCATTTATATAGAGCTTAAATCCACCCCAGCATTTAGCCTAGTTGTGACATTCCAATGCATAGCTAGAGTGCTTGCCATGCAAGGCCTCAAGGACATTTAATTTATGTTTATAGTTATAGCTTGACAAAATAATTAGGAAAATGCTAATAGTGTATATGAAAAATTTATTAAATCCTAATTCTTAATATATGATTAGATTAGTAAATTAACCAATATTGCTTCATGTTTTAAGAACCTATCACCCTAATATGTTCTTATAGAATTTTTTAGTAAATTGCATCTATGACCCCTAAGCTTTTATTATTGTACTAGTTTTGACCCTAACCTTACAACTTTGCATGGAACACCCTAACTTTATTTAAATGTTCTATTTTGGACCTTCTGTTAACTTGAGAAATTAAATTGGACGGGAAAAAAAGTTAAAAACCTAGTTTTAATCCCTGTACATTTTATCTTTGTCGTAGAAACCTTGAAATTCTCTAATCTAACAATTGAATCACCATCTCTATAACCCGTCACACTTACGTCCCTCTCCGGCTACTACAAAATCTAAAAGTCATTATTGGATGGCTCGGTTTTATAGTGTTAAGACTGCAGAACAATAGCCTTATGGATTGAGCGCTTTATTTTTGCTTGTATTGGTTCAATTTATGGTTTGAATCATATTTGAGTTTATGAAATTGTTTATGAACCCTAACATTGATTTTTGAAATTAAATGTTGTGTGTGCAAAATTGATGAAAAAGATTTGTTTCTTTATGTTCATCGACCTTAGGAGAGCAAAACCTCTCTTTTCCATCATGGTTTAGCAGCATTTTGCGCACCGATGAACTCCAAGCAGTTCATGACGAGAGCAACACTTGCAGCTAATAGAAGCATGACATGTTTTACGATAGGAGTGACGCGAACATGGAGGCAATGTGCTAGCTATCGGTAAAGTCGTCGCTAAACTATGGCTTAGTGAGCAACATAAAACCATTGCTACCTCTGGCCATAACTTAGTGACATAGCCCATGGTTTTTTAGCGACAGCTAGCTGTTGCTAAATCTTGCCAAACTCTTAGCAATGACTAACCTTTGTTAAAGTGTTGTCAGATTTTTAGCGACGATACGCTGTTACTACTTAGTGACGATTTTAAGCCATTGCTAATTTAGCCGTCATTAAATTACTTTTGTCTAGTAGGGTACTATAGAAAACACAAAGCAATCCTATCCATTTCACTGAATTTTAAACACACATTTATAACATGCACTTAAAATTTTGAAAAGACAAATATCTCAATTATCATATGCTACTATATTTTTGCTTTAGAAGAAGCTTCTGTATAAATAAAAAAATTAATTAATTGAAAATGACGAAGAACTAGGATATTGTAGCTAAAAAGGTATATGGGTAATACACATGCGAGCATGCAAATATATATATAAACAAAGTGTGATTGTGTATGTTTAATTTGTGCAATGTAATATAAATAAAAGAAAATTTTGTTGGTTAGTAAAAACTACCACAATTAAAACCTGTTGTTGGTGATTTTTTTGAACACCAAACAAGTTAATCCAGAATTATTAAATATATCAAAGTTGGGAGTATAATTGTTATTGCTTAAACTTAGTGAAATTAAACTTTTCCCCCTTTTGTTGTGTGGTTCAATAAAAGTGATTTTGAGATTTTTTTTACTGAAGAATTTGTTGTTGTTGTTGTTATTATTATTATTATTACTACTACTACTATAATTATTATTGCTATGGTAAAAATTTGTTAGTTAATTATAGTATGATCAAATGTGAATAAATAAGGCATATCAAAAGCAAAACTTACGTAGATGGGTCTGGTATCTTATCCACATTATATCTATTTTTTGGATCAATCAGGTTTAATCTTGAGTTAGAGTGAAAGGGTAGATTTCATAATAGAAATTATCTTATAATTTTACTTTTATAGTTGTAACATGATTATTTTATAAGAAAATAAAAATATTTATTTTCCTCCAAGCCATATTGTGACTTATATTTTTCATAAAATGGCTATAAAATTATGGATTAAAGGAGAATAGTCACTTATATGTTGTCACTTGTGTGTTTTTCACCGTTTGATCATAATGTTTGACTTTGCAATTTTCCTTTCCCAAAAAGAAAGAAAGGTTAAAAACTACTAGCCTTAAAGGGCACAATGCAATAATAAAAACATTGTCTCAATTAGTAAGAGGTCCAAGAGTTGAGCCCTCACTCACTTGCCTTTGGCTTACAGCTTGTAGGATGGTGTTACCTTGAGTTTAGGTCTCCTTACCTATTGAGCTTATGTGAACGGCCCAAGCCTTGTGCCTCAAATACCTTGATTTGCTTGGAGTGGTAGTCTTGGGGCTAATTGTTGCTCTCCTAGTTAACAATGACCAAATGATGACGGTGTATCACCTCTGATGTTGGTGGGTTTGGGTTATAAAAAAAAAACTAATTAGTACTGGTGCTTTCAATTTTAGTCTGAAAGCATCCCCTTTGGCGCATAAAACCCATTAAGTAGGAACTTAAATTTTGTTGGTTTGGTATTGTTTTCAACTTTTGATTGCCTTTATGGCAAACTTTGCTCAATCTGTCATAGCGGATATAGAGTCTTAGAATTGTTATACTTTGATGATCATGCCTCACCAACGTGTTGCTCTAACACATCTATTAGCTACTTTTCTTATCTTTTAATTCTCCACTTAGTTTGATTCTAATTACAAAAAAAAAAAAAGAACATTTATGGCCTTTTATGCCACTCAATTAGGGCCTAGGGAAGGGGCATACATGTTGGTTGATTATTCATCTAACACAAAGCTAATCCCCACCTAATCTTAAAACCTTAAACTTATAAAAAAAAAACATGCCCAAAATCTTTTCTGTTCTACTTTCCCCATCGTGCTACCCAGGAGAATGAGCATAAATCTTATGGATGATTATCATATAATTAAAGCTTTCCCCCTATCAATAGTCAATCCTCGGCTTAATTAAGTGTTTTTTGGACCCACGTCACTAAATACCTTGTTACGCTTTACATGGTTGGAAGGGTCGGTCACTAAAATACATGGAACATTTCCAATCTAAAAAGGGGTACGTAGTAGGTGTTATTAATCGTACTTAAAATATATAAATGATCATTATTGATATTTTATAGTTGCTCATGATATAAAACCTTGGGTACATTCGCGTCTATTAGAATTATCTATGAATTTGGTGTACATCAAGTGTTACTCTATCCTCACATTAATATTTTATTTTTTAAGATATCTCACATTACTATTTTTATTATTTTGCAGAAATTAAGGATGCATTTCCATACAAAAAATATTATATAAATTTTATTAATATTGCCTTTATCAAATCACTCAATTATAATTGAAATCTAAAAATATTTTAAAAACCATATGTTGGTAGTAGTAAAGTTAGAAAAAAATGTACAAAAGTATAAAAGTATTACTTCTTATATAATACATACTAAAGTTTTTTTGCATGTGTAACTAAATTAGATTTTATTAAGGGTCTTCAGTTGATTAAACATACTTTACAGTAGGATCCAACATAAGTGTCTCGTTGTTGCCTCCAACTAATAAGATGATTTCTCTCTCTTAGGAAATTTTTTGCATTCACCTGATGAACATCCACCACTAAATGAAACACTAACGGTGTTAACATCAAATAGATAATGCAATTTTTCTATTTTCAAATTTTATTAGGAAGATAATCATGTTATTTTTAATTTAGAATTAATAAGAGGATAATCATGTCATTTTTAAGAATTTTATATTTTAATGGAATATTTACACTATATGTTTTCCTTTTTCATGTTTTCCCATGACTTTTCTCTATCATTTTCATTTGAAATTTGACTCACACACACGTCTCTTGGGTTAAATCAATAATAAGTTTCCTGTTTTAATCATGATACCTCACAATTTTTTAATCCTTTTATAATTATTTTTTTTTGTTTTTGAATTTCCACTAATACATTGTGTTTTTTTTTTATTTTTTTAATTTCACTAATACATATGATAGATTTATTGTAAATGTTCATCTTGAAAGCTATTTAGTAAACTTTCTGTTTTCTTTAGACATTAATTGCATAGTAATAGATAGGGATGACAATTGGGTGGGTCGGGTCAGGTTTGGGTCAGGTCATTCAGGTTTAGGTCTACTCGGGTTAACATGAATTCGGGTCCATGTCGGGTTCAGGTCAGGTCATTTGGGTTCGGGTTGATTTCAGGTTGAGTTGATTTCGGGTTCGGGTTGAGTTGGGCTGGGTCGAGTTTATTTGGGTTCGGGTTCACTTTAGGTCGGGTAATTTTAGTCTTAAGTAACTTCAGGCCAGCTTTCGGGTCAAATTCGGGTCAACCTTTGTGTTCATGTGGGTTACTGGTGTGAAGTCAAAACAATTGAATCTATTCAAATTTTTTTAATTTAAATCAAATAAATCAATTTTTTGTGTGATTTAATTTAAATTAAAAATTCATTTTTTAGTATATTTAATTAAAATATTCATAAAAATCTTCTTCATTATAGTTTAGTACATATGTAAGTAATTTAACATTGATAGTAATATTTGATTTTTTTTCTAAACCCATACCCTTTAACTATCATTGTATAGATTATTCGGGTCTTCACCCAGCTATCACTCAGATTTACACAATGACAATTTTGTTATGTTTATGTTTCAATGAATTTTCTTTGAAATTACAACAAAATGCAAATCAAGTTCATTATCAGTGACTAAATTTTAAATTTTAAAAAATTTTGGTGAAAGTGCATAGATTTCAAAAATTTTAGGATCTATGTTGTAATTATTATGGGTGACTAAAATAAAATTTTTTAAAATTTAGGTACCTTATTGCATTATACTTAAAAGTTTAGGGATGAATGTTGTAGTTTTAATAATTGCCTATTAAGATCATTAAACTTACTAAATATAAAAATTATTTCTGTTGGAAAAATCCAAATTTGGGATTCACTAAATATAGATGTTTTTTGTAATATGTAGAAGTCCTAAAAAAATAGAAGTTACTAAATATGAAAATCCTTTCTTAAAATATGAAAATTATTAAACATGAATATCTTAAAAAAAGAAATGAAACAACTAATTATGAAAGTCTCATCTCCAAATATGAGACTTACTAAATATGGAAGTACCAAAAAATGGAAGTTACGAATAACGGAAGTCATCATTCCTAAATATAAGACATACTGAATATGAAAGACTCAAAAACTGGAAATTACTAAACATGGAAACCTCCATATTAGGATTAACTTAATATGGAAAATAATGAAAAAGGAAAGTTAAGGTTTAGGATGAGGGTTAAAATCGAGTATTATCGGGTTTAGTTAACGAGTCATCTCGGGTTTAGGTCAGGTCAGTCTCAGGTTTAGGTTATTTTAGGTTCGGGTCAATTCAAGCTCGAGTCATTTCGGGTTCGGGTTTTCTAGGGTTTTCCTTTAATCGGGTTCGGGTTTAGGTCAGGTTGGGCACAATCAGGTTCAGATCGTTGACTTTTTTAGTCAAAATCGGGTCAGGTGGGGCTTGGGTTCGGGTGGGTTGGTCCAGGTCATCGGGTCGGGTCCGATTTTGCCATCCCTAATAATGGACACCATATTCATAGTGTTGGGCAATCAAAATTCAGTAGTAAATACTATTATAGATGAAACTAGACACAAACAATTAAACATAGACACAAATACACATCACAATTAGATACCACGATAGATGAAGCTATACACCACCATTGACGCATCAAGATACCTCCATAGAAAAGACTAGACATCACCATAAATGAAACTAGGCATCATCATATATTGAACGATACACCACCAAGTATGTCTAACAGCACAAAAAAGGGAATTGGATACCACTTTAGTCAAAACTAGACACTACCATAGATGACATTGGACACAATTATAGATGAAATTAAACACCAACATAAACAAATGCAGACACCATCATAGATGACATTAGACATCAACAATGTTGGATTCCAACATAAACTACATAAGACTTTACTCCTCTCCAAGCGATGAGCCATTTATTCTCTTGGCAAAGCTAATAGTTATTTGGATAAGCCTCTAGTTTCTCTGTCATCATGGAACTTCTCAATGCGTGGTGGAATTATTCCTAGGTGGCCATCAAGTTGATCAATGATAAATGCTTTGCGCACCCCTATGGTGTGGTCATCCAAGATTATGTTCAACTAATGGAGTAGTTCTCAATTTCTCAAGTTGATCACACTTTCCATGGAGGAAATGCTTATGTTGATTATCTAGCAAACTTGGGTTATTCTTTGAGTTCAGAGCTCCAGATTTTTTAGCGGCCTTCTAGTCATTTGGGTTATTTTTGTTGGGTGATATCCAAGCTCCTGGCTTAGACCCTATATTTGGTTAAATTTCTCTATTCTACCAAAAAAAATAGATGATACTGGACATTACTACCATTCACCAAACATTAAGAAACCAAATCATACACATAAATGACCATCAAAATTCATACTTGAATCAAACAAATCCACACTAGTAACAAGCCCATAACTACACCATATTACAAAAACTCTTTCATAAAGCCAAAAAAAATGTAGTAGACAAAAAAGCCCATGGAATCCAAAACATATTTCATGAATTTGTGAAATCATACAACATTAAAGATGACATTGAACACCATTTTGAAAAGATTAGACATAATTATAAATGAAACTAGACACCATTATAGACAACATTAAACCCCACTATCAATCACCAAACCTTTATAAAAGAAGGCACTTAATTAACCACACTAAACAATCGAGACCCACAAGTGGACATCATTAATCAATACCCTAACACCAAAATCCTAATAAAAATTAACAACTAGAAAGTCACACCTAAAGTACACTCCGCCGCTCGTCATTGATAGTATCATCAAAACATTAGCCAACTTCATATTCGTCAGAAAATGAAAGAAAAGGGATGCATGTTGTTGTGATTCATCAGGCTTCAATGTCTCCTCACTGCACTTCAATAGTCTGAGTGTTGTGCTTAACCTAGATTTCTTACCTTACCGTCGCACTCATGGATTGATCCATGTGTGTTCGTATAGGATCTATGGACCCCATTAATTTTCTTTTTCTTTAGAAAACGTTAAATAATTTTTAAGTGGACCCCACTAAAATCTAAAAATGATTATAATAATTTAAAAACATGAGTAAAATAAAATAAAATAAATAATTAAAAATATTTTTCTATAAATACATTAAAATTAAATTAAATTATATATAATTTTTATAAGTTTTTACAAATACATTAAAATAATTTTATAAATTTTTTGTATACAAAAAATTAATTATATATAGACCTCATAGAAAAAAAATCTCTAGATTTGTCACTGGTCGCACTTCAAAATCTATGGCCGCTGTGCTCCACTTATCTTTGTCACAAAAATGCAAGCGCTGGACCCTAACTCAAAAACTTTGAAATCACAAAGAAATGAGTTTACCCTCAAGAAATTAATATCCATTCAAATTCTTAAGATTTCCTATTTTTCATCTTAATATCTCCATTGCCACCTAAATATTTTAATCACATTGTAGATCAAATTCTAAACAGACATTATATATTTAACATAAAGCATCTTGATGGATGTACATCATGGTGGACATTCTCATATCCCTTTCTTTTACGCATGCATCCACATTTCACTCCTCCAAAGAGAATATAACATTGATCAATTTATAAAATAATTTATTTTTTTAACAAAAAAATTAACCAAGAAAACTTTTTTAATTATTTTAAAACTTTATCTTCAATGTTTAAAAAATTAAAAATATATATCTTAGAGAAAGAACATACATATTGCCGCCCTTAGTGCTGCTATGGAAAGAAATAGAAAAGGATCAACACATGGGACAAAAATCAATATGCATTACAATAATTTTTAAATTCACAACAATCATTTAAGGGTTAATTACAATTTTTCTTAGAGGTTTACGTGAAATTACATTTTATCTTCTCCTGTTTCAGAAATATATACTTTGTCTCTGCCTTTTTAATATAGTTTGATAACAACTTCTGAAGTCCTAATATAAATATTATGGTAATCATTTTCCAGTTATTTTAATCTGTATAGTATTTTTCAGTTAATGGACATTTTAAATTAGTAATTTTTTCTTTCTGTAAATGAAAAATAATATTTTTTAAATGTCAATTAACTATAAAAAAATACCATGCAAATAAAAATTACTTGAAGAATGAAGCCGTATACTCTAAATTAAGATTTTAGAAATTATTGTCAAACTTTATTAAAAATGTAGATGACAAAGTGTATATTTATGAAACATGATGAACAAAGTATAATTTCACCTAAATCTTAAGGGACAAATTATAATTATCCCATCATTTAAATGAGAAAAAAAGTGCACTTACTCCAACACACAACTTCTTTGCTTCTTTGCTTTTTAACTTCTTTCCACCAACATTAAGGCTCAATTTAGATGAGTTTAATGTGGTGGATTTAATAAGTATTTTTTTGGACTTGGATTTTTTAAGTGCTAATCCAAATTTTATTTGCCTTTTAAGTTGCCAACATTTACATGGTAAGCCAGTCAAACATTTTGACTATTTCCCAAAGCTTCTCTATTGTCTCTAGACCATCTTCAGACCGCCTCCACGTCGCTCAGGTTGCATTCTCCAACCCACCTCCGACTGTTTCTACCCCACTTAACTCACTGTCTCGAGTTCGCCTTCACTTCATCCCTGCCCCACTCTGTCTCCACCCCACTCAACTCACATTCTCCAAGTTGTGTAGGGTAATCAAACATTTCCAACATCAACAGTGGCCTAACCTAATTAGGATCCCCAGTTGCCTAGATCTCCAATCCCCCTAGCAACCCATTGAGCCTCTCGCAGCCAGTTTACTAGTGTCATCTTCATCAATTACCTGATTCAGCCGGATCCCTTCTCTTGACCTGGTGATTAATGCTCAAGTAAAAGAATAAGGGTAAATGTGCCTACAACTGAGCTGAGGAGAGATTAGGATGGCCCAACTCACTCTCGATGGATGTGGAGAAGAAGGTGCAAGTGCAAGACAAGGCAGATTGGCTCAAGGGGCAAATTTCGGTTGGTAAAGACGTAATTAAACTCAACCTCAAGGGCTGAGGAGAGTGAAATGATAAAGCCACCACCAAATGTAAGCATAGTCTAATTAACATGCTATGTCCATTGAATTAAATTGAAATGAATAGGCTCCAAGTTGTCTTTGCATGCTTTTCCTAAGAGCAAAAAGGACAAATATGTCACTTAATTAAATCAATGGGAGATATTGCCCATTTTGTTAACCAAATATGCTACTAATATTTTTTTGAAATAAGTAAATAACTTTAAAAAAATAGGTAAATATGTCATTAATTTACTATATTATGAATAAATTACCAGATGATTTTAACAACAAGGAAAATTTTCTTTTTGGTGTAGGTTAGCCTTTGAATATGTCAAAATTGGTTTCATTTTTTTACATGAATTGAATAAATTTAAGGCTAAAGTATAACCAAAACCTTAAAATCTTGTCTTAATCTAGGAATTCTTTTGTATTACCCTGGAATGCCCAGGAAAATATGTTTCATATATTCTTTTATTAATGATATTTACCTCTTCCCCCTAAATAACCCTTAAAATCTTAAAATAATTTAAGCATTCATTAAATATTCATAGTTAACAATTAGAACCATAAATGATGGGGGCATTTGCTCCCTATACATAGCCGAGCAAAACTCATCCCTTATTCGACAATAATTTGTTTTGATGATGTCTATATGAGTGCACATATTCAATGATAATAACTTATTTGCCCAAAAAGAAAACATTGATAACATATTTGGTTTAAAAAAATATATCAATGAATGAATTATCCCTTCATATATTATAAATGACACATTTGTCCCTTTTGCCTTTTCCTATATAACTTTGTCAAAAGTTATGGTTCGATATCATGGAAATCTTCTTTCATATGGTGTTATAGGGAATTTTCTTTAAGTGGCTAACTATGTCCATGTTCATGTCAGTTAGATTCATTCCCTAGTGCTTGGCTCAGGCCAAAGAAGTAAAGAGAAACACTATGAAAACATGAAAGACTTGTGAGGGCAAGGCATAGTGGTATAAGTGCTAAATTGAGAACTATTGGGTCCCAATTGCACAAAGAAAATAGACATGGAGTTGTTGCAAGAAAACAAAGCTGGAAGACTATAATGCACACTTGAACTAGTGATGCTAGTGAAACTACAAATTTAGAATGAAAGCTTTCGGCCATGCAAAGTTGTAAGGGGACTAGTGGGATACTAGGCCAAATTTTGGTAAATTTCAATGATAACCGGTCAAATCTTGTCCCCCACTAAGGAATTAAGCCATCATTGCCATGATTTGCCTAAATTGTACTTGTTATAGTACTCTGTCGAAACACACATGGGACTAATGGTCATTTTAAACTCTTTTAGTTAGTGCTTGGTATTGTGAGCCATGAAATGATGTTATTGCCGAAACATGCCTATGTTTTAGTGACAAAAAGGAAGCCATGGAGACTTGAGGACTTAATGGCGCCATGCAAAGTTAATGAGGCCGAGAGCTAACTTTACACCATTTTATTTATAGGTGGCTCATTACCGGAATTGCATGTATCCACTTAAACAAAGGGAGATCATTTCGGTCAAAGCCTTTCCTTGTTTTGTTCTTGAAGTTTTGCCGAAATGGTTTCGGGCTAAGGTCAAGAAGATGAGGCTTGAAGCTTGAGTGAGGAAACAAGCTTCGATTGTGTGATTTTGATTCCTTGAAGTGCTGCCATTGATGAATCAAGCTTGGTTCTTGAAAGCTCAAATGGAACCGAGGCATTCGGGCTACATTTCGAGGTAAAGAAGTAAAGTTCACTTGGTTTCCTTGGAAATTTGTCCATGAACAAGTGATTGTTGTGATTTAGTGATGATTGAAATGTGTTAGGAAGTTGAATTGAAGAACACATTTCGGACTCAAGCATAACCGAGAAGCTCAAATGTTGATTTGAAGGTAGGGTTCACTAATTTGCTTGATTGCTTGGTAATATACCATGATTCAAGTGATAAAGTGGCTAAGTGATGGTTAATTATGCTAAATGACCTTAGTTGCTTGATGGGCTTATTGTGATGATTCGGGGTTTTTTTTAGTGTTGATTAGCTAATCAATTTGTGGGCATGTGCTAGAAATCCTAGTGAATAAGGCCAATTTGCTAGGTATTTCGGAGCACTAGTGGATGTGGATTAATTGGTGAAGTATTATGTGCAATGGTGCATAAGGGCACATGCTATGGTTTCGGCCGAATGGTCATTGTGGTGTGTGAGTGTGTACCTTGTGTGCTTGAGTGTTGCTTTGTGCTTGCTAACCCCTTTACATGTATATTCTTGCTTATATGTCTCGGTTATGCTAGTATGTTGTATACCATTGTGTTTTGGTGTCTTTGTGTTTTATTTTTGCAGGTTATTATGAGCTTGAGGAGGTTAAGTCTTGAGTTGTACACTCGGCTTAACTAAATAAACTCTTAATTGAGTTGTTATGGTGGTGAACTCTATTGAGTAATCTTTTACTCATTGCCCATACCTTTGTGTTTCAGGAAAGGATTCTCGGCTTGAGTAGTAATTGCTTGTTTATTGGCTTGTGTGCCAAGGTATGTGCCAATGTGATGCTTGGCTTGTTTAAGTTCTCTACAAGTCTTGTTTAAGGTTTCGGCCGAAACTTATATCTTAAGTTTGTGCAGGCTGTTTAGTGTGGGACTGTCTAGGTGGGCATCATGGATGTGTGGACTATTGCTCTTATAGTGGTCTTTACTTTTATGACCATGAACATGGCCATAGGACTTGTGCTGCAGTGTGTCTTGCTTTATGACACACTTAAGGTTCTTTTTTTAGAGTAATGGTCTCGGTTTGTAAACATAACTTGGAGAGAGCTTGAACTTGGTGAATCTTGGCATGTAGCCATGTTTATTGTACTCTGTAGACTACTTTTGATTATGTACATATATGTGTGGTCTCGGGTGTACTTAGGTTTTGTGGTACTTGGAGTATTTTGGAATGCAAGTTATGTTTGTTAGTGTGGTTTTGGTTATGTAAATAATGGATGTTTATGGGCCAAGGTGTGGTATGTTTATATGAATGAGAAATGTGCCTTATGTTGTGAACCTCTCATTTATTGTTCTTGGCCGAATGTTCATTTGCACTCAAACTTGGTTTTCTAAACTTGGAGTGCCCTGGGCTTCTTGGTTGCCATACTAAGTAGCACACTTGATTGCACACATCCTAAACACTTATCTATATGAGTGTATGCCTTGCTTGTCATGCAAGTTATTGAATTACAGCCTTGCTTGTTTTGCAAGATAGTAGAATTGGGCCTTGTTTCTGTTGCAAGAAATTGAACATGTACCCATAAAAGCCTCCTGGGCCACCTTCTAGGCCCATTACCTTAAGAAAATAAGACTTAAGGTTAAGTAACATTGGTTGGCCGAATTGTTTGTTGCTAATAACAACCCATAAAACTCTAGTTGTTGTCACTAATTAAACATTTGGGTGAGTGTTATTTAAAATGAAGGGGCCAGGGCCTGTGTGAGGTGTGACAATGTCAACAAAACTTTATGCTAATTTCTTTTAAGGGGAACTTGTAAGAGGGATGGGTCTTGTCTCTCAAAATTAATTAAAAGTCCTTTATATTTTATAGCTATTTATAGTATAAATATGATAAAATAGGGGGGAAAATAAAGGTGTGGTTCATTCAAGTAAAAAATTAAAGTTAAAGAGTAAGTGTGTGACTTATGTAACTTTTAAGGTATGGCTATAAATTACAACAAATCTTACCAAATTTTTGATAAAGTTATAGTTTACCTATCATGTTTTCAAAACTATATGCTTTTAGCATTCAAATAATGGAAAAAAGATTGTGTAATATTATCTCTATTTTTTTTCTTAAATATACAACATACTATATAAGGGCCATGGTGGCCAATCGATGAGCTCTATTGACCGCCAAGTAACGAACTACCAATATGGAAAATCTCTTGAATCAGCTGGCCAACTGTTGAACCTCACTTATGTCCTTCTTGGCATCTAGGTGGACTGAGTTATAATTTATAATTTGCAAAATCCAACAAATAATCTGTGAGGATAGTAACATTATCCATGTTTATTGAAGCAACTGCTTTCATTGCTAAAAGAATTGCCTTGATTATCATATATAGAACTTATAGACTTGCCCCAATAGGATAAAAGAATTCCTTAGATGATGTAGACTAGAGAACCTGGAAGAACCAGGCCACTACACCTTTACCAGATATAGGGTTCCATGCACCATCAACTTGGGAAACAATTGAGTATGAGGTAGAGTGGCTATTAACCTAACATTTAAACCTAGGGGGAGGACCTGGAAGACATGTTCTTACAATATGATCCTTATGATGAGTTGTCATCTATAAATCCTAATTGAAAGTGTCCTTGTTTCAAATGATTTAATCACAATTGTTCACCGTATTCTGGAACAACTTTGAGTTTCGGGCCAGCCATATACTCCACATAAAAAAGATGAGTTGGTCTTTCATTTGCGATGGCCATGAGAAACGATCAAGAAGACACCGATTTAGCCATGGGAAAAATTCCTCATTAGAGTTAGGCTTCACAACTCCTAAAATCTCTTCCCAAACCCACATTAAGTATGGGGTAATGCAAAAATAAATTGGAGAAATCTTCATTGGAAGAACGACAATAAGGACAGTAAGCTGAGTTTGTAATACCCCTTTTAACAAGCTCTGATTCGGTCGATCGGAAAAGCATTATGACTACATTTCCATATGAATGTCTTGTTCTCAAGCAAGATGTTTAAGGCCCACAGCCATTTGAATAATTTATCATTTACGAGGAGGTGAGGGAGCTTGGGATCTGAGCTATACTTCCAAGCTTGGACAACACATAGCCTTTTTTATAGAATAAGCACCATCATTATTGACCTCCCAAACCGACCAGTCACTCAAGTACATAGGCCATCTCCTAGTTCAACAAAGGATGGCCTCCACCACTTTATTATTGAAGATATCATATAGAAGGGGCAGGTTCCATGAGTTTAAGTTGGGAGAAATCAAGTCACTTGCCCTGCTGACTCTACAAGACAAGGAAGAATGGTCAACAAAACCATTTATGTTGAGGGCAAGCTTGTCCGAAGAGAACCCAAGTATCTAGAAATTTCACCATACATCTACTGAGCTACCATCACCAATTTTCCAACACAGGTTTGGCTTGAGAAAGTCATGACCAATAAATAGTCTTCTCCAAATTGAAGTTGGTTTAGAACCTAAGCTTATTTTCCAAAGACAATCTCTTCTACTATATTTAGCCTGAAGCACTAGGTGCATAAGAGAATAAGTGTCCAAGTGCATGATTCTTCAAAAGGATTTAGCTAGCAGGGTTTGATTAAAGGTTCTTATGTCCAGGATTCCTAAACCGCTACAACCTTTCAAAATAGACAAAGGAAAGTTATTGTTAATGTTGTGCCCAAAAGCATTGTGTCATTATATTTTATTGAGCCATTATTCCAATAATTGTGTTTGTTGTTTGTTTCTATGTAACATAATTAAACATAAATATAACTCTAGAATAATAGTATTCTTAAACATCACTGATCTAGTATTATTGTAGAGTGAGTTGTAATAACAGATGAAGACTATCATATGTGAAGATTAATATAAGATATATAGTCAATATATTGGTATAAGTTGGAGAATTTGTGTACTGAACTGATCTGCCATGAGAACGCTACATAACTTGTATGAGTATTATAAGTGATTCTCATAATGATCATGGTATATGTAGTCCTTTGAGCTAAGGTTATTGAGGTTCCCTACATGTGAGTCACATACTTTGATACTTTTCTATGTTGCTCATAAGTTAGTGAATATGAAGGTGGTCATTGGATATGTCATATATCATATAGAGGGATTTGTTTGATCAAGATAAGATTTATTCCTCGTATGCAATGAAAGTGATGTCTTTATGCCCCTTTGATTGAATGAGATTGAGAAAATACATGACCATATTCGGATGAGCTGATATAAGATATTAATGTCATTAGTTTAAATTAGTCTATTCGGGAATCAATAAATCAAAGATTAGGCTATAGGAGAGTGACACATTCCATATTTTGTGCTTGGTCTTGATATCCTTAAATAAAGGGACGATGACATATACAAATAATGATCATAAAGGTTTAGTTGAATCATTAACTATCTTATTACTTAAGTAGCAATGATGTGTTGCTAGACACAACTTATTATTTATGATCATAAATGTGATTTATGATTATTGCCAGCGTGATCGAAGCCTATAGGGTCACATGCTTAGAGTCAATTGGATTATTTGAATGCAATGGACAAATTGCTTAGTTTTTGTTTCATGATGATTTCGGATTAATTATTGACCCAATAGTTGAACAATTGTTAAGCCCGAAATTAGGCCTAATCAGATTAAAGTTATGAAACCTATTTGCCTTGGGAGTTTTGCTTCACTATATATATGTTATACAGTGTTAATTTTATTGTGTCTCCTTAGGACAAAATTCAGAAATGGTTCTAAAAACCTTCAGCCGCATTACCATGTTGTTTTTCCTTAAAGAACACAAGCTAGTATTGTGGGTACAAGAGGAATGCTCCTGTTGGAACTAGGGGGAGGTGTGGTGATCCAAAATGTTCATGTGGAAACCATAGAGAGCTTGAACATGTCAACTATTTAAGTTTTGTGATCGGCTCAATAGTTGGACAAAAGATATCAACCTACTAGATATAAAAATTTTAAACACTCGATTTATCTCGTTTCACTTGGATCCTTAAAAGGTTTCCGTTAGTTTTGTTTCATTATTTGGCTCTTGAAATCCTACATTTATTATAGAAGTGGATACCTTAGTGTTGCTCAGACCCATGCCACCAGCATTTCACCATAGAATTTGAGAGATCATCATTTGTTATGACGGGAACATGAAACAAATACATGATATAAATTAGCAAAAATGACGTAGAAGCCTGAATGATGATAAGCCTACCAGCAAGGTTCAAGAGCTTCAACTTCCAAGAGGATAATTTAGCTTCAATATTGTAACTCAAGAATTCAAATGATGCATTTTTTTGACATATCATAGTCAAATGAGACCCTCACATATCTGATTACAACCTCACTCACTGGGAAAGGAAGCACCTTACAAAAAGTACTAACAAGCTTAGAAGGGACATTCCTACAAAACACCCATTTAGATTTGCAATAGTTTACTTCCTACCCTGCTGTATCCTAATACCTAAGAAAAGCTTGTCTGAAATTGTGAATCATTGCAAGCTTCGGTTTGAGGAAAATTAGACAGTAGTCTGCAAAGAGCAGATTGTTAATCCTTGACCCAAATATATTAGCTTTGACATTTGGAATAAGACCTTCATGCTGTTGATACATCAGTTAACTCGATACGGACTCCCCACAAAAAATAAACAAATATAGGGATAATAGTCCCTTATCGAATACCGCAATTGGGGGCTAACCATACAATCGGACTGCCATTTACTAGAATAGAAAAAGTATGAAAATAATACAATAGCAAATGAATTTTAATATGTTTATTCATTGAAAAATACTTGCCATAAAATATATAAGTTCTTTACTTTCCACCCAGCTACTCATTTTGTCCTATATCCATTGCAGCAAGTATTATTTTGAGCGGTTCTAAAATAATTACAGTGTTTCATATTTTGAAAGCGTCTATAGTCAATTTACTATATAGCCTCATTTCAGCATTCATTTTACTAAAGGCACAACGTCAATATCGTAACTAAACTTTAAGAAATTACAATTGGTCCTTGCGTTTTTTTTTTATTTACATTCTAGTCATTATGTTTTACAAAAAAATTTACAAACCGAAACCAAAAACTTTGATAAAATTTTGAATTTAGTTACTTAAATAGAAAAATGATATTTCCATGGGAAAAAATGGAAACGTGCAAAGAAACATGGCGCACGATGATTTCAGTATCCCAGTCATACTGAAACCAAATGTGATATTGGTGGTTCTGCTGTATACACAACAAAATTTGACAAATCAACTTAGGTAAACTAATGGGTAAATATCAACAAATATCCTAAAAGTATACCCTATGTTATACATTTATTCTTAAAGTATAAAATATTGCACCAATCATTTTAGAAGTATACAGTTGTTACACTATTCATCATTTTGTCAAGTCTTATCATTAGAAAGTAACAAAAAGCTGACCTGGTTGGATGAATGCTGCAATGTAAGACATACTTTCAAGGCAAATGGTGTAATATAAGACATACTTCCAGGATGAATGACAACATAAGACACGCCCTCCAATAGAAGAGTTTACAAAAGAATGAATGGTATAGTGTAAGACATACTTTTATGACGAATGGTGCAACATAAGATATGCACCCCAATGGAAGAGTTGACGACCCCAATGGAAGAGTTGGCGAAAGGACAAATAGGGCAACAATTGCATACTTTTATGATAAATTATGCAACATTTCGTACTTTCAAAATAAAAGTGCAACATAGGACATACTTTTAGGACATTTGGTGATGTTTGCCCAAAACTAATTTAGCGATTTATTTATCAATAAATTCTCGACAGGTTTAGGGTCTAAATACTCACGACCTATGACATTATTTAAATATGCAAAGTAGTCAATAATTTAAACCAAACGGTTAAAGATAACTAGTAGGAGAAGAAGAAAAGAGAGATAATTTTTTTAAACTTATGAAACTGTGATATTTTATTATTATTTAGGTTTTTGAAAATAGGAAACTAATAGAAATGACTTCAGTAAAATTAATTTTTTAGGATGAGTTTGTCAAATATTTTCTTAAGTGACTAAAATTGCTTATTTTGGTATTTACATTCTACACGTTTTTAATACTTATACACTAATTTAAGGGGGAAAAATTAAATGCCCAAAAAAAAATTTATTTTTTTCAAAGGCATGTATTTGTATTTTTTTTATCTGGAAAACATGAAAAATTTATTAAGAATCAATAAGTTATTAAAAAATTATTGAAATGATAATTGAAGAGATATATGAAAGAATATTTTTAAAAATTAAAGAAAAAATAATTATTTTTATTTAACAAGGCCAAGTAGGCTGAATGACTTAGGCCTTGTTTAGTTTCAAAAAAATTTTAAAGTTTTCTGAAATTTTTGTTTGAAAATTAGAAAATGAAAAGAAAACATGTTTAGGGGTTGAATTTTCTTTTCCCATTTTCGAAGAAAACAATTTTTTACATTATGGAGAATTGGAAAACACTATTTTTTATAGTTTTCTTAATTTTTCCTCAATCTCCTCGCATTCACATCTCACTCTTGACAGCTCCATTTTCTCTCGCCGTTGCGTCACCAGCCAACCTCTTCCTTATTGCCGCTGCCTAACCAATCTCTTGCTCACCACCGCCTAACTAACCTCATTGAGATCGGAAAAGCAGCAACAGCAAGTGACGACAGTGCTCTTGGAAACCTGAATTGGCGGCAAAAAAATGGAGATTGCAATTAGACCCTTAATCGTCCTTCAAACAATGCCATTTAGTATCAACGATGTGACACAAGACGGCAGCGATGGTTAGAAATGGGCAATTCAGCGATTGAAGATGGCTACAGCGCTGAAGTGCCGTGTTTTTAGGATGATGGAGATGGCGATATAGATATAAGGTATGGAAAAGTTAGGGGCCCAATTAGCATAAAGCAAAAGGCTGGGGTCTAACTTTCAAATTTATCCTTTTTCAGGTAGACTTAGAAAAATTTCCATTTATAGCGCACAAACTGTTTTTCAATTCCCAACAAAGTCACTAAACTTTTTGGGTTTACGTATGTCAGTAATATCAACTTTACTTATTGTAAAACAAGTGAACATGTTTTCCAACAAACATTTTAGAAAACTAACATAGAAAATGAAAATTGAAATCAGAAAATGAAAAAGAAAATTGTTTTCTACAACTAAACACTTCCTTAGTTTTTACTACTTTTCTTTTCAAGCAAGTGCTATGGAGAACAAGTAAGAGAAGATGGTAGAAAGTGAAACTTATTGTTACATTCAGGGCTATAAATGAATCAAATGAATTTGAATTGATTGTATTTATGTTTATTTGTTTGGCTTTAATAGAACACTAACAAATATAAATAATAAACAAACATATTTTTTCTATTCGTGATCATTTTTGTTTTTAGATGAACATGCTCATGTTTGTTAGTTGAGAATAATTTTCTGACTAGGCGAATAGGATAAGTGAACGCTTCATGAACACCTTTAAATGAACATGTTTGTGAATAATATGAATGAATGCATTCATGAACAATATAAACATACAAATACAAGTAATTGTTAGGAATAAATTAACTTACAGAAAAATAAATGAGTAAACAAAAGAACAAACAAGCAAACGGACAAATAAACGAACATTAATTAAATTGTTTATGAACATAAACGAAGAAAAAAATACTATGTTCACGTTCGTTTATTTAACTTAAACGAATGTAAAACTTTGTTAGTGTCCGTTCATTTAACTAAATAAATAAAAATAAATGAATTTTCACAAATCGATTATAAACATTCTATTTGTTTATTGTCATATACCCATTTGGCATTAGTCTTACAGTTTTTTTTTTTTTAAGTTACTTGGGGGTAACTAGTACAGCTTTCAGTGCCAGCGTTTTTTTTTTATCTCTATTATTAATAAATTTGAAACTAAATAAAATAACAATCTAACCACCTGGAAAAATAAAATAAATTACTAAATTCCAATCCAAGTTTCATGTGCCTTTCGTGTTCATACTTCAGACTTCATATCACTTTCATTGACATGCACATCTTGTCGTTTAACTTTATTCCGCCAGCCCTGTCAGTATTGTAAAGTTTACAGCGGGGGAAAAAACGACAATATGGATTAAGTACAATTTTATACACACAGAACATATTTTGTATACTAATTTTGTGTCTTAATGTATTTTTAATTTTTTATTCTAAAATATGTATCATTTTTTTCTGATATTTTAAATGATATCCTTCTCTATGCACCATCACCATATAAGGTTAATCAGAAATCTTCATTGTTGCAATTATATTATCTAACAAAGCGTAAACTCAAAGAAATATATCTACCATATATTATGTTATACAGGATGCATAATATTGAAAGGTAACAAAAAGAAATGACAATACTATTTTTTATCAACATTTTTTTATACGCTCTCCTTTAATGGATGTATTATCTCCTGTTGACTTGAGTTTATCTTAATAGAAAAATTCAAATATAAAAAAGTGAATTTTTCTCCTTCTTTGATACTAAAAAAAAAGGTAAATTCATTTTAATTAAAGTCAACTGGCTTATTTTTATTTTTATATCTTTTTTGTTTGAAACAAATTTCATTTAGAAGCCAATATTATGTAACTATAATAATCAATTTGAAAGCAAATTTTCATAATATTGTTAAATTTTTATAATTTTTTCTTTTTTAATGTCCTAAACTAGGAAAATTCATAAAAATTTATTAAAATTACAAAAATTATAATTTCAATAGATTATTGCAGCTAAATAATTTTAGATTTCAAATGAAATTTGTTCTAGATAAAAAATGTAAGAATAAAAATAAACCATTTTAGAGTCAATTGACTTAAATTAAAACAAACTTCAACCCTAATATAGTTATTTTGCTTTAATTTAAGTCAACTTAATTAAAAAATAAATTATTTTTATTTTTATAATTTTTTTACTTGGAACCAATTTCATTTAAAAGCAAAAACTATGTAGGCGTAATAATCCATTTATTATAAAAATTTTATTATCTTATTAAATTTTTATGATTTTTTTTATTTTGTAATACAAAAAAAATCATAAAAATTTATTAAAATTATAAAATTTTTACAATTAATGAATTACCACTCCTGAATAATATTATATTTCAATGAAATTTTTTTATTAAAAATAATAATAATAAAAATAAATTAGTATTTTAGATTAAGTTAGAACAAATTACTACTATATTCTAATTATATTCTAAAGATAAACATTGGTACTGTTGGATGAATAATAACTCGGTTTTGGGTTGGTTGAGCTCAGTTGGTTTTTGGGCCATGATTTAGCTTTTTTTTTGTTGCTTTTGACTTTTTTTTAAAATTGTTTTAGGGTGCAATTTGCTCTTTTTTTAGTTTTATCGCATTTTGTAAAGCGCTTGTCTTTCTGATGGCCTATGTTGCAAGTTTTTTGATTTTTGGCTATCTCACATTTTTTCGGTTAAAATGCAATTTCATTTCCTAACTTTCTCATTTTTTCTTTTTGGGACCTGGGTTACGTCCATGTTACATTTTAGTCTCTAAATTTTATAACTATTTAATTAAATTTTCTATTTATTCTCTTCGCCTCCAAGTTTTGCTTTTTGTTTTTTTTTTTATGTACTATCTTCTAAAATAAGATATTAGTGACCATAATTTGTTTATTTTTTAGTTAATTTTTTTTATTTTTTAGTTAAACCATTTTTTATTTTCATTAAGTCAATTATTAAATCCTTAATATGTAATGTTTTTTCATTTTTTTTATCTTGATCCTAACATTTTTTTATTAATTTTCTTTATTGTTGTTTTCTAAAATAAAGCTTTAATCATTATTTTTATCATTATTGTTTCAAAGTACGTAATATGTTTTGTGTCGTATTATTATTATTAAAATTTATTATAAAAAATATCCACTACAATGTGCAGGTTACCAAACCTCTCAATTTGTTCTCTTGGTTTCTAATTTTTTTTTATCATTTTTTATTATCTTCTAAAACAAAATATTGGTAACCATGATTTGTTTCGCTTATGTTTCTGATAGTGGCATTTTTTACTTCAGTCCCCACCTAGTAAGGTATGAATATTATTTTGTTCAAAAATTATAATGACTGAAAGAATATTATTTTGTTTGAAAATTATAATGGCTGAAACTTAAAAATATATTTTTTTATTAGATCAAGTCTTTATGCCTTTCTATAAATTTATACAATAATCATATAAATCGCTACAACACAAAACCTCCATGTACCTCGTTTATTCTAAATCTCAACCGAGAGTGGGTTTAGAAATTGGTTAGTAAGTAACTTGATTAATGT
The DNA here is from genome assembly GCA_005392925.1 of Aquilaria sinensis. Taxonomy (NCBI): domain Eukaryota; kingdom Viridiplantae; phylum Streptophyta; class Magnoliopsida; order Malvales; family Thymelaeaceae; genus Aquilaria; species Aquilaria sinensis. Next base: position 537,809 of record SMDT01001275.1, read on the forward strand.
AAACGATGCTCGAATATATGACATCGATAGTACAGAGGAAATTTTGTTACTTTTCATGATCCTTTTTAACCGAAAACAACTCAAGTCAAACTGAAATTTAAAAGATTAAAAAAAAAGTAGAGGTGGTTCTAGAAATATTAATGAGGGAAGGAAAAGAAAACGTTTAAATTGGAGCAACGGGGGATAAGAGGAGGATGGACGGGTCACGTGAAACAGCGAACTACTCCATGTGTCTAAAGAGTGATGACCAACTTAATGCGTGGACCTGTTTCGCATGCGAGTCACGAAATATACGTCCCTTCCGCTGTCACGAGAGCTGCAAACCTTTTCCTCCACTTTCCTTTTCTTGTTTTCTTTTCCCCCACTAAAACCATCAAATAAACATTTCTGTTTTCAGCCCTTTTTAAAATTACTACTAAAGTATTTAACTATATAAAGTCGCATGAAAAACGCTGCCGTTATCGGCCCCTCCCTCAGCCTTCAACCAGTTTAACTCCTACCCAACCCCAACATGTTTAACCGCGGTTACTTCCTAACTCAACCACGGTTTAAATCTTTAACCCCTGCGCGGAATGGTTTGTTCTGGGATTCAGACTTTGCTTGGCAGCGTTAAAATCCCACCCCCCTCGCTTCCCCGTCTCCTCCCCTTCCTAAATGCTACTGCTACTTCTCTCGCTTTTGCTCCCAAAAGAGAAAGAAAAAGTCTACATGCTTCCTTATTCTTTTCGTTGCTTCTCTCGTTGATCTTGTTCTTTCCCTTTTTATTTTCCCAGAAATTTTTTTTTGTTAGCTTTCTTCTTTAGTTTCCTGGAGAATTCCGCTACGGTGATTGTGACTCTCACTCTGCTCTGCTGCCTCCTTTACCCTGCCGTAACTGGTGTGTTGTTGTTCATTTTCGATTCTTTTTAAGTTTTCGGGTTGAACCGTTGCATTTAGTTTCATGGTTCCTCCATGTGAGTTCGCTGGGTAGCTGGCGAGATCTGGGACCATAGTTATTGAAGTGTCTGGCGGAGAAATCAGAAGGAATGTTGTTTTAAAGGTTTATGTAATGGTATAGATTATATTCTGTTCTCTAAGCAAACAAGAAAGATAGTTTGTTCTGTTCTGTTTAATTTTGTTGTCTGGGGTGTGATTTGATCTGGGTTTTTTAGGAGTCGGCTTTCTGGTTTGTGGTTTTGGAGATTAATACTGAAGTGGCTATGAGCGGTGGGGTGTGGAGCGACGACGATAGGGCCATCGTTGCTGCTGTTCTGGGCACAAGAGCGTTCGAGTACTTGATATCGAGCGCGGTCTCGAATGAGAATCTCTTAATGACTCTAACCACTGACGAGAATCTCCAGAACAAGCTCTCCAATCTGGTGGACGAGCCCAACGCCTCGAATTTCAGCTGGAACTACGCTATATTCTGGCAAATTTCGCAGTCGAAGTCAGGTGATTGGGTCCTCGGATGGGGTGATGGGTGTTGCAGAGAGCCGACGGAACGCGAAGCGCCAGAGGCCGCGCAAATCCTCAGTCTGCTGCTCGAGGACGAGACCCAGCAGAGAATGAGGAAGAGGACGTTGCAGAGACTTCACACGCTCTTTGGCGGGTCGGAGGAGGACAATTATGCTCTTGGATTGGACAGAGTTACCGACACGGAGATGTTCTTTTTAGCGTCCATGTATTTTTCGTTCCCCAGAGGAGAAGGCGGTCCGGGAAAGTGTCTTGCTTCTGGGAAGCATTCCTGGATCTCTGATGCACTAACATCGGGCTCGGATTACTGTTTCAGAACGCTTCTGGCAAAGTCCGCTAAAATTCAGACCATTGTTTTGGTTCCTACGGATGTGGGTGTTGTTGAATTAGGCTCGGTTAGATCTATTCCTGAAAGCTTAGAATTGTTGCGGACCATAAGAACTTTATTTTCGTCGAACACGGTGGCACCTGGTGCGAAGTCGATGGTAGCAGCTGTACCGGTAGTGGGTCAGAAGGAAGATGAGAACAATTACTCTTCGAGTCTGGGAGCTGTGGAAAGAGTAGAGGGGACGCCAAAGATATTTGGGCATGATCTAAATGCCACGAACCGCAGTCAGCCCCATCACAGAGAAAAGCTTGCTGTAAGGAAGATGGAAGATAGGTCGATGTGGGAATCCTATGCCAATGGAGGAAGGCTTTCGTTTACGGGCAATCGAAATGGTGTTTCAGGTTGGGCACATGTTAATGGTGTGAAGCAAGTCACTCCAGCAGAAATTTGTACCACTCGGAGGACGGTTAATCATCTTCGGGGGCTTGTCAATGGAGTTAGAGAAGATTTCCTACCGAACAACTTGCAGTCACAGAGGCCGGCTCAAATGCAGATCGACTTTTCTGGTGCTACATCAAGGCCTGTGCGATCGGTGAGTGCTGAATCTGAGCATTCGGATGCTGAAGCATCATATAAGGAAGAGAGGCCGGTTGTAACAGACGAGAGGCGGCCTAGGAAGCGTGGTCGAAAGCCTGCAAATGGAAGAGAAGAGCCCCTTAATCACGTTGAGGCGGAGAGGCAGCGGCGGGAGAAGCTGAACCAGCGGTTCTATGCATTGCGGGCTGTGGTGCCCAACATATCAAAGATGGATAAGGCCTCCTTGTTGGGAGATGCAATTTCCTATATTAACGAGCTTCAGGCAAAGCTCAAGATGATGGAATCAGGGAGGGAGAAGCCTGGTAGCTGTTCAAGAGACTCTTCTGGGTTGGAGTGTAATGCTAATGTGGAGAGCTACAACCAACCTCCAGTAGTTGATGTTCAAGCTAACAAGGATGGTGTTATTGTGAGAGTAGTGTGTCCTCTGGATTCGCATCCAGCATCGCGAGTCATCCACGCATTTCGAGAGACTCAGATGATGGTCCTCGATTCCAAGGTTGCTGCTGAGGGGGACACGTTGTTCCATACGTTTGTGATCAAGTCTCAAGGATCCGAGCAGCTAACAAAGGAAAAGCTTATTGCAGCACTTTCTCGTGATTCTTAGACTCCTTACCTTTCTTCAGGTATTGCATTTACCTTTGTTCAGGTGAAAATTGTAGCAAGAAACCATTCAGAAGCTTCCCAGGTTCCTTTTTCTGTTAGTATATAACTGGGGACCCTGAAAAGTGGCTGAAAAATAGTATGCAAGAAGTAGGAAACAACTAGTACTAGTGTCTTTAGATTTAGGGCCTAGTAGAATAGCAATTTTATCTGATTGTTCATAGTCATACATATTCTGTTAGAATGAAGAATTTTTTTTGCAAGATGAATGAAACTGTTGTAGTTTAATCAGCTTCATCACTGTTTCTACCTAAGTGAAGATATTCTGCTGGTTCTGAATTTGTTCGTCCAGTAGTGCGCTGCTTCATTGATTCAGGTGTACAAAAAACTAAAACCGGCCATTGATTCATGTTCGAGCTTGACAACGATGAAACGGCTTTATATTTTTTCCTTTGGTTGTATTTGTGGGGAGGCGTTTGGATCGTCACCTGTCAGAATATGTACTTGTATCAACGCGCAAAGCTGCTGGGTAAAAATGGGTCCGGACTCCAGAAGTGGAATCAAATTTTGTGTTTGGTTCAAAAAAACAAAAGAAAGGGGAAATATCTTGGTTGGTTGAAGAGAAATTCTAAGTCCAGAATTGCCGGTTGAGTTGGGAAGTGATGGGAATCTAGAAGTCTGTTCAGTTGCCTTTGCTTTGCTCTGTTTCGTTCTTTATACATGTTGTCTTAGTAGTTGGAAACCGAGTGAAGCTTCTTTTGCAATTATGGATGCACATGATCAAAAGTTGGAGCTTGCAAATTCTAAATACTCTCCCAAAAAAGCCCACTCCATCCATCCCTAATCTGATGCACGTATTTCTCCCGGTGGATTTATAAAGGCTCAATTATTTACCCCTTTTTTCTCTACCTTTGACGCGATCAAATAAAGATTCTTAAATCATTTTCGTTTTATTTCTCATTTATACCCTGTCTGTTTCTGTCACCGTCACGTCCTTAATTTAAACGCTGAGAAACAATTTGGGTGGTCCAGCCTCCAGTTGTGCCCCGCTCCGAGTAGTCCAAGAAATGAATGTTGACGCCCAGAGCCAGTTAAAACACAAGTGACATGTGGTAAATGTGTAGTTAAAGTGGTTCATGTTTGCTGAGCGTTCTCTTTCATAGGCCTTGGACAGTTTGAGGCTACACACCATTAATCATGGGAGGCTGAAGATATTTTTTATACCTTTCTTGGTCTAGGAAAAAAGAACAGTGATGTCTGTTTTAAGACATTACTAGTATCAAATTTAGCATATTTTTTTCGTGACAATTAAGACACCGATAATTAGGGGGGTGTATGATTTGGATTGGATGGGTTTAGGTTGAAACCAAAATCAAAACCATATATATGTATTGTTTCATTTTTTTTCAAACTAAACCTAAACCAAAACCAAGTGAAATCAAAGTATTTGGTTTGGTTTTTTTTTTCGGGTTTCATAGTTTATACAGTTTAAGCTCAGGTTCCAAAAGATTTTTTTTTTGTTTTGTTTTGTTTTTAAATTTATCGGCCATACTACATAAATACGTGCAAAGTAATAGGGCAAAATTCATGATACTCCAAAAGTCAATAAGTTCCCCTACCCTTCCCCCAATTAGTGTTTTTAAAGACAAACCGCTCATTAAATCGGAAAAGCTTCTGGTTCCAGGTCCAACCGGTTAGATTGTCGGGTCAAAAATACATTTACATTTTTGTATCATGACTTGGGATTTAGGAGTGACTTTATTGTGACTTGAAAAGTATTCTGGATTATAAAGAAAATTTTATCATACTACAAGGACTAACATTGTAAATTATACAATCTCAATATCTAACCCTAAAAAATAGGCATATAAGAGTTCTTCTCTGCCTTTCCTACTCTCTTGATGGCGCCTTTTTCCCCAAACTTCTGCCTCTATTTTTTTTTATTTCCCTTTGTTTTTTTTTTTTGTTTTCCTTTGCTCCTCTATTCTAAATGTTGAAGGAACATGCAAGAATAGTTGAAGAATTCACGGCACGTCTTGATTGTTTAAAGGTTAAATTGCTTTTCTTATTCTTCAACTAGACAAAATGGTATGAGCGGACAAATTCTTTACTTAAAAGACCGACTAGCTCATATCATGACATTCAAGAAATGGGGTATGCTGGGATTCTTTTGTGGCAATATCTTCTTGGCATGATTTCTCTTGCATCTCTACCTTGTACCATCTCTTCTGGCTCAATTTTTTCTTTCCTTTTCTTTGCTTTTGCCGGGTCTGAACATTTTTACCGCATATGGTTTTCACAGTCTTCGCCGGTTTTGGCCTTAGCGCAATCAAACTGAAACCAAGACCATATGAAGCAATGGTTCAGGTCAAGCTGGTTGAACCGTACGATCCAATTCGGCTTTGATAACATTACCCCCAATTCAACAAAATAGTAATTAATCTAGAGTAGCAAAAAGACAACACATTTAGAATCCTTATAACTTTGACATATTCTAGTATTCCTCACATTCGACTAATCAACTGCAATTTAAATCTTTAAAACATAAGAGAGCATTTAAATTCCTGCACATAATGCTGGTTAACATAGTTGATCCTTAAGCATCTTAGAACTAGAAATTGAATCCCGAGATAAGAACAAATCAAAATATTAGCTTATTGAATAAAGGAAGGGTAAATTAGTAAGTTTATTAATACACTCATTGCTAGTTCGTTTGAAGTTAATAGCCTCGAATTAATGTGTCTTTGCTGACTGGACTTATATGAATGACGCTTTTAACCCTAAAGTTACTTGGAATCACAACTGCTTTTACCCTGTTCTTATTTTCGTTATCATCAGCCGAAGAGGAAGAAGACAACAATGCCTTGAGAGCAGCAAATCGAGTAGAGAGATCAAGGCTTTTATTGTTGATTTGCCAGCGACTAACGAGGAGAAAAGGAAGGCCTCAACCTAGGGACTTGGAATCGGCGATGAGTGGGTTGAAGTCGGCGATGATTAGAGCAAAATTGAAGCATGTCGGAGATAATCAAGTGAGATCTACGATGATCAAAGCCAGTCGAAGCAAGATCATAGCAAGTTGGAGATAATCGAGTTGAGATCGGCAATGATCAGAGCAAGTCGATTTATGGTCGAAGCAAGATCGGAGCAAGATTGTAGACGGGACTATCGCTGGGTTTTGGGAATTTGGAGAAAAAGACAAATGGGGGTAAAAAAAGAATAAATTTATGGGCCTTGGACCAAACACGTTAACAGGGTTAAGTTAAATTCACCCGAACTGGCCCTTATTTTTTGCATTTTGTCAGTTTGGTTGATAGTGAAACCGAAACCAAACCTAAAGTATATGGTTTCTAAAAATTCAAACCAAACCAGCATCATGTCTTGTCATTTGAATTGGATTGGTTTGAAAAAAGCATAAATCCATAATTCACCCCAAACTTTGCTGACCCGGACATTTAATTATGACTTGGGGCAACTTAGCCCGCAAACTTTATAAATTGAGACATATAACCTCTCTGACCATTGATAATGTTCTTTTTTGTTTGAGAGGTCATTTTCCTCCACAGCTCTAATTGGCATGTTAAGGATGCTCCTAATTTTTCAAAGAACTCTCCGACCTCCTGCATGCGATGCTGTGGAGGAAGATTATCTCTCAAACAGTAATATGCTAAAATGCTAAATTTGGTCTCCTTATTCAATGTTATTGTCATTTAAGTTTCTTGAAAACCAAAAAGAACATGTCCATCAATTAGTTAGAAGGGGTTATATGTCCAACTTTACAAAGTTTAGGGGTTGAGTTTTCCCGAGTCATAGTTGAGAAGGCTAAGTGTCAGAGTTAGCAAAGCTTGGGGGTGAAGTACGGATTTAGGCCAAATAACCAACTATTCTTAATTATACTCAATTTAAACCAACCCGTGATCACCCCATTGTGATGATGTACATTTAATTTTTATAGATGTGAATTTTGTTTTAAGATTTGAAGAAATCTCTTGTAGGAGTAGGGCAAATGACTGAAAGAACTGGTTTTCCTTTCTTTAAAAAGAAAATTGTTTGTTTAATGCAACAGCTACTCATATTCTTGCCTTGATGTGTTATAGCTTTAAAGAGAAAAAGAAGAAGATTGTTTAGTTGGGGGAAAATCTATAAGAGATTCCTGATGGGGGAAAAAAAAGAAAGAAATTTTAGCCTCCAAAAACTACTTTTGAAATCATTTCTTGTTAGTACCTACTAATGGAAAAATTAAGATTTTATGATTGGAAGAGCTAATATTAAAACATTTTAGGAAACAGTTTTCACATAAAAAATTGATGGATCCGCTTTTTCCGATTTTTGCTTTTGAGAGCTTACAAATTTCTTAAAAACCCAGCAATTCGTGTGATTGTGAATTAGGCCGCTATCCGTAAAATATTATATATTAAAAGCCCGTTCTTTTGATAAACATGGAAACTACTTTTAAAATATTCTTTTTTAAAAATCACGAATATTTATTATTTTTTTCTCTTTTTTATGCTGTGTGAGTAAAAAAGTAAAAAATCATAAAATTTTAATAAATTTCTAGAAGTATACTATCAAACTTATTATTAGACATATGTATTAGTTCTTACATGGAATTGACTCTAGATCAAAAATGAAAATAATGCATTTTAGAAATGTAAACCGACTAGGTGGTAGTCATTTCGAAAAAGTTACTAGCAAAGTAGAATTTTCTACAAAGTCTAAAAACAAATAACGCAACATCTTATCCACCCAAAATCAAAATTATATTTTGAAACAAAACAAATTTTAGAAGGCTATATTGTTCTTCCAAAAGAAAATGAAAAAAAAAAGTTTCACATATTTATTATAGAATTATTGATTAGGGATTGTTTGAGTTGGAGAAGAGTGTATGTATGTATTGTTAGAAGAAACCATTAAACTAAACAAAGACAAAAATAAATAAATAAATATATATATATATTGTTGAAATGAATTTAATGTTGTTTAGTGGATTAGAGAACTAAAAATTAAAAATAAATAATATTTTAAAACCATGAATAAGAAAGAAGATGAAGTACAATTAACAATTGGTCCTGTCTCCAACCTATAATATTTGGTGCTATAGTCTATAGACCACATATATAAATAATGAAATCGAATTTTTAGGATTGATCATGACGCACCCTAATTAATAATTATACCATAGTTCCACCGGTGGCCCGGTGGTACCTACCCTTTAAATTATTCCACTTCGGTACTTGATCCAAACTCATCTAGCAATTGCAAAAAAGAATTGACAAACCCACTCTCGGCCTAAGCAAACGTGCGCATGAACCGAAAATGAAAACGCAGCATGTGTTTGGTACATCCTTCTTTATGTCATTTCTTGGCCAAAACCTGGTTTAAGGCTTCAATGCCAGGAAACGAATAAGTGATTAAACAAATGGTGGAATTTGGGGCCACTGGCTCCATAGTCCATACCTTACCCTCCGTACACCTTTATTACAAGTAAACAGCACCAATAGTCCCTACTCTCTATTTTTCATTGCAAATCAGTCTTTAAGCTCCATTATGTAGCAAATTGGTCCAAATTCTTACAATTAATTGCATATTGGTCCCTATAGCCTTCAACAGACACAGAATCCAATGTACAAAGAACTAGTAATTTAAATGGCTCATTAACTATAAAAAAATTATGGTATAATTTAGATATATTGGAAAATAGCTACCTAATAGTTTGAATTTTTTAACTCTCATGTAACTATTTGGCATCATGTTTGTAAGTTTTAATTTAAATTGTTAGGCAACTATCTTCCGAGAAATTCAATTTGTACCATAAAATTTTAATAATTAATACACATTTTAAATTATCAATTTTTCTCTTTGTAAATCAAGTTTTTGTACTTGCTTAGAGATAGGAACCAATGTGCAATTAAATATAAAGGTTTGAACAATTTCGCAAAAAAAATGGAGGTTGATAACTGATTTGCAATAGCAACAAAACATTCGGGACCAATTTTACAACTTTTTACCACATTATTATACTTAGATGCGTTGCTTTCGCTTTTCTTCGACTGAACAATGTTAGAAATCCAAACACTTTCATAAAAATAAATCTATAAAACCCGTTTAGTAGCTTGTGATTTGAGTAAAATTATATACATGATTTACTTATATTTAAACAGCACAGTTACAACTTACTACATTGAATCTACAATCGTGAATTTTACTCCTGCAAACAAATTTAAAAAAATATACCAAACTCAATAAAACTAAAAATATTGTTAAACTCTAGTAGTCAGTTTATACACACACGCACACATATATCTGAGGGGGTGAAAAAAATTAACTGAATTCACTTGATTTTTCAATCAATCAAACTATATAATATAACAATTCGTAAAATTTTAATAAAAAAATCTTGACACATGTAATGTTAGCCTCCAATAAATTAATGGTGAGGTGTGCTAGAACCTACACCAGAGCAACAAAGAAATTGGTACATCTTGTGGTGCCTACACGTAGGATAAGAGCCTTTCTACCCAAGGAATTAAATATTTTTACTGTCAGGTATACCATATATTATATTTTTAAAGTATATCACATAGTATATTGTATTATATACTGTTACCATTTTCATAAAAAAAATAAAAGTTAGAATATTATTTTAAGATGAAATAAATTAAGTAATTTTTTTGAATATATTTTTATATTTATTTTAATTTTTCTCATCATAATTTGTCAAATATTAAATAAAATGTATATGATAGAAGATGTTTTTATACAAAAAATGTTATATATGGAGCAAAATAAATATTACATATAAAAAATAATTTATTGATACAAGAGAAAAAAAATAATACTTTCAATAATAACAATACATTTTCTAATACTAAAAAAAAATAAAAAAAAAAAAAGTAAAAGAAAAAGTAACAAAAAGATTAAGGTAAATATTTATTTTAAAATATGTGTATTAATAATATTTTACTATTTTATATATTTATGTATGATATTTTGATATAAAATGACCAAAAAAATATTTCACACATATCCACGAAAAGTAAAATGCTGCGGTACGTACCTAGTGGTTTTTGTGATATACCATGATTTTGTTGACAAAATATATATAAAAAGTTACTACTATACGAAATACAAAAAAAATATCGCTGTATACCACTATATTTCATGCAAAAAAATGAAAAAATGAAAAAACATTTATATTACATGCCACTTACCTGTGGTAAGTGGTATACTGCACGACATACCACAATATTTAATTTCATGTTTCGACCTTGTGTTTGTTTCGGCTTTTTGGTATTTGAAAAGAAAATATAACCACAGCACATGACACCGCTCTTAGGATGAGCATTATTTGAAAAAAAAATCGGAAAAAATTTGATTATATTTGAATAAAATGATTCAGTTTCTTTACTAGTTTGGTCGGTTCGGATTAAAACTAAATTTCATATTCGGTTATTGGATCATACATTTAAATCTAAATAAAACTAAATAGTATTAAATATTATGCCATTATCCATAATGGCCCTACATATATAAAGTTATTTTCTACTTATTTTTAGCATTATTCATATTGACCCTACATATATAAAATTATTTCATATTAATTTTGGACAATATGTTATCTATCTTTCTTCAATTTTAGATATGAGAGGTAAAAAATTTTAATATGTATCTTATTTTTTTCATTTACCATATGTCTAGTCTTGAAAATAGAACCAAATAACTCAAATTGAATAAACTAAAATATAATTCTGACAGTTTGGATTAATTCTGACATGTAATTCAAGTAATTCAGATATGCCTTGTAAAATCTAAAAATTGATCGGATCATTACATTTGAATCGGTTCCAGACCGAAGCAACCGAATGAGCTCCCCTAGCCGCCCTCCTCCACTCCAGTACCTCCATGGCTGGTTTTGCTTTACCTTTTATTGCTTACAGCTTGCTGGACCTGGAAGCATTTTCATGTCATTTGATATTCGGGTAAATAGAACTTTTGGACTCAAACCTTTACATGTTATTATAAATTGCTTATTAATTTCCATTCCATTTTAAATTAGTATAAATGTTTTTTTTTTCTAATTTATAGTATATTAGTCAAACTACGTGAACACATAAACTTGATTTATAAAAAATAAAATTAATAATTTAAATGGTTAATTATTTATTTAAAAATTATGATGTAATTTAAATTTATAAGATAATAGTTACTGCACAGTATAAATTACAATTGAAAAGATTAAAGTCAGACAGTTACATGAAAGTTAAATTATTCAAACTATTTAGTAATTATTTTTTAATCAATTGTGTCACAATATTTTGATAGTTAATAAATCATTTAAAATATCAGTTTTTCCTTTGTATAAATTAAAATTTTCTTACTAACTCAATTTTACCAGGAATTAAGAACCAATATGCTAGTCGGAAAATTTTACGATTAAATAGATGTTGCAGATAAATTTGCAAACACAGCTAAATATTTAGGACTGGTCTATTGGTGCTTGTTGCCTCCAACATTTTAACAATGATCTTAACTTAATTTTGCAAATCTCGTGTTCTTTACTATTTACATCAATTAATTTAATAATACTATTAACTTCAACTTTTTTATATAATTTTTTATAAAAATTTAAATTTTGTTTATAAATATAATTTTTTTTTATATTTAATTTAAAATTATTATATAAACTAATATAAATATATTTAAGTTAAATTTTAATATAAAAAAGTAAAATGGCCAATCTTTACGCGAGGGAGGAAGTACCAAACAACTGCGAAAGCCGAGCCACACCTACACGTCATGTTGATGAAATAAAAATAAATTAATTTCCCTAATAGATTCAAGTCGGGTCTTCCAGTTGGTTTGACCAGAGATTGAAGTTACCGAAAAAGCGTGTCCTGTTTGATTTCATTGCGTGCCGAGCCAAGCCAACCAACCAGCCCGGCAAGCTGCAGCAACACCGCCCTAGCTAGCTGCGCAAAATCTATTGCGGACATATGTCCACATTGTTCGGATCTTTCCTGGACATAAAAATCCTTAATGAGAAAAGGCATTTTCAAGCTAAGTCAAAGCCTTCTAGCTTTTGATTTTTTCCATTCTAGTCCTTAAAATTTATTTATTTTTATCTTATTTCTTTGATTTAAGAGTTAGACAAATTTCTAAAGATTTTATTCCTTAGTAGTTAAAGATTATTATTAAGATCTTTGTAGACTATCACCCAAGTCGCATAGCAACCATAAGACCTGTTATTGAAGTGAGAAGATAGTAAGATCACATAAAAACATTGACAAATAGCTTATTAAAATATTAATATTAATCAATAGTTACTGATGGATAAAATTTTTAGAACTTTGTCTAGGCCTACTTCAAAGAGACAGGAGAAAGAAGAAATTATGGAGAATCGAAAGTTAAGGATTCACAAGTTGTGTTGATCAGAGATATTGAGAAAAAAATTAGAAAATCAAATAATTTATGTCATTAAACTGGTAGAAAAATTGTTCCAATAATGGAAGAAGACCATAAATTTGAATTGTTATCAAAATATATAATCAAGGTACATTTAGAAAACCACTACAATTATTGGCATGTTAGTTTTGTGCAAATTGTTTTAAAACCTTTAATAAGAAATTATTTGAACACTTCTGTGATTGTTGTCATAAGAGATTGTAGACATAATAAATTTTTTAATTCTCTATTAGGCATAGTAGAGTCAAGTTAATGTAATGGACCAATTTATTTTCATTTCCATGTAAATCTCACAGTTTCTTTAAAAGAACCCTATATCATAAAAGTCTTAACTACAAATATCATGTTAGTTTTGTGAAAATTGTTTTAAAACCTTTAATAAGAAATGATTTGAACACTTCTGTGATTGTTGTCATAAGAGATTGTAGACATAATAAATTTTTTAATTCTCTATTAGGCATAGTAGAGTCAAGTTAATGTAATGGACCAATTTATTTTCATTTCTATCTAAATCTCACTGTTTCTTTAAAAGAACCCTATATCATAAAAGTCTTAACTACAAATATCATGACATCTGGATTTGATATGCTTTAAGGATCCCAAAATCATGCTTTGGTTTATAGAATCTATTATAAAGTAATAATAACACAAATTGAGCATAAGACTTTAGAATTTGATACACAAGGAGAAGCTGTATTGTTAAAGGCCAACACAGAAAATAGTCATGTTGTCATACCAAAGCCAATAAAATGAAGACACATAAGCTCAAAAAAAAAAAATGGATTTTTCAGAATGAAAAATCATGAAATCTTTGAAACCTCAAGAATTATAAAGGATTGTTGAATATGAAAAAGGAGGGGTTGGAATAAGATTTAGAAAAGACAAAATTACAAAAAATTGATTTTTCAGAATTGAAACCAGAAAGACTTCCATCAAGAATTTCTTATAAACCCTATAGAGCTTCATGTTCTTATGTGCTAGAATTTGAACATAAAAAGCTTGCAGGAGAAGTTAGAAAATTCATAGAACAAGTGTCACTTTTTGTATCTAGAATTGATCTAATTGTCTTAGAAAAAGGTCAAAATTCTAGATCGCAAAAAGAGGAAACCAAATTTGTATCCATAGGATCACCCACTCCTAGTTTTTCAGACTTTTAACTGAATATCTTAATAAAACCATTTAGGTTTAACCCTAAAAGTTTAAATGGGGATTTCTGATCAAAAATAAATAAAAGTAAAAGAAAATGGTTTTTTGATACATATATTAAGAGGATAGAAAAGAAATAAAGTATCTTTGGTATAAAAAAAAATGAGAACTAAAAAGAATTTAAACTTCTTTGAATGGTTTATCCTTGCTATAGTGTTTGACAAAGAAATAACATTAGATGTGTTGGAAGAAACTTGGTCTATATACAAGACTAAAGATGAAAATGAAATCATGTTTCCACATTTGCCAAATACTACGATCATAATGGGAAAAGAAACTAAAACATCTGCTTCACCTTTTAAAGGTTTTGATGTAGAAAATCCTGAGACTGCCAAGCAATCTATAGATAAGAAATATCTCTAAAATATCATGGAACAGAATAATTACATAAATCTTTACATACAATCCATAGGTAAACAAATTAATAGAGTTAAAACAACGTTGAGCATAAGTTTGATCTTACAAATACTTTAGTTTTTAAACTAGAACTCTTGCCAGAAAAATCAAAGTCCCATATAGTTGAAAAAAAAAAAAGTTAATAATTCAAACCCAAATATAGTAGAAATAATTATAACTGGATTTATAGGTCAGTTACAAAACTGGTGGAAAAAGTGTTTAACGAAACAAGCTAGTCAAGAAATAAAACATGCAAAAAAAAAAAAAACTTAAAGTACAACATGAGAACCAATTAATAGAAACAACTAAACGTGATATTGTAAATACTTTGCTGTGTATTATTTATTGTCATTTTGTTAGCGATGCAGTAAGTAAAGAAAGTAGAAATGATAAACTTTTATTAAATATGAGATGTAGAACTTTATCAAATTTAGAATAGCATAAAGACACTTTCCTTATGAAAGTCTATGAATGAGAAGGATGTAGATCTTCAATCTGGAAAGAAAAATTCATTCAGGGATTACCAAAAAAATTTGGTCAGTTGGTCATGGATCACATTAAAGAGAAAAACCAAGGTCATCATAACCTAGAAAATTATACCTATAGTCAAATCGTAGGAGAAGTTAAAGAAGTTGGTTTGAAAATGTGCCATAAAATGAAGTGGCAAAAACATGTAATAAGAGAAAGGTTAGTAGGAAGAAAAAAAATGAGTAAATTTTGCTCTCAATTTAGTTATGATATCACAAGGCCATACTCCAAGTATGAGCCTAAAAAACAAAAGAAACATAAATCCTATAAAAAATATAGGAGAAGAATATTAGAAAAATTAAAAGAAAAACTAGGACCTTCTAAAAAATCTAACAGGATAAAATCTATAAAAGATCAAAAGGTTTGCTAGAAATATAGTAAACCAGAACATTTTGTTAATAAGTGCAAGACAAGGCAAAAGATAAACACTTTAGAAATTGATGAAGAATTAAAAAATAGTTTAATGCAAATCTTGCTTAATAGTGATAGTTTACCTGAAGAAGAACAAGAAGAGATAACTTATGAGGAAAGTTTCAAAGAAATAAATGTCATTGGTCTTTCAGATATTTCAGAATTTGAATCAAAAAGTTGTGGTTTTAATTGTGGTGGTGATTCTTGTTAGTTACAAAATCCATTTGATAATTTACAATTAAACATGATTCAAATTAACGTCATCAGTAAAGAAGATGAAAGAATCCTAGAATTTAGTCAGCAAATTGATGATTTATAAGTAAGAAAAAAAATATTTAAATATCTTGATAAAGTTGGTAAGCAAGAACACTAATCAAGTCAAGGTATAATAAATTCCAAGAAAAAAGTTGATAAACAAAAATTAACTAAACATGTCTATAGTCTAAATAAAATTCTTACGAGAATAGACCAGGCACAGAAAAGTTATAAAAAACCAACAATAGCATAATTGAAATGAGAAATTTTAGAAATAAAAATAGAAAAAAAATCTTTGAGACATAGAATTGAGATTTCAGAACTTCAAAATTTTTAAAGATATTCCCAAAATATTTTAGAAGATAAGTTAATCATGGAAGACATTGAAGAATTTAGCTTTAAAGCAAAACAAAAAAGAAAAGAAAAGATGCTCCGGAAACAGGCCTAGAGAATAAAAAAAATAGATTTTTCTCAAGATAAATCTTTGCAAATTAATGAAGTTTATTCTATGTCAAATCAAAGATTTACTAGTAAAATGACTTTGTTAATAAAAAATTAATTCAAATTGATAGCAGTAGTTTCGATAGATTTAGGAGCTGATAGAAATTGCATTAAAGAAGAAATTGCTCTATATTAGTATCTTGATAAAGTTTGATTTATGTTACAGATTTTTATAAAAATCTTGCTAAGAATTGCAAACCTTTGTTTTATAAGTTAAAGAAAAATCTTCCAGACTAAACGAAAGAACAAATTAAAGCTATCTAGCTGGTTAAGAAAGGAATAAAAGAAATTTCTTGTGTTAATATTCTAAATCTAGGAGCCTTTAAAATAGTTGAGACAGATAAGAGTGATATATGCTATGGTGGAATATTAAAACAAAGAATAGGTGAAAATAAAAAATTGCTTAGATCGAGTTCAAGAGTTTGGAATTAAGCTTAAAAGAATTATGCTACCATTACGAAAGAAATTTTTGCAACTGTGCTTTGTGTCATAAAGTTTGAGAAAAATCTCCTTAATAAGAAATTTTTAATTAGAGTTGATTGTAAAGCAGCTAAGGATGTATTGTTAAAAGATATTAAAGATTTAGCTTCTAAGCAAAATTTTGCTCGATGGCAAGCTATATTATCTGCTTTCAATTTTGATATTGAATATAGTATGAGAGAAACCAACTTTTTACTTGATTTCATTATCAGAAAATTTTTGCAAGGAAGAGAAGATAGCAAAGAATTTGAATCGGAAAAACAAACTCATTCTCCACCAAGAAATCAAGGAGGACATGATAGAAATAGACATGAAAATGGATGCAGACATGTCTAGTGCTAATCTAGCTCAGCATCATGTGCATCTAGAAAACCATGAGAAAGGTGAATCTTCCTCCCAGAATAAATTTGAGGAAAAATCATAAAAAAGAGAGATTTTTTGAATGATAATGATGAACCATTGCCTTCTCAAAAAAGAAAAACATCATAGGAATTATTAGAGTAACTCCCAAACAATCATCCAAAAGTCTCAAGAATTTTCATGCATAGTTTGGGTATACCAATGGTATATCAAGAAATTGATAGGAAATATCTTATTTTCCCAGGTGATAAGGACATAAATCATCTTTCTATCATAGAACTGGCAAAGAAATACTAGCCAAATCATTAGAATCCCCGGTGGCAATTCTTGCTACTCAAGAATCCTTTATTCTTTGAATTAATGTTACAATAGATTGGTTCTGTTGAAACAAAATATAAACTAAGAAGAAGTAAGATCACCATTAATCCTAAAAATGGTGATGAAGAACCTTAAAAAAATATATATTTTAGAAATTGGGATTTTCTCATTTAAAATTCTTAAAGTTTGGATATTTGAAGAATAAGGAGTTTCATTTGGAGGAAGAAGAATCTTAACCCGAGGAAAAAGTGACAATATGTTATTCTCATATTGGGACTATGTCAAAGTTTAGGATGATGTTTTCCAAATTCAAAACAAAGACCACCAATACTTATGGATGCTTCTATTCAAGACCAAGCAAAGAAAATTTATTAACTAGTTTTATAACTGGTATTTTAGAAAAGGTTTATTTAGAGACTCTTTCCTAGAATAAAATAAATTATTAAGTCCTTTAAAGGATTTATATGTTTCAAGAACAATTCTACAAGAAAAGTCAAAGAGTGCCATTCCCAAACTTTTTTTTATGGTTATGAATCATATTCCATAGATCCTTTAATGACACTATTAAAAACAGGAAGTGGATTATGATATCCACTTCACTCATTGCATAGAATGCATTTGGGAATCAAAGTGGTGGGACAAATGTGTCCTTAATCAATACCTGCTTAAGAACATTAAATTTGATATAATTGATAAAGAAGAGAATCCAAATGAAGATTTTTTGGACATTATGTTGAATAGATTTTACCAAGGAGGTTAATTCAGAGATAGTGAAATTCCTATCTCAGTAATGGATGAAAGAATTCTAAAGCCTGCCTAAAAGTAACTCAATAATCAAGAAAGCGTCAGATCCTCATCTAACAAGAATAGCTCAACAAGATTCGAGTAAAGGTATATCTAACTCAATACCTTTACTTTCACATGAAGAAACCAAGTGTCAGCAGAACCTAACAAAAGAAGAAAAAGGAGTTAGCCCAAAATTATTATCTCTACCAACTAGAATAATTGCTCCAGTCGGTCGTTAGCCTTGTGGTCCCAAATTCCACTGCTCTTTGATTGGAGAAGCTTTGCCAAACCTTATTACTAAGGCTCAAGACCTTTGCCTATTTAAGGAAGCCTTCCTTTAGAGTTGAAGCATCCGAAAATTCTCTACTTCTCTCTTATAGCCCATGTGCTGGACGCCCATTTTATTTCCTCTAGAATTGCATTTTATTTTCTAGTGTTAAAGTGGTGTGCTTGTACTTATATCATAGTGGTGTCAATTCTATTGAAGTTCAGTCTTCTTCTTGAGCAGTTCAAGTTTGTATTCATCCCAGTGTTCTTTATCTTTATGTGGTAAACTAGTTTTCACTAGTTATCTATAAGTTTGTATTTCAAGTTAATAAATTATGTGTGTGCACATTTTTCAGTTTACATATGTGCTTAATCTATATTTTTCCTATGTTTTGTTAGTTTGTTCATATGCTTGGGCGTATTGGTATTAGAGCCATGACCTATTGATAATTTTTCATTGATGCATCTTGAACCTAGTTCCTTATATGAAAAATTGAATAAAGTTTCAAAACTTAAAATGATAAGGGTATTTTAGGAACAAAATAATCTTGCCCACGGGAACTTAGGTCCACATTAGAAAGCCCCAGCAATAGCTGCAAACTTTGTAAACTTCCCAACTGAAGTTTTATACATACCAATTGAATCATCTTCATCACACCTTTAATGTGCAAAATATTGAATATATAAGATAAAATCAATTCCAAGATTTAATTCAAAATCATGATAAGTTTCGACTTGGAGCTCAATAGCCAATTTATCATGATAATCAGATGAAGAAGAGGAGGATGAAGAAGTCAAATGGTCAATTCATTTCAACTTAATTCAAAATAACTTATTTTTATTTTTATATTTTTTTATCTGAAATTAATTTTATTTAAAATTTAATAGTATGTAGGTTGTAATAATCTATTAAAAATATAATTTTATAATCTTACTAAATTTTTATGAATTTTTCTAGCTTTATACATTAAAAAAAGAAAAATTATAAAAATTTAATAATATCATGAAAATTTACTTTTAAATGGATTATTGCATCTACATAATATTAATTTTTAAATACAATTGATTTAAAGTTAAAAAAAATGTGAAAATAATTTTTTAAAAATTTAAATTTACTTAAATTAAAATGAATTATCTCATAATATTTTCAAAAGAAAAAGAAGATTATCAAGAATGTTTAGACTTCTCATCTCATGGTCCCCGTTAAAACCCCTCTTTCTACTTCTCTTTAATCTTCTTTATGGTCCAAGTCTTCCACTGTTTCTAGTAGTCAACCCTTTGATAATGAAGGCAACCTTCCTGAGCACACCTATTGTTGTGGGACTCGGGATGAGGCTGGGACCATTGAAAGAATTCTATCTCCTTGAAAAATGACAAAAATTGTGTCTCTTGGTTGAACATTCTCTTAATCAATAAGTTTCATTTAGTCCCTCAACTCATGTATCTCAAACTTTATAAAGAGTTCTTAATTGCTTTCACTTGCTTTTGACTCAAGAGTATTTTTTTGTTTGAAAAAAGATGTTCATATGAACTAATACCACCTTCTTTATTCACTCAATAGTAATAGTCTTTCTTTTTAATTATTTTATTTTATTGCGCAAAAAGCAAACCTGCAAAATCATTTAAAATGTGTCCTTCTACACAGATTAATTTGACACCCAATTTCGTCCGGGTGTTTTAAAATTTTAAAAAAATTTTATTAAAAAAAATTAATTTAAAAAAATATATATTTACTAAAAATTTCGTCCGGCTTTTTTTTTTAAAAAATTAATTTAAAAAAATATATATTATTATTATTATTAAAAAAATTTAATTAGTTTAAAATATATTTTTGTTTTGTGAAGATTTGATTTAAAACGATATATGTGTGAATATGTGTATGTTTGAAATAAAATAAAATTTCATGAAAAAAAATGACAAAAAATTAAAAGTTTGAGGTAAAAATGACAAAATTGAGAAGTTTCGGACAAAATTGACAAATTCTGAAAGTTTCAGGAGCTTTGGGTAATTTTTCGCGTCAATTTTGGGCCTAAACGGACGTTTCTGGCCCAAATTGACAGAAAACGTTAAAATTGTCAAAATCAGAAGCTTCTGAGCTTATCCAGAGCTGGAGTAACGTAAAGGACTGAAATTGTCATTTTACCAACTTAAGAGATAAGTTTTGATTATTTTTATTATTTAATCCGTCCACAGTTCAGCCAAACTTCCTCTATAAATAGGCCTCCAAATTCAGTGCTGAAGACATAGAAAATCAGAGACAAAAGTTCAGAGCTCTATTTTAAAAAAGAGAAAATAGAAGCCTTAGTCCTAGCCTCTCCTCCCTCTGCCAAAACAGTCCCAAAAATTATTCATTTTTACGTTTCGACTACCTTCTTCCTCCGTTTTCTCTTTCTTTCTTTTGCCGTCGCCGTCCTATCCCGCTGCCGTCGCCCTGCCGCCGCCGTCTCGCCGTCGCCGTCGCTCCTACTCCGTCGCCGCCGCCGTCTCCGCCGCCGTTGCCATTTCGCCGCCGTGCCCAGCCGTCCTGCCGCCGTCGTCCTGCCGTCTCGCGCCGCCGCGTCCAGCCGTTCCGCCGCCGTCGTCCCGGCCGCCGTCGCCCCGCGCCCTCGTCGCCGTCACCCGGCCGCCCTGCGCCCTCGCAGCCTCCGCCTGCCCAGCCCGTCACCCCCCTCCTCCCCGTGTCGCGTCTTCTCTGTTTTGAAAACAGAGATTTCAAAATTTTAATTTAAAAAGGGTAAACCTCTATTCCATCCTTCATCTTTTCAATTTTTTTCAATTTGGTCACTAACGTTTTTATTTTGTTCTTGCAGAATTAATTACTAACCTTTTTTTATTTTTACTTGTTTGTTTATTATTTGTTTATTACTAACCCTTTCTTTATTGTTGCTATTAACAACTAACTTACTAACTTTTATTATTGTTGTTAATTAATTAACTTAATTAAACTTGGCTAACTTTTATTGTTGTTTTAATGTTAATTAACTTGGCTAATTAATTTAATTAACTTGACTAACTTTTTATTATTGTTGTTAATTAATTAATTTAATTAACTTGACTAACTTTTATTATTGTTGTTAATTAATTAACTTAATTAACTTGGCTAACTTTTATTATTGTTGTAATTAACTTGACTAACTTTTATTGTTAATAATAATTTAACTAACCTTTGCTAACCTTTATTGTTATTTATTTTTAAAGTGGATGGCCAAAAAGCCCCACTTTATTATTAATCTTCCTTTATATAATTTATTTCATTTAATTCACCTTTACCCATAAATAAATAATAACTATTTAATTCACCTTTTACCCTTACTAATAAATACATAAATCAAAATTAAAAGAAGATTATTTTTTTTAATTATTAAGCCTAATAAAAATCATTTTTTAAAAAGCTAATTATTTTTCTTTTATAAATTGAATAATTATTTAAATAATAAATAACTTTCACTAAAAAAAAAACTAAAAGAAAGATAAGAAAAAGATAAGAAAGACAAGAAAAAGAAAAGAAAAGAAAGAAATAAAAGAAAGAAAATAATAAAAGAAAGAA
This sequence comes from Aquilaria sinensis, assembly GCA_005392925.1. Taxonomy (NCBI): domain Eukaryota; kingdom Viridiplantae; phylum Streptophyta; class Magnoliopsida; order Malvales; family Thymelaeaceae; genus Aquilaria; species Aquilaria sinensis. The sequence goes on from SMDT01001275.1 coordinate 559,300, forward strand.
AGAAAAATAAAAGAAAGATAAGAAAATAAAAAACGATAAAAAGAAAAGAAGAAAAAGAAAAGAAAGATAAAAGAAATTAAAAGAAAATTAAAAAAAGGTAAAAAAGAAGAAAAGAAAAAGAAAGAAAATAAAAAAAAAGTAAAAATATGAAAATAAATTTTTAGTTAGATTTAAAAATCATTCATAAACAAAAAGAATTACCATTTAAAAATTAATTCCATAAAATAATAATTAAATAATTAACTTTAAATTAATTTCCATATCCGGATGATCCGGCAGGATCTACGGTTTGGAAATATCAACCTTTTTTAAAAACTATATAAATTAAATAAAAAGGGAAAAATCCATATTTTTACAATATGGATAAAATTGTTTAAAATTTCAGCAAAATTCCGTGTCCAAATGACTCGGCAGAGTCCATGGTTCGGAATCAAAAATCTTCCGTGTCCAAATGACTCGGCAGAGTCCATGGTTCGGAAGTATAAAATTTCATCCGAATTAATTACCAAAATCCACATTTTCGACTAATTCAGTTAAAATATCTAAATTAACTGAAATTTTTTTAAAAGCAAAGTAAAACAAAATTAAAATCAACTAAGGTGCCAATTTTGGGCGCTATAACAATATTGTTTTAGCGTAACCGTACTCCCGATCCCCGAACTCTCGCAGACCAATTTTAAGGTGTCCAATCGACCTAAGTAAACAGATTGGTGGCGACTCCAGAAAACCCGACGTTGCCACAGCTTGGCGACTCCACTGGGGACACGGTTAGTGAGTCGAGCCTAAAACTTGATTTGTTTTGTTTTGCTTTGCTTCTTTTTATGTAGATTTTTATATGCTATATTTACTTAGCGTAAACATGCATTATGCATTCACAATATGAAGCTCTATACCCGAGCTTCCTCAAATCGAACACGATTCTTTCTAAGCGGAATTGGTGTTGTTGTCCTTGTGAGGCCATGGTCTCCAAGCCTTCACCGGTTTCAAAGTAGCAAAGTAGTGTATTGCCTTCTGAGACGGTTAGTCTCTGCATGGGCCCACGAAAAGCTACGACTCGAATTAATCCATTCCTTACATTAACCCTAAAGGGTAAGGAATTGGGCCGTCACTATACTTTAGTAACGTGATTCGGGAACTATCCTTTGCCTTTTTGATAAGCCACCTTATGCATA